>SSNQ01000020.1:10264-42471 GCA_006942095.1 Nothobranchius kuhntae | reverse complement strand
TTGGTCAGCCACCCTCCACGTCAGACGCCAAAAGTGCCCTTTTTCGTTACTTATGTGCGAAAAGGGTTTTTTCCCTTTTGTAACTGCAGATCCCAATGCAGCGTAAAACTGACGCGGTGAGATATCCGCCGATGCGGCACCGAACCAGCTTGTTTAACCGCACCTAAACGTTAACGTTTCACTATTTATAACCTTCCCCTCTCCCTCATCCTAACCTTAACCCTCTTGCTACCTAAAACGTTACTCTCATTGTGATCAAGCGTTTGTTTCCCATGCATTCTGACTCTGACAGTCAGAGTCTGACTGTGAATTTTCGTATTTGCCACCCAAGGGGAACGTTAGAACATACCATCTGGCGAGGGGGAGGGTACACATACCCTCTACTTTAACCTCCACCGTGGTAGTTGAAACCTCCCCCTCGCGTTGGCTCAGTCCAAACTCGACCAATGACGAGGCGGCTCCCGTCATTCACTTCATAGAGCCGGCTTTTAGAGCGATCGACACGTCACTAACGTGGTCGCTGGCAAGATGGTTAAGGTTAGGATAGGGGTGAGGGGAAGGTTAAATAAGAGGATAAGGTTAAGGTGAGGTACAATGAGCTTGTTTGGTGCACTGGCTGCGGACATCCCATTGCGTCAGTGTAACGCTGCATTGGGATCTGCAGTCAGAAAAGGGAAAAACCCCTTTTCGTACATAAGTAACGAAAAAGGGCATTTTTGGCGTCAGGGGTCTGACGTGGAGGGTGGCTGACCAAGCGTTTGTTTTTGACGCGCTGGGAGTGAGAATGTGTTGGCATGAGCACCGCGTCTAAACCGTGGGGGTGTGGGTGTACACTTCTGCTCTAAAACATCAGTTCAGTCCCTGTGATCAACTCGCTGTTTACCTCCTCTCTCCCTCCTCTCCTGTGGGTTGGAACCCGCACCTTCGTGCACCGGTGTGACTTCATCAGAATTCTGCTCGGTTCGGTAACCGGACTCGGTTCCGTGTTTGAAATGTGTTTCCCTACCGCTCCGCACGGCAGCGGCAAAATAACGTTTAGCACTCCTAACAAGTGGATTATCAGCGCTTTGCTCATAAAACAGAAGACCTGCAGGCCTCTGTGAGTTAAAACATCCTGATACTGTTCAGGTGTAAACATTGTGCTCCATCCCTGTGTTTGAACTCAGAAGATGCTCCTTGATGCCACAGATATGTGATGATTTAGCTTGTTTCTTTATTTTACTCCAGAATAAGAGATTAAATTATTACTAAAGCAGTTCAGTGTAGTTAAATTAGTCATGGTGTGTGTGTGTGTGTGTGTGTGTGTGTGTGTGTGTGTGTGTGTGTGTGTGTTACACATATAGGACTGCATGAGACAGCATGGTTTCATCAAATCCATGCATCTTATTTCTTGGCTGCAGTAACGGCTCAGGAAAATAACATATTTCATAAATAATGATGTCTTAATAGTGTTTATGATCATGTTTTATCTTATCTTTGGTCTGGGAGGTGTAACTTATCATGATACAAGCCTTTTAAAACATGTTAAAGTGTTACAAGAGGAGATAAATGCATGAATTTAAAGTTCATGTTTGGAGACCAGCCTTCACAGATTGGAGGCTCACGCTGGTGAGGAGACACCATTAGTTCTAGCAACACCTGGGCTCCCAAGGCCTGTTCTGACAGGATGGACGTTACGGGACCCTTAAGGATTCCAGTTGGATGATTGGAGGATTATTTAGGAGGACTGGAATGAACTCACTGATTTCAGTGGTGAGGGGTTAAATGAGTGAGTGAACCCACCACCAAGGATGAACTCTGCTAGCTTTAAAAATCAGCTGCTCTAAATAAGCATGAAGGTCAGAGAGGAGCTCTAGGATGGACATGAATAAAGTAACTGTAATGTAGAGGTAAAGTAGGGCAGGGCCAACGTTAGCATGTCATACGGTCCATCTGAAATGTTTGACTTTCATTTAGCTTGTTATGTGACAGGTTAGAGCACAGTCTCATGTTAGAGTTTTGTTATGAAGACATTGAGATACCTCACATGATGATGGCATCTAAAAATGAACTTTTTTGTTTCAAAATAAAGAATAATTTTAACCACAATTGAAACGTACGATCCTAGAAAAACCTCATCCAATCAATGTGGACATCCTGTTCTCGTGACTGGATAGAAATCCCTCCATCAAAAACTGTGTGTGTGTGTGTGTGTGTGTGTGTGTGTGTGTGTGTGTGTGTGTGTGTGTGTGTGTGTGTGTGTGTGTGTGTGTGTGTGTGTGTGTGCATGCACACACGAGCGTGTTGTGAACTGGTGTTGTGGTTTTGCACTGATGTAACCATCTTTACGCCGACAAAAATGTAACTAAGTAACTTTTATTTTGAGTACATTTTATTTACGATACCTTTTACTTTTACTTGAGTAAAAATTTAGGCAAGTACTTGTACTTGTACTTGAGTAAAAAATTATCAAAGTATTAAGTAGGAAATTTTAGTACTCTTTCCACCTCTGGTGGATGTGTACTTCCAGTTAGCCAGAAGATGATTGAACTCTCTCAGCCAATCAGGGAGCTGGGAGGGAGTTGGGTGGTTTCTCGCCTTCTGACGGTCAATCAAATGTAAGTTATGTTTCTAGTTTTACTTACAGGGAGGTCAGAACGATCAGATACAGCAGTTTGTTACTGGCTCAACATCCAGCTTTTTATATTCATTCTTATGAGACTTGGTTAGAGTGATCCTTAGTTCCTTGTGTTGCCATGGTAACAGATGACAGGAGCCAGCTTTAAAATAACGATGTCCAATTTCACATGACTCTTAAATTTTAAATGAAGGTTCCACATTATGTTGATACAGTGGTGTCTTAAAATTTAACAATGTTGTTGCTAAGCATGCCGCCTTGGTAATGAAGAACACAATTACAAGTTAATACAAGACTTCTGAGACCAAGCCAGTCGATTTATGTATCATATGTGTGGGTGCTCAGTCCTGTTTGGGCAGAAGATGGTTGAACACTCTCAGCCAATCAGAGAGCAGCGAGTCCTGAAGCTGTAATGAAATGAATGGGATAAGCTGCAGAGAGAGAGAGAGATAGGACAAGCTTACTTAAACTCAAGTACACACACAGACGCCCACACATACACACACATGAGCACACACCCACACATACACACACACCCATACACACACACAGCGTGAGTGGCAGAAGGCTTTGGTGGTCATCTGTGTGAAGTTGTGTGTGCCTACCATGAATCTTCTACAAGATATGAGAATATTTCAGCTATTTGTGAGCCCCACAAGCCTTCTCTATAATGGAGGAAAGGTGGCACAGTTCTCCTGAGGCGTGTAGCTCCAAAACCGTAAAACTTACAGCAAAACCGCAAACAGCACTTCGAAGGCGACAAAAAAGCTTACTAAATGTGAGAAAATCATTAGTGTACTGTGTTTATGTTTACTTATTTAGCAGACGCTTTTATCCAAAGCGACTTCCAATTTATGACCTAAACTATAAAAGATGATGTCGGTGGAAATTTTTGTTTCAGGGTTTCATAAATCATGCATTTAACAGTGCTCAGCGAATTTCTGACACGTCCCATTCAAAAACCGCTGCACCTATTGGAAAAATTCAGAAAGCGTGAGCGGCACAAGGCCTTGGTGGTCATCTGTGGGAATTTTTATGTGCCTATCATGAATTGTCTAGAAGCTATGACGAGAATATTTTAGCTGTCTGAAGCTGATGGGAGAAGAAAATCTCTGTTCCTTTAACATGGCTTTCAACTGGTGCCTTAATAGGACACACCATGCCGGCATATCAGCGTAATATTACCGCAATGGTCTGTCTATAAACGCATGCCGGCATGGCATGGCGCGTATATTGCGTTCCGCCTTGCTTGGTAGTAATATTGCCGCATGAGCCCCTCGCCTCTGACGGCTAAACGCGCGGCAGCCCCGCTAATCCCTTTGGAGCGATTGTGGGAAAAGATTAGTCGCCTTTTTATGGGGACGGTGGGAGACAGCCAGCTGTTCGACAGAGTGGTGAAAACACTGGCTGAGTGGGGCGTCAAGCGGGACAAAAAGCACGTCACAAAGCTAAAGGTCCTGAAAAAGAAAGGACGTCAGTCTTACGTGTCTTCCATCTGACGCTGAATGCGCGACCTTGTCTGTCACATGCGGGGGGGCCGTCCAGTGACCTCCCTTTATGCCGTCTTGGTTGGAGAGGTGTCTGATGGCAGTTTATTCTAGCTTCAGCTTTGCTACTATAAATGCCAAAATCCTCCCCAGGGTGCCATGGCAAATCCCGTTTTGCAAACGCTCTGGTCCTGTAAAAACAGCTGATGAGACAGAATCAGGATCTCTCCTTCTTCTGAGGCTCGTAGTGAAAGAACCATAACACTGAAGGACAAAATGAAACCCATTCTGAAAAGCTGACAGAAATTCCTGCTTTTTGAGATATCATTTGTCTCGGTACTCCAAACGGTCTGGGTGTTGGAAAGAGCTGTTTCCAGAAAATGTGAAGGTCAAAAGTTAGTGTGGAATCTTAGTCGGAAACGTTTTTAAAATTTAAATATTCTCAAACAAATGAACCGTACGACCACAATGTTTGGAGTACATTCATGATTTACAGCTCAAAACGAAGGTAGCTGCCAGCCAGCGTGCGTCTCATTTCAATCGGACTTACGGTTTTCTCAGGACAATGCCAGAAATGGAGCAAAGGAGGGTCATTGCTCCTTTCTCTGCCCAATATAATTTTTGTGAATTTTTCTGAAAATCTCAAGCCGTACTTCAACTTCTACCTGTGATTTTAGAAAAACTGTAATAGATATTGAAAAGATTTTTTAACCAGTAATAGCTGAAAGTCTTGTGAGTTTGCTGAAACTTGAATGAAGTCTCTAGGTTAAAGTTAACCTATAAGAGCAAGAGTTCAAAAAGTGATAGGATTTAGCTGAAAATTGAGCAATCCCATTTATTTCAGAGGGACCAAAAATTGCAGAAAAAGCTGAATATCTCAAAAAGTATAAAATATTTTAATATCAAAAGTCATTGCCGCCATAAGCTGAACGAGCTGAACGTCTTGATACCAAAATTGTGTAAATAGTTGAATAATTGTAGAAGTACTTACATGCCAAAAAATGTACGGAAGCAGAATAGTAATAATAATAATAATAATAATAATAATAATAATAATAATAATAATAATAATAAAGAGAAACAGGAAAACAATAGTTTGAATGCTTTACAGCATTGAAACAGTAAATGGGTTTATGCCTTCAGCAGCTCCACTGGCCAGTGTATTTGTTGATGTGAGGGTAGGTGTGTCTTTGCGTGCTTTAATGGAAGCCTCTAGGATGAGCACATTGTTCCATGCATACTAATGGACCTCAAAACCATTATACTGTATATTAATGCTGCTCAGATATGTGAAACATTTGTTTTTATCCATGTAAACCAAAATGAATAAGATATTAACATACTGAAACAACAGTTGTATAAAATACATGTCTCTAGTCGAGGTGGATGTTTTTCTCTCCCTCCTTGGAGCCTGCTTGTGAGCAGATGTTGGAGGTAATGTCTGGGTTTATTTGTTTGCTTAGTTAGCGTCGAGGTGAGCTGACCGCTGCTGTGTTAATCAGGAACTTGGTTGCTTAGCTGAGGCCGAGGGGCCTGGTTCTGTCTTTAAACCAATTGCATAGTAATGTATTGATTTATATTTGAGCAAGCGCTTGCTAAACTAGCATCAAGGTGAGCTATAGCTACCTGGCACCTGGCTTCTCACCAGGTTGCCACCGTCTTGCACCACATATTAGGCCCCTTTCAAAATTATTAAAGACATTTTCTAGTACTTATTATTATTATTATTATTATTACTATTATTATTATTATTATCATCATTATTATTGTCACCATTATGATTATTATTATGCATATTATCATCATCATCATTATTAATGTTATCATCATCATTATTATTATTATTATTATTATTATTATTATTATTATTAAGAACTTTGTGCTTTTGGATGCACGTGTCTTTGTTGCAGCACCACGAAAGAAACAGAATGTCAGAAGTTGATGGAGAAGACCGAAGTGAAGTCGGATTCTGTTTGCTGTCAGATGGAGACACACTGCAATTATCAGAGTAGATGGTGCCTGGAGACAATAATTTGTTTTTCACTTATTTCATGAGACTCTTGTAATTGACTTTGTGCTTCTAAAATATGGCAATTATGTGTAATAATTACAGTTTTCACTGTATCGCTGCTGCTGTCACCAAAAAGAAGTAATATTGCTATTAAGGGGAATATAAGAACAACTTCATATCACACACTCACTCTTATTTCTCAAATTACAAATCTGCTGATATTTCTGTATCATAACTGTGCATTTTTATTTTTTTGTGTGCGCTTTTTATTAATGATTGATCATAAATGTTAAAAGGGATAAAAAACAGGAAGTAGGGTTGGATTTAGCCACCATCCAATTTCCAACGACTGAGCATGTCTGAATATATTTCAGCACAAACGAAACAATTGCAAATAAATGCTAAATTAAAGCAAAACAACACACCTCTGTGGTTTCACCTGTCTCTCCGAGCTCTGGTCCAATACCAGATGTCTGGCAGGCTGATGGTTCCTAGCAGTGTTTTACCTGTTCCTACACTTACTGTCTTCTGGGTTCGAGCCGGCTACCTGCCGATTACACGGCCCCCTCCATTATTGACATGGTCTGGGGAAGGAGTTTAACCCACGACAAGCAGAATCAACACACTCACAGATTATAATGATCAAAATAAGGAATTTATCAATAAACGGGAACAAAAAGTGCACTGGAGCATCCAGTGGATGGAGAAAAGTCCATACTCAGCGTCTGAGGAGGGGAGAGCAAAATAAGGTGAGTCCTGAGAAGTAAGTCTTAACTGAGGAAGGTGCAGAGATAAGACTTACTGGGCAAAGGAGATGAGGAGGAATAGGGAGGGGCAGGTCGAGAGTTGGGTGAGTCGAGGTGTGTATATCCAGGAGAGGGAGCGTGTGGAAAGCAGAGGAGTGGAGCAACTGGAGAGATGGAGAACACTGGGAAGCTGCGTCCTGAAGGTTATGTGGAGGCGGTGAGTATCCTGATGAGTTTAGAGAATCCAAAGAGTTCCTTCAACAGAGATTCTCCAAAATTCCTGAAGCAGGTGTGAGCATAAAAAACACAAAGCATATAAATCTAGAAAAATCACTAGAGGCTCAAGAAGAAAAAGCACTATGAGGCTGGAATCTACCGGGTAGTAGTAGTCATCCCGCGTCGAGGTGTGTTCTCCATCTCCTTAAGAAGCCAGTGCCATTGATTGCTAACCAGAAGCAGCTGGGCGCTAGCCTGGCAAGCCAGACTAAATAAATGTATTATTTAGTCTGGCCACGCTCCATTGACGGCTCTCGGTTGTGGGGCGGGTTCTGCCGTTGTCTTTCAAATGATCTCCGCATTCCACTGGACAATGAATGTGACATACTCTTGTTTCACTCTGTTGCATCATCCCACCCACCAGGCATATAGAGTGCCCTGATTGGCCCACAAAGCGGATAAAGCTCTGTGATTTGTTCACTTAGCAGATAGACCACTATGACTGGCCCACCATTATGGACCAATCACAGCTCTTTGTGTGTTTGAAACCCCTCTAGAGAACTGCGATTGGCTAGCCAGAGTCCTGGTAGGAGCTGCGGAGGTTCCAATGGAGCATGCCTAGACCAAACTTTGCAAAGCAAGAATTTGGTCTAGTTCACTAGGCTAGCTGGGCGCCTCTCTCTCCTGAAAAACAACTCAAAGATGGAATGTGCGACGGGAATACTCACCCCGACTCATGACAGTACCCCCCACCCCCCAACCTCAACGGACGCCTCCTGGCGTACTGGCAGACGCCTCCTTGAAGTCCCGGATGAGGGACGGAACTTCAATAAAGGAGCGTGGAACCCAGGAACGCTCCCCTGGACCGTGCCCCTCCCAGTCAACGAGGTACTGGATGCCCCTGCCACGGGGTCGGGAGTCCAGAATCCTGCGAACAGAATAAACCAGACCCCCCTTGTAGAACCGTGCCGGCGGGGGAGGAGCAGGCATAGGGCAGAGACGGCTTGTGGTCACCGGCTTCACCAAGGACACGTGGACCACCAGGTGAACCCTGAGAGAGGGAGGCAGGGCCAGCCGGACCGTAGAGGGTGTGGGGATGTCCAGAATCTTGAAAGGACCCAGAAACCTGGGCGAAAGTTTGCGGCTGGATGCCTTCGGGGGATATCCTTGGAGGAGAGCCAAACCTCCTGGCCAGGAGCATAGGATGGGGCAGGACGCCGCCTGCGATCACCAAGCCGTTTGTTGGAGTCAGCCGTCCTGTCCAAAGCCGCCCGGGTGGAGGCCCAAGCCCGTTTGGCCCCCCGGAGAAACTGTGGAACCATGGTGAGGGCTGACGACTGTGGAGGGAACAAGGAAGGTTGATAACCCAAGGAGGATTCAAAAGGTGACTGACCTGTTGCCATAGAGACGTGAGAATTGTGGGCGTATTCGATCCAGGGGAGGTGCGAACTCCATGATGATGGGTGAGCTGAACATACACAGCGTAACATAGCCCCGAGTTCTTGGTTCATACGCTCACATTGGCCATTGGTCTGGAGATGGTGTCCAGAGGTAAGGGTGACTCGAGCCCCCAGAGCCTCTGCAAACTCCCTCCAGACTCTGGATATTAACTGGGGACCACGATCAGACAATATTTCCTCTGGGATACCATGCAACCGGAAAACATGTCTGATGAGCAGTTTGGCTGTAACAGTAGATGATGGAAGAGTCTTCAAAGGAATGAGGTGGCATGCTTTGGAGAATCTGTCCACAATGTTGAGTATGGTGTTAAACCCCTGAGAACTCGGTAAACCACATACAAAATCCAGAGCCACATGAGACCATGGTCGAGAGGGGGTCGGCAGAGGGTTTAACAGTCCAGCCAGAGCCCGGTGATCACCCTTCTGCTGAGCACAGATGTGACAACCTGAAACATAGTCCTTGACATCACGGTACATGGCTGGCCACCAGAATTTGCGTCGGATGAGTGCTATTGTACGTACTACTCCGGGGTGAAGCGAAAATCTGCCAGTGTGAGCCCAGTGAATGACCTTGCTTCTCACAGCCTGCGGAACCCAGAGTCTGTCAGGAGGTCCCTTACCAGGATCAGGGTCAGTTCTCTGTGCCTCCAGTACCTGGTCACGTGTCTCCCACGTCACACCTCCCACAACACACGCCGGGGGTAGGATGGTGGAGAGCTCCGTCTCCTGGTCAGAAGCATATTGTCTCGAGAGAGCATCTGGTTTTATGTTCTTGGATCCGGGTCGGTATGAAATCTGAAAGTTGAAGCGAGAGAAGAAAAGGGACCACCTGTATTGTCATGGGTTGAGTCTTTTAGCCTCTCTGAGGTAGACCAAATTCTTGTGATCGGTCCAGATGATGAAGGGAATCTCAGCTCCCTCAAGCCAGTGCCTCCACTCCTCAATGGCGAGTTTTACCACCAAGAGCTCTCTGTTGCCCACGTCGTATCGGCTCTCTGTTGGGGTGAGACTGTGAGAAAAAAAGCACAAGGGTGAAAGCGATGGTCGGACGGTGATACCTGTGACAACACGGCGCCGACTCCAGTGTCTGAGGTGTCCACCTTGAGTGTAAACTGCAGTTGGGGGTCTGGGCGATGGAGCACTGGAGCGTTCGTGAATAATCTTTTCAGCTTCTGAAAGGATGCATCGGCCTCTGTGGACCAAACAAAATCCAATCCAATTTTATTTATAAAGCGCACTCACAAGGCATTACAACCAAACAAGGCGCTGTACACTAAAAATGTTGGTTAATTAAACCGGCGTTATACAAACATGTCGAACACAGATAAAAGATAAAAAGGAAATACAACAAAATTCCCAAAAATAACAGCTAAAAATCAATAAAACACAGGGAGAATAAAAAATTAGAAAAACATTTTAAAAAAGAACCTCAATAGTACGGAAGTCGATAATTGTGGAGTCCATTTTTAAACAGTGCAGATGTAAGTGAGGTTCATAATTATGTGGTATAAGCTAGGTTGAAGTAGTGAGTTTTCAGGCGTGATTTTAAAATGCTAGCTGTTGGTGCTTGCCTCACTAGCAGTGGTAATGCATTCCACAGCTTCGGTGCACAGACAGAGAAAGCCCTCTCTCCACGGCTTTTTAAACGTGCATTGGGAACAGCTAGGAGGAGCTTATCTTCAGACCTGAGAGCACGCGGCGGGTTATAGTAATGGACAAGTTCACACAGATATGGAGGAGCTTGGTGGTTCAAGGAATTGTAAGTGAGAAGCATAATTTTGAAGTTTATCCTGAACTGCACGGGCAACCAGTGGAGAGATTTCAGAATTGGAGAAATGTGTTGTCTTCTGTCAGCTCCAGTCAGCAACCTAGCTGCTGAATTCTGGACCAGCTGAAGTCTAGAAAGAGCTGCTTTACTGATGTCGTATAAGCAGGAGTTTAGAGTAATCCAGCCTAGAAGTGATGAAAGTGTGGACCACCGATTTCAGAAGACGTACACTCAGGATGTGCTTTAGTTTCGAGATGCGTCTTAGTTGGTAAAAACATGATTTAACTGTGTTATTGACCTGGGCATCCATCTTCAGAGCCTGGTCCATTTTTACTCCAAGGTTGGAGATTACAGAGGATACATTAGGTGAGAGATAGTTGAGGTCAGGTTGATGAGTCGCCGTGGTACTGTAAGGACTGAAAACAATTAAGTCAGTTTTGGAGTCATTAAGATGGAGGAAGTTATCAGCTAGCCATTGCTTGACCTCAAGGATACAATCAGACAGAACTTTCGTTGATTGAGTTGGCTTAAATGAAAAATAGATTTGACAGTCGTCAGCGTAAAGATGGTATGAGACAGCGTGCTTTCTGAAAATGGCTCCTAAGGGCAGTATATAGAGGTTGAACAGTAACGGGCCGAGAATTGAACCTTGTGGGACACCCCAACGGAGAGGCTGTGACTCGGATGAACAGCCATCCAACATGACCCTAGCAGACCTGTAACAAAAGTATGACCTAAACCAATCTAGGACAGTGCCTGAAATGCCAGCCCAAGTGTGAAGTCTTGTGATCAAAATGTCATGATCGATCGTGTCGAATGCTGCAGATGGATCCAAAAGTACCAGAACCACATGGAAACCTGAATCTAAAGCCAGAAAAATGTCATTAAACACCCGAACGTGAGCAGTTTCAGTGCTGTGCTGTTGTCTAAAACCAGACTGACAGCTGTCCATTACCTGAAATTCATTTAGATGTTTCATCAACTGTGCATACACAACAAAAGGGCGGTTAGTGGATGTGAGGTTGGTTAAGGGTGTGGCAGTCTGATTGAAATTTCTGATGAATCTTCTGTAGAAATTAGCAAAACCCAGGAATCTCTGAAGCTGTTTACGTGACGAGGGGGTAGGCCACTCTAACCCTAACCCTGGACCTTCTCGGGGTCTGCCTTCAGTCTCCCACTTTCGATCACAAATCCTAAAAACTTAACAGTAGAGACATGAAACACACATTTCTCGGCCTTCACATAAAGCTGGTTCTCCAGGACAGTGGTTCCCAAACTTATTTAGCCGCGCACCCCCTTCTATGTCCCGACCATGTCGACGCATATATATTATATATATATATATATATATATATATATATATATAATATATAGATGTCAAGCTAAACAGACAGGGTTAAAAAAATATGATCGACCTTTTTCCCCATCATAGGAACGTTTAACCTGTGTGGCCAGAGCGCTCTCCTTCCTTCCGCTCTGCGTAAACCTGAGCTGATCACCTACTTGTGCATAATGAAACGTCTATAGGGGAAAAGATGGAAAAGCCATGAGGTTCACTTTTGCCTCAGACCGACTTATTGCTGTTTTATGGTGTGGCTGAATCTGCGGTCCGCTGCCACGCGGACTGGAACAACAAATGCTGCAGTAAGGAGTAGTGGGTCAGGTTCATGAGGAGTCACTGGCTGGAGCGGACCCGGCTTTAATACGTCATCCCAAAATAGAAGCTAATATCTTAATTTGGCCTTGAATGAAAAATGTTATAAAACCTCTTAAAAGTTTTTATCACAGAGGAGGCAGCGCTCATTTCTGTCTTCAGTCTGACGGCGCGCCGGAGTTAAAGCAGCGTGCGCGCTTATTGAATCTGTGTGTGTGTGTGTGCGCGCGCGGCACAGCTCCATGAGCTGCTCCAGTCACCGCGTCTCGTTATCGGCGCTATTTAAACCAATGTTATAAAATTCCTTCTGCCCAGCCCAGATGTGCACTTGTGCACCCGTGAGCCGTGGTTCAGCCGGAACGCGTCTGACCTCTGACAGACGCACTCTGAACTTCAGATCTTCAGCGCGCTGTCAATAGCCTGAATGGGAATCATTTCTTGATTTATTTAGCTACATCCACAATGTTCTGTGTGTGAGGTTTACAATGTCAGAACACCTGCATGAGACAGGTGTTAATTACAATCTGCCAGAATGACTCGCCACCTTCAGATTCCTCCAACACTGTTAAAAATGATCAAATACGGAACATATCGGCGTGCGCAGGCCAGAGTGCTGAAGCTCGGCGCATTGTTATTATGAAGCTAGGGCACATGTGGAGGACACACACACACACACACACACACACACACACACACAAAAATATACTTGTTTTCAATTACATTTATTGTGCCCACTTACTTTTTCTTTGGCCCACCCACAAATGAGTTTCTGGCTACGCTAATGGTGACATATGACAGACTTCTCTGAGCTCCGCAGCCATTACACTTTTCACCTCGCGCACCCCCTAGCGGCAGCTCGCGCACCACACTTTGGGAATCCCTGCTCCAGGAGTCAGTGCCATTGCTAACCAGAAGCAGCGGGGTGCCTCCCTCTTCTGAAAAACAACTCACAGATGGAATGTGCGACGGGAGTACTCACCCCTACTCATGACAATTATGTCTGGTGAATCAGAATCAGAATCAGAAGTTTTTTATTGCCATATGTGTGCCAAGTCACAGCATTAGGAAATTGCTGCGGTATTTTGGTGCAGAAGGTAAGATAGAAAAAGAAATTAATTAAGAGATAAGCAAATATAAGAACTAATAAAACACTCATGATAAAATTATAAATGTAAAAAGTGGCAAGAATTAGAGAAGCAGCGATCTACTCCGTGTAGGTGTTAATCTGAGTGTTTGCTGAATGTTTCAAGCACAGCATCGGGTCACGTGACTGGGACCAATCGATTTGAGTGGGCTGCCCTAGGATGTTCACTCAAAAGTCCAACTGCAGAGGGGAAGAAACTGTTTTTGTGGCGAGAAGTTCTGGTCCGAATGGATCTGAGCCTTCTGCCAGATGGGAGCGAGTCGAAGAGACTGTGTCCAGGGTGAGACGAGTCAGCTATTATCCGACCTGCACACCTCAGTGTCTTAGAGGTGTACAGATCCTGTATGGAGGGGAGTTTGCAGCAATGACCTTCTCTGCAGAGCGTACGACACGCTGCAGCCTCTTCTTGTCCCTGAAGGTAGCTCCAGCGTACCACACGGTGATGGAGGAGGTGAGGATGGACTCGATGATAGCGGTGTAGAACTGCCTCATTGACTGTGGTGATAGGTTGAATTTCTTCAGCTGCTGCAGGAAGTACATCCTCTGCTGGGCCTTTTTTCTGATGGTGGTGATGGTGGGCTCCCATTTGAGGTCCTGGGTGATGGCGGTGCCCAGGAAGCGACATGAGTCCACCATCGTGATGGGAGTGTCAGACAGGTTTAAGGGGCGATGGGGTGTGTGTATTTCCTAAAGTCCACAACGAACTCTGCTGTCTTCTGGGTGTTCAGCACCAGGTTGCTGTGGCTGCACCAGGACACCAGACGTTCAGCCTCCATTCTGTAAGTGGACTCATCCCCATCAGAGATGAGTCAGATGATGGTGGTGTCATCAGCAAACTTAATTAGTTTGACAGACTCATGTTTGGAGGTGCAGCTGTTGGTGTACAGGGAGAAGAGCAGAGGGGAAAGAACACAGCCCTGTGGTGAGCCTTCCTTGTTGACTGTGGAGCCTCCAGACTATACAGATGTTGGTTCTGGTCAGGGTTCTGCACAGGCCTCTGAGGCGGTGTGTGTGTGTGTGTGTGTGTGTGGGGGGGGGGGGTCCTATCTGGTGCCAGCCCGTGATGGTGATTCCTCCTGATGCTCTTCTTCCCCGTCTCAGAAAAGAAAGCTTGAGTAAACTCTAAATGATTTTGATTATAAAGAGGAGAAAAAACTTTTAGCAGCCTGTGTGTCCATTCAGAAATGAATCCTCACTAAGACCCGCAGAATTAGGAAATAACGTTATGAAAAGTCTATGGTTAGGGTCAGAGGTCATCATTAAATAATAGATTAGAAAGGGAAAGAAACAAAAATTGCCTCCAATGAGGAGCTTCAAGGCCAGAACGTCAGATGGCCCAGACCAACCCCTCTTACATTTTCCCAGAAGCATCTTGATGATCCCAAAGAAGTTCTGGGAATGATTCTGTGGGCTGATGGATCCAAACACACAAAAGTGTTGCTCCCCCGATCATGGGGGTGAGCTGATGAGAATATAGAATCACATCCTGCTGCTCACTGTGGAGGTAGGCCCCATTCACATGGCAGGATAATCTATCAAGTCTCGTGCCACTTTTGTATCCAAATCTCCCCATCCAACAGTCCAAAGCCTAATTTATACTTCTCCATCAGCTCCACAAGGGAGAGGCGCGCACGGACGGAGACAGTTTGCCCTCACACCTCTCCTTGGCTCTCTGTGGTTTTGAGGGTACAATGGCAGCGCTGTAGACGACAGCGACGTCCTGACCAATCGCAAGCTTGCATCCTCCGTCTTGACGGACGGATGTTTAGAAAAGAGAACTCAACTCCGTCCATCCTTGCGAGCCCTCAAAAGGACGGAAAATGAAGTGGCGTGTCCTCGTCCTGACGCAGGCGGAGAAGTATAAATTAGGCTTTAAAGACAAGCGATCACCATGACAGTGCTGATTGTAACGACACTGTGTATAGTCATGTTTTCTTTTGTCATTAGTTTTCCTTCCAGCAAAAACTTATAAAAAACTGATAAAACACGAGAGACTGTGGATCTGAAGTAAACATGCCAAGTCTGTGATGAGGTTGTCGGTTACCCTCTGCTGGCTACGTGTGATGAAATGTGCCTGCAGCCATGGCCTGGAGCTACAGCTGCCCTAGAGACATGAAGACGTACGACCACCATCGTGTTTAACCACCCCTGACACATCTCTGTCCTTATTGCGTCTCTCAGTCTGAACACACACATGCACACACACCCCACCCCCACCCCACCCCCACTCCCACCCACACACACACATGCAGCAGCAGCATTGCTGGAGCACCATATGTCAGGCTGGTGTCAAGTGGCCCTTGTCTCCAGTGATTATGGGAGCTCTTGCTGCCTCAGGTGGTCCATGGACCAGCTCATCTAGAAGAGCCTGGCCAGGCCAGATGGTCTGTGGGGCACAAGGGGACACCCAGGGGAGACAGCTCCCCTCCCAGCCAGGGAACTGGACACACACTGTGACTGTCTGATGAAATGTTTCAGCCAGAGTTGAAATGAAACTCAAGGATTTGATATAAATCTTTGAAAAGTCAACGAAGACTGTAAACATACGAGGGACGAAGTAGCTCAGCTTATAGCCTTGAAAACACAAACCGACATCAGCATGTTGCATTAAAGGGAAAGCTGATGTCACTGCTCTGTGAAACTCAAATATATGAGGCCGATGTTTTAGCTTCACGTAAGAGACAGCTGGGCATGACTGATTTACACCCACCTGTGGATGTACAGATGTTACTGTTCTTCTCTCAGGTGGTGCCAACTGGGGCCTCTGGGGACAACAAAAGTTTAGCAGCAAACTTCATGCCCCATTTAATAATAAATGATGATGAATATCATTAAGCTACACATCTAACAAAACTGCAGAACATTGGTTACAAGCCCATGTGGTCCTTTTTACATGCCCCAAACACAACTAAAAAATGAATCATGAGAAGTTACTCTTTATACAGCATTCATTCATTCTATTGGCTCCAACAATCCAGAAAATGTGTCAGTCATCCTAATTGACCAATCAGTAATGGTTCTAGAAGGCTATGTAATGAAACTTCTGGAGTAGCGCTAGATGTAGAGATAAAATATAAAAGTTTCCAGAGAAAGGATTTAAAAAACCTGTTGACTTTGATTGTTTGGTCACATAAAAATAAAAAAATAGGAGAGGGCACCTTCGAGTGAATTGTATTCGGCCATCTCTGGGTGTGTGAAATCGGTGGCTGGGGCCACTATACCTAGAAAGCGGTTCCTTGCTAGGCGGTCAGTGGTCCAAGGAAATGTGTCGTGTGACTTTTAGCATTACGTGTCATCAGTGTCTAGTACAAATGTCCAGGATTATAATAACTTGTAAAATACTACTGATCACAGGATTATAACATCAAGTAATAACATTGTCATTTCACAGATTGATTGAACATTGGGCTCACATTATTATTGGTAATAACAAAGTTGTTGATCATGTGTTTATCAAAATAGTTCTTCGTCTTCGCTGTAAGAGAGGCGAAGCAGTTCAGATGAGCAGAGTGCATGAAAGACCTTGGCCACTATCTCATGTAGATTAGGCTGTCAGAGACTTTATGTCTCTGCTCGAGCAGACACAGCAGATCATGACCTTTAGATCAAAAACAGGACATTCATGACGCTACACGAGCAAAGGAGTTGGACTTTCTCCAGTGGCCTGTGAGTTCTCATTTGATTTGGACTGTGGTTCCGCCCTGGTTATTGCCTGAACCTGAGGTTGATTTTTCTTTCTTGGGTCAGGGTCAGGCTGCTGGGAGGGCTGATGATTTTATGGGTTTTCTGGGGACGGTTTGGGGATTTTATTTGCACTTGTTTACGGATGGCTCGAAGGACCCGGTGAGTGGTAGAGTGGGGGTGGGTTTGGTGGTTCGGGATGGCTGTTCAGTGTTTATGGCTGAGCTGGTGGCTAGTATGTGTGCTCTACATAGCCACCTCGGTCCGTTATATGCTCTGACTCTGCAGCAGCCCTGGAAGCACTGGTGGGACAGGGCTCCGGGTCTTGACCGGACTTGCTGGCATCTGTCAGGATGGTGTTACATCAGTTGGGTGTTAGGGGTTGTGAGGTGTGTTTTATCTGGGTTCCCGCACATGTAGGGGTGGAGGGTAATGAACGGGGGGATGCTGTGGCTAAAGGCGCACTGGGGAGGCAGGTTGTGGATTTCAGGGTGGAGTTGGGGCCTCTGGAGTGTCGCTCCGCGAATGGTCAGGTTGCTGTGAGGATGTGGCAGGCCTCCTGGGATGTGGGGAGCATTGGGCAGACCTATTATGTTTTACAAAGATGGGTGGGTGGTCATAGGCAGGATATTTTCCGTAGGAGGCGAGACTCAGTGGTTATGACCAGGCTGGGACTTGGGGGGGGGGGGGGGGGGGGGGGGGGGGGGGGGGGTCTGGTTGGTAGGCACCCAAATGGTAGGTGTGAGTGTGGAGATCTGGAGACGGTTGGGCACGATCTGATGTGCAGCCGATACATGGAGGAGCGGCAGACTTTGTTTGGGGCTTTGGGTGCATTGAGGGTGACTGTGTTCAATCTGAGGGCTTTACTGGAGGTGGTGGACTGGCGCAGGGTGGAGGTGTTGTCAAGTTCTCTACGGGCGGTTGGAGTCTATGACAGGCTGTTGCCAGGTTTGGCTGTAGGCTTATTATTGCTGTGGCAGCAATACGCCGTAAGGCATCCAGCCTGCCTTACCCAAAGAAGAAGAAGTGTTGGTTGTCAGATCACTGGTTCAACTGGGCTGAGCTTTTGGACATCGGCTGTGTGTCCCCCAGGGGTTGGTCCACATTGTGAGGAGCGGGTCCAAGCTTCTCCACATTCCTAGTTCAGTGCAGCCCCTCCTGAGACCTCCTCTTCTCCTGGTTCCACACCATGACAGCCAAGGGTCCAGGCTTCTCCTCCAGGTCAGCGTTGCTGGCAAGGCACAGTTTGTCCTGGTGCCACCTCCAGTCTTCTGGTGGGTCAGGTCTCAAAAGAATCTGACTCCTCACCTCATGGCGCCTCCTACTCATCTCTGGAAGGTCCATGGGGGTCCACGTTGCAGCCGAACCTTGAGGTCCAGCCTGTCCAAGTGGCTCCGCCTACTGAGGGGTTCATGCGTGAGGTGTTCCCACCTCCTCCTGAGTTTGAGTCTCCTGTGTACCTGCCTCTGCCTGGATCTTTGCCTGAGGTGGTCCCGCCTCCACCTGAATTTATGGTTCCAGAAGTTCAGTCTCTGGATTGTCCCACTATCTGAGTGTCCCGCCATCAGGCCACACATCAGAGCCTCCTGTGCTCGTGTCCCCTGGGGTCCCATTTCTGGCAGGGAACTTTAGCAGGACCTCAGCACATCTTTTCTGTAAAAGAAAATCTCAACACATAAAGGAGTTACAAATAGTCCAACACACCAATACAATGTGTTTTAAAGAAACATGTTCATTTTGTTGCATCATTTACTAGATTTATTTAAATAAATGTACCATAATTTGGAAACAAGGTCTTTCTGCATTTTGCCTTTTTGCCTGTGATCTAGGACCGCCCCTGTGTGTGGTCTAATGAAACTCACCTCAAGTGCATTCGGGCTTGTTAGTGATCGTGTTGGGAGAACCGGTTCAGGGTTGAATCTTTAGTGTGTGCTGCTGCAGAGGGGCAGGGATGGATGCCAGCTGTGAGAAACGGTGACTGTCAGGTACGGATGATGACGATCAGACTCATCTACTGTTTGGGGACAGAGAGAAATAAAAACGTGTAACAACGTCGCGCTGCTGCGTCAGAAGTTCTAGAACTTTATCTTCTTTCATGGTCCAAGGTGATGTTAAATTCAACTTGAACCTTCTGAGACCCAAAAGTGTAATTGGTGGGATAAAAAAATCAGATTAGTCGACTCATAAATGTTACCAAAATATGAATAAAGGGACACGTGCACCAGGGCCCAGCTCAAACTTACTATGCCACTGGTCGAGCTACTGTGGAGAAGTTCCTCCAGAAACTTCTATAATAACCAGCCATTGTCAGGAATTGGCACAAGTGGCAGGAGAAGGAAAATCCAACATGGCTTTTACCTTACCTTTAAAGAACAAGTCACCCCCAAATCAACGTTTTATACAAATAAAGTAAATGAATTGATAAAACCTTTTGGATGAGAAGTGAAACATCTTCAAGAAACCAAAGAAGTCCAGTTGCCTCCATCTGAACCCCTTTGGATTACCACAACCTGGATGACTGAGAACCTTCACCAGCGCTGATGTGGAGAGCACTGAGATGTGCTGAGTTAAAAACCCTGCAGGCCTGCCTTTAGGCTGTAAAGTGCTGCTTTTCAGATCACCGACTGTGGTCCGACTGTGATCTGACTGTTATTGAGGTGACACTACTGCCTGATTTTCCAGCAGAAGGTTCACGCCTACCTCCTCCTATTGGCGAATAGAATCATCCAGCGGGGGGGGGGGGGGGGGGGGGGGGGGGGGGGGCGCATACGCGATTCTGTCCCACAGTAAGTTTTATTGAAAGACAGGACGAAGAAGGCGGGGTCGTCTCGAGTTACAGAGTTACAGGCTCGTCTCCTAGGATACCAAGCACTTACAAACAACGCACACACGTCACATTCCTAAACTGCTCCGTCAGGTGGAAAGCTGTTTAACGTAGGGAGTGAAAACAATGTCACATTTCCTTCACACAAAACCAGGTGCATTCAGCCAACATTCTATTTCCCATGGGAGTGTAACCCGATAACACAGAACAGCATGATCTGAGGAAGGTCGGTGTCCTCCCTGTTGAGACGGGAGGACTGGCACAAGATAACCCTTGCACTTAACTCATTCACCGCCAGCCGTTTCCTGATCGCTAACGGCCTTCGCTGCCAGCGTTTCTCACCGTTTTTACTGTTTTTTTAAGAGTCACAGAACGTTGCGTGCTAGCATGATGTCGACGCCAAAACAACCAAAACAAAGTGGAGACTCACCTCTTACATCAGGAAGAATCCGCGTGTTTCGAGCGTTATGCGTTCTTTTATAATACGTTGTCGAATTGTGATCGGCAGAAGCTTTTCCGGTTCGCGCCTCACTTTTTTTACAGGAACGGCCCAAAACGATCTCCAAACACATGGATGTGTTGCTTCCTGATCATGTGACGTGTGACGTATACGGATGAAGATCGGCTTCAGGGCTGAGATGTTTGTTCTCTCAGCGCGGTGGCTCGTTCCGATGCTCAAACAGTAAAAACATGCAAATGACGACTTTAGTCGTCATTGGCAGTGAACGAGTTAATGAAGCAACAGGTGTTTTACTAAGAAAGGCAGTTATGGTTTTTAAGCAGTAATGTCAACGAAAACCACTTTTTCCCTATCATTTACTCATATGCACACCTTAGTTGAGCTTTGGAGACGGGTCAGTCAGAAAATCTAATTATTGGAGGAAGTGAGTCATAAATTCAATGTTCTATAAATTTTACGCATCTTTCAAAAGTCTTTTTTTACCATGTTGTTGTTGGCTGTTTCCATGTAGCTTATCAGCTGTCTGACAGCAAACAACCTATTGTTCTCCAGTATGTGTTGTAGTTCACAGTAACCTTGTCAATGAACTAAACACTGCTCATTAAATGATTGTTATGTCTGCTATGTTTACTTCTGTACGATTCAAATGATCAGCCGTTTTTAGGTCATCTTTATCATTCTGTGCTGCACTGGCAGGGGTCAAAATGTTACTTTCTGACAGTCCCATAGTGTTAACAAAATGATGAATCATCAAATGTGTCAAATGTAAAACTTTTGACTGATAGATTAATAACTGAAACAATCCTGTTGATAAATCAGTAAATAGTTAATATTTAGAATAATGGCGTGGAGGAGGTAGGATGACACAAAGGTAGGTTTCATTCACATCTGCCACTTTCACACCAGCATGGCCTTGTTGAGGTTATTTGGTACGTTTGGAGCCTACAGTTGTTATATTAATATTTTGTAATGCTGCTCTGAAGAAAGTTTCTTATACACTGAACAAAAATATAAATGCAACACTTTTGTTTCTGCTCCCATTTTTCATGAGATGGACTTAAAGATCTAAAATTCATTCCACATGCACAATATCACCATTTCTCTCAAACATTGTTCACAAATCAGTCTAAATGTGTGAGAGCGACCTCCACATCCAGCAGGTTCACCTCCAAGATCGTCTGAGACCAGCCACTCAGACAGCTGCTGAAACAATTAGTTTGCATAACCAAACAATTTCTGCACAAACTGTCAGAAGCCATCTCAGGGAAGCTCAACTGCATGCTCGTCGTCCTCATCAGGGTCTTGACCTGACTCCAGCTCGGGGGTTGGGGGGGCCTCCCTGGCCAATCAGGCTTAGGGTCTCTAAAAGCCTAGCAGCAGCCCTGGCCTTATCGCCGCCTCTCCCGACTCCAACCAGGCCCGTCATCCTAGATAGCTTTGCTCCTGTTTCTTTGCCTGAGTTAACCAAACTAGTTAACTCTATGAAGACCTCTGCATGCCCCCTCCACATCTTACCCTCATCTTTGTTTAAAAGTGCTTTTCAGTCCATCGGTCCCAGCGTGCTCTCTATAATTAATGCTTCTCTGGTTTCTGGTCGGGTCCCTGCTTACTTTAAGAACGCTGTAATCCACCCACTTCTTAAAAAACCGAGTCTTAACGCCTCTCTCCATAGCAGCTTCAGACCCATCTCTAAACTTCTGCTAGTTTACCCGTTTAATTATAGATCCACTAGGATAAATACAATAAAGTTTATCGCTCACCAAATAGAATATTTACTAAGACATCACAATATAACCATAGCCACACTACTTGTCTTTGTGTGTGTGTGTGTGTGTGCGTGCGTGTGTGTGTGTGTGTGTGTGTGTGTGTGTGTGTGTGCGTGCGTGCGCGTGCGTGCGTGCGCGTGCGTGCGTGTGTGTGTCTGCTCTGTCTTCTGTCTTCTCCATCCCCAGTGATTATACTGAGCCAGGATTCTCTGGAGGTTTCTTCCTGTTAAAAGGGAGTTTTCTTCTCCTCTGTCGCTACATGCTTGCTTAGTATGAGGATTGCTGTATAGTCACTGACACTAGTCCGTGACTCGGTGCAACCTGCTGGGTTCCTTATATAGGAAACATTATTTCTGATTGTCTTAATGAACTGACCTGTGTTGGAATGTTTACTATGTGAAGGTGTTGAGACGACTCTTGTCGTGATTTGGCGCTGTGGTGTGGGCACGTCTACATACTAGGATTTAACACGGTTTGCTATCAGTTTGGTTAGATCCTGAGAAAAGATTGGACACATTAGCATATAAACCTATGCACAAACATCTAGGATATTAATGCAATCGATAGAAGTTCATACACTAACTGTCTTGGTCTATATTTTAATCCAAAGATTAATTTTTAATTTAAGATAATTAAATTTTAGCAAAAGTTTATTTATTGAATCAGAAGCTTAAAGGAATCTTTGCTTATTCAATAACCAAATATACACCATTCTGTGTTTCATTTCAAAGAGTCAGGTTTAAAAAGTTAAGAATTTATTACTAACACTTTTAAAAATGACCATTTGTAACAGCTTGATATTAAAACTTGTAATTAAACCAACCTGTGTCTGGATGGAAAGCTAAAATGAAATGTGAGGTTTGAATGCGTGAATGAATCTCAGAAGATTTCTTTCAGAGAGAGAAAGCGTTCTGGGTGAAAAACGTTGTTTTACAGCTAACTGACGGTTTCTTAGAGAGAACAGCATCGGACACAATCTGTGTTCTATCTCACCCAGTTAGACGACCCTCTGTGTGGATCTGGAGGTCAAAGGGAGGATGTTGTCAGCCTCAGGGTACTCGGTCAGGTAGAGAAGACCTGAGTGAAACCGACTCTCTGGTCCAAAGTTGTTGCAGGGTTGAGCTCGCGTCTGGCTCAACTCTGAAGGAGTTTTGCGTCAGCTGGTTACAGGTGCGTTTATTCAGAGCAATTCTATCGGCGTGACAGAATGCTTAGTGAGGCTGGGGCGGCCGACCCTCGTCCTCTGGGATGGTTCACGAACTGAAGTTCAGTTGCAGCGATTTGGTTTTAACAAAAGCTCAGAACACGCCCTCTCAGCGTCAGAAAGCTTGATGTTATGGAGCAAAGACGTGTGAGGTGGTTAACTTTTACTCTGGATCAGCCCCCTGCATGAGGTGTACACATGCCAGTGACCTTCTGGTTACTGACCACACATTACTGATTATCATAAATAATAATTATTAACCAAAAGAATAGTAAGTCATTTCAGTAATTAAATGCATTTATACTGAACCATGATGATTATTTATGATGATTATTATATGATTGTAATAAACAGTTAAACAGTTTAAAATCTTGAAGTGTCCTTCATCTTGGGACGGACTCCTGACGGGTAATCTGTGGAACAAAAGTTACAGCTCCACCCAGCTGGGAAAGTGTGACCTTTGGGTCACAAATATGAGGTCGTTCATGTCGCTACAGCACTATATAAATAAAGTTGACTTGAATTGAACTGCATTGAATTGAATCGTCCCCCGACCAGACTGACCCAAATGTGTAAGTACCAATATACGGCCGTTTGGTTCCACCTTATATCTCCAATCTTTTAGATGTCCTATACTAAACTAAAACCACAGAGTTTGTACCAAACAATCGTACCCAGTATTAAAAACATGAAATTTACCATAGAAGTTAATCCAACATTAATAAAATTAACAAATGTATTATAAACGCTAACCTTAGGACAAGGAATTAAACCAACCAAGTGGATGTTTTTATTATAACATGGATTGTTATGACCATAAACCAGCAAAGGTAAGATTGAATTTACGCGTTTGACTTCAGGAATTTAGCTTTGATTTGTTTTCATTTAGCGGCTTATTGTCAGTGGGTACTGCTCAAGTAGAAAACATGGATCCTATCATTGAGACGAGCCTCGTCCCATACATGTGCAGTTTGCATATAATGGTGAACATTAAGCATGTTTTTGGAACAACTTTGTTGCTGAAAATGCTCGTGGGCCTGATACCAGGTCTGTCGGGGTCAAGTTGTGTGATGCAAAAGAATGGGAATTTGGCATCCCCTAGTGGTGATATGTGGTTAGCACATCTCAAAACAAACTTAAAAATGGTACCCAAAAAAACCCGCCAGCTGCCACTTGTTCCAAAGCCAATAATATGTGAGTGTGTGGGGTTGCCAAGTCTGTGCTGACAAAAGCTGCTACAGAAGCATTTATAATTCTCCAGAGCTCCAGGTTTGTGGAAAGAAGGGCAGCTAATAAACAGGAGTGACCGAGACGTTGTTTCTTGTATCCCTACTGTTACTCCAAAGTGTTTTGGCTCTACAGATTCTCATGCGTGCACGAGCTCCCACGTGCGAGCAAAGACACACACACACACACACACACACACACACACAAATGTTTTGAGCAAAGCACTTTTATTAGGTTGAGTGTGATTTGCGCATGTGCACTCCTCAAAACGTAGTTCTGGCAACATACCTTTTCTTTTCCACCTCAAACCACAGCTTCCGTTTTAGAGTCACAGTGAAAAGAGCAAGAACAAAAGGAAAAATACCTAAATGTGTATTCAGGGCAGATGTACCCATGCTAACACTGCAGACATTTGTTTTGATCCCTCTCTACGTGTCAAAGAGCAACACTGATGTTTTAAAGGACTTTGCGCATGTTTAATAAATGTAGTTTTATCACTTTAGTTTATATGTCATTTATAATGTAATGACCCCGCTCACTGCGGGAGCTTCAGTGGGTGAGGTGCATTGTGGGTAGTCATGTTCTTAGTTATTATCTACCAGCTCAGTGGCCTAGTAGTTAAGTGTGCACTCTGGGACTGGGAGATCGGGGTTCAAATTCTGGTCGGGTCATACCAACACTCTAAAATTGGGACCCAAGGCCTCCCTGATTGACACCCAGCTTTTCTTGGTTGGATCGGGGGGTAAACTACCAAATAACTCCCGAGCACGACCGCTGCTGCAGCTCACCTCTCCCCAAGAGGATGGATCAAACGTGGAGATGTATTTTCACCATTGTGTGTTGATGGCCAATAGGACTTTACCTTTATTACTTTGTTCACTGTTGCAGATTTAGTGTTACTTGTTGTGTTGTATTGGCACCATAAAGCCTAATTTATACTTCTCTGTGAGCTCCACAACGGAGACACGCGCATGGAGTGTTGGAAAGGTTTTCACATTTGAACTTCTGTTCAGGCAGCGGAGTGTTGCAAAGCAGTTCCCCGCCAGGACACCAGAGGGCGTAGCGCTGTTCTGTGGTATCCTGCCACCATATCACTCATGTATCTGGTGTATTTACTAATGTGTTTATAGATTTCAGACACCTCCAAACCCACATTTTCCATCATTTCCATCCACGTTTCCTCCGTATTTTGTACTCCTTCACTCTCGGGTGAATGAATGCTTTTACATTCTGACTTTTTCCACCATGTGTTCTTCGATCTGTTTGGGGTCTGCTGCTAAATATCTGTTTACTTTTTAATGGCGCTACAGCGGTGCTGGTGACGAATATACAGGAAGCAGCGTCCTGACCAGTCACAAGCTTGCGTTCTCCGTCACTTTCAACAGATGTTTACATTTTCGGGCGTGTCTCCGTCACCCTCTGTGAGCCCGTCGGAGAGCCCTTGCACCGACGCATAATGGCGTTGCGTGTGTCCACACCGACGCAGACGGAGATGTTTGAATCAGGCTTTAGTGAGGAGGTCGGTCAAAGGGACAGAACTGCTGTGCCGTACCAAAGGTCAAAATTAATAAAACGTCTACAATCAGTTCCATGTGTTTCACCTTTCCTGGCTCTCCGCAGTCACGTGATGTATCACAATATTTACATTATGACAACTGCAATTATTCACTTGAGAAAACTTAAAAGGTAAAATTTCATCACAGTCAATTTTTCTGGTTAGATTTAATCAAATATTTACATTAAGTAAAAAAAACATCCAACCTAATTTTTTTATAAGAAGCAACCTGTAATAATTGAGTTGCTTCAACTACAAACATTACTTCACTTGAAGTTAAGAAACTGAGGTTACACCAAATGTTTATTTATTATTTATATTTATCAGGTCAATGCTAAAATGTTGGGTGTGATTAACTCCTTACTTCCTGAGGCAGTGTTACATGTTTTCCGTGCGTTGGCTTGGAATAAAAACAAGGAAAATTGTTTCTTATGTTGCACCTTCTGCACTGTAACTCCTCAGCATTTACCTGTGCACGTTTACTTATTCCTTATAACTAACTGTATTTCAGATCTGACTACATAATCTGCTGTTTTATGTTGAGGTTTTATGTTTGTGCTGATCTTGCCTCTGGAAGGCACTTACGTAGCTTCTGTGTATGAAATGTGCAAATAAAGCTGCCTTGCCTTGCTTTTAAGCGCTTGCGAATAAATGAAAACTATGACGTTCTTATGTGAGTTAAAAGTGAGTTTATTCAGTATTCTGCTGCTCAGCATGTAAATAAAGCATCACCGTGTTGAGCTAGAATCTGGTGGAAACCAGCAAATTAAAGGTTTAAAAAAACTAAAAACGAAAGATGCACCTCTGGAACGAACCATCCTGGAACCGCCTCATCCACTCATTAAACATCTGGATCAAACTGCTCCACTTCACGCGCCACCTTCCTGTTAGGGTAGTGCGTCCGTTCTGCCCGGTGTTGTACCGTTTTCTGTAACCATCACCGGGAGGAGCCGGAAGAAAAGGGGGTGGACATTTTTTTATGTTAAATCCATTTTTCCAACAACATTTGAACTGGTTTCTAGTCGGACCGGTTGAAGCTAAACGTCGCCTGCTCTCTCTCCTGTAGCGTGTCTAAAATCCCTGATCGAGCATGTTTGCGCTTGTTTTTCTTTTAAACTATAATTGAATTTATTTCACATTCAAAACCAAACCAAACGTCCGGCAGCAGGCCCAGGTTCTTAGTTCGTTCACACCGACCTGGAGAAACTCAGTTTCATCATCATATTTTTCTTTTCGTTTAGTCTTTTCATTTTTTAAAGCTCTCTAGCAGAAATAGCATGACAGCTGGCCAAAGGGCGCTGATCTGATCCGGAACCTTCGAACTGGACCCGAGGCGCGGAGAGACATTCAGCAGCTTTCTGGTGTGAAGAGATGTTTTCACCCAGGTGCAGCACTTTTATTCGTAATAAACAAACCAGCTGCCGCGGCCCAGCGGGCCTGTTGCTCTGAGTGGTTCCTGTTGTGAGTAAAGAACCGAACCTGAAACAGAACCGGTGCTAAGATCAGAGCAGACGTCAGGGGAATACACCCATCTCCTCAGGTTCTCTCTGCAACATCACCGCTCACGTCTGCTCATCTAATCACGAGGAGTTTCACTCCTGATGCTGGGTCCCCTGGTGTGTTTGCGGGATTGGTGGCTGACAAACACAAGAGGGCGTGTTGGCGCGTGCCTGAGCTGCCGCCGTGCGTCCCGGTCCGCGGCGCGTCCTGATTTAAGGCTCCTGCTGAAAAGCTCTGCTTCGTTGTGCTTCAGGAGCAGCTCTGGCAGGTAGTCCGGGCTTTAGGGGCTCTGAAGGGATGTGACACGGTCCGCTGTCCGTGCTGCGTGCACGTGCGCGACCTTCGCAACATGGAAATGGAGCTGCAGCATGTGAGGGGCTAGAGAAAACACGGGCCACGGTTCAGTCCTGAACAAACATTTCCTAAGATCCGAATGAAAATGTTCGTTTTATTTATAAAGATATTTAAAATTTAAATGTAGAAATAAAATTAAAACAGCCTTTAAACGGTCAGGAGAGATGTGCAGCAGAGGGCCCAAGAATGTGTGTGTGTGTGTGTGTGTGTGTGTGTGTGTGTGTGTGTGTGTGTGTGTGTGTGTGTGTGTGTGTGTGTGTGTGTGTGTGAGTGCGCGCGCGCGCCTTTGCTCGCACGTGGGAGCTCGTACACGTTTGAGAGTCTGCAGAGCCAATCCGCTGTTCATGCAGATGACGTGCTGATGTCCTACGTCAGCCCCGCCGCTTGCCAGGATCAGAGCTGCACACACACACACCGGTGGAAAACACACACACACACACACTTCCTCACCGAGGCTGGACCGCAGCGCTCCCGGCCCGAAGCGGAGCGCAGACCCCGGCTTCCAGGCGCCGCAGCCCGCTGAGACAGTGGACCTCACATCGCCTTACTTTACAGACATGGGAGACATGGGGGACCCGCCGAAAAGTAAGACGCGGTTTGTTTGTCACCGTCCGAACTTCCGAGTTTACTTTCAGTTACCTTTTATGTAGTCAGGGCCTTTTAACTGGCTTCCGTTTAAAACCCGCGAAGAAGAAAGTTAGATCTGCTTTCAGGCCTATAGAAGCTAAAATAGTTTAATGACGTCAATTTAAGTATGATGACGCTATAATAATAATAATAATAATAATAATAATAATAATAATAATTATTATTATTATTATTATTATTATTATTATCATCATCATCATCATCATGACAACACCACGGTGTCTTGCTGTCCTTGCAGAGAAGCGACTGGTGTCTCTATGCGTGGGGTGCGGGAACCAGATCCATGACCAGTACATCCTGCGGGTCTCCCCGGACTTGGAGTGGCACGCCGCCTGTCTCAAGTGTGCTGAGTGCAGCCAGTACCTGGACGAGTCCTGCACGTGCTTTGTCAGGGACGGAAAGACTTACTGTAAACGGGACTATATCAGGTAGGACGACCGGGACGGGACGGGACATCTCTACCGACCAGAACCGGAGGGCCACGGAGACTAGAATTATAGACATTTGTCTTATGTACCGAGAACCAGTTGATACTGGGCTGGTTCTCCGTCCCGTGGAGTTCTGGTTCTGACTGAAAGACGTCGTGTCTATCCAAACTTGAAGAACCAAAGTTTCTGTCCATGAGAATCAGGAGGATATTTCAGGAGAGGGACCACCACACACACACACACACACACACACACACACACACACACACACACACACACACACACACCACACACACACACACACACACACACACACACACACACACACACACACACACACACACACACACAGACACACACACACACCTTAACGATAAGTGGTATGTTAGGAGGAAACAACGATGAAAAAAAAACAACAAAATAATTTACTTGTCATGAAAACTCAACGCTCCACCAGACCCTGTTATAACATGTAATGTTTTATTGTGTGTGGGGTGTGTGTGTGTTGTGTGTGTGTGTGTGTGTGTGTGTGTGTGTGTGTGTGTGTGTGTGTGTGTGTGTGTGTGTGTGTGTGTGTGACAGGTTATACGGGATAAAATGCGCTAAATGTAATATCGGCTTCAGCAAGAATGACTTCGTGATGAGGGCTCGGTCCAAAGTCTACCACATCGAGTGTTTCCGCTGCGTGGCCTGCAGCCGACAGCTCATCCCGGGAGACGAGTTCGCTCTTCGAGAGGACGGACTGTTCTGCCGAGCCGACCATGACGTGGTGGAACGGGCCAGCTTGGGCAGCGGAGACCCGCTCAGCCCGCTTCATCCAGCCAGACCGCTGCAGATGGCAGGTACAGGGCGGGGGAGGGTCCTGGTTCGGATGGGTCAAACACATTTATAAACAGTTACAGCAGACTGCGCTCCTGCAACCGTCTGTTAACATTTAAGTGATGTCCGTAAACCCGCAGCAGGGTTGCGCACCGCGCGTCTGGTCGCTGAGCAGCACCGGCGTGCTGAGGAAATCCGGACCGGGCCTCAGTGTCGGCGCATCCAACACGCGCATCAGTGCAGAGCGTTTAGTTGTTTGGAGGCCGCGTGTGCTTGTGTGTGCTTTCATGTCACGTGTCTCAGAGTGGCCCAGGTGGACTAGAGTCCGGTCCTGATTCAGTCTCCAGTCCCCCTCCCCACAGAAAGATCAGGACTGGTTCTGGGTCTGAATGACTATACGATACCATAAGTATGTGGTTCTGATTCTCCGCCCTGATGCATTAATTCTGCTGGACTGTCTCCATCTTGTCCAACAGCAGAACCGATCTCCGCTCGGCAGCCTGCGCTGCGGCCACACGTCCACAAGCAGCCGGAGAAGACCACCCGGGTCCGGACGGTGCTGAACGAGAAACAGCTGCACACGCTGCGGACCTGCTACAACGCCAACCCGAGACCCGACGCCCTGATGAAGGAGCAGCTAGTGGAGATGACCGGCCTGAGCCCGCGGGTGATCCGGGTCTGGTTCCAGAACAAACGGTGCAAGGACAAGAAGAAGAGTATTCTGATGAAGCAGCTGCAGCAGCAGCAGCCCAACGACAAGACGGTGAGGCACCGCGGAAACACACACACACACACACACGCACACGCACGCACACACACACACACCGTGCGCGCGCACTGACCACAGCTGCCCTTTCCATGCAGAACATCCAGGGCATGACGGGGACCCCGATGGTCGCGGCCAGCCCGGAGCGGCACGACGGCGGGATCCAGGCGAACCCGGTGGAGGTCCAGAGCTACCAGCCGCCCTGGAAGGTCCTCAGCGACTTCGCCCTGCAGAGCGACATCGACCAGCCGGCCTTCCAGCAACTGGTGCGAGCTGCCCTCCTCACCTCTACNGAACCTGTTAGAACGCAGCCTGTTCCAGATCTAGAACCTTCCAAGTCTGTTTTACCATTTTTAAACTCCGTCACCACACCACGCTCATCTAGAATACCCTACATCCGTCCAGCTCACGGTTCCGTAGAATCAATTCGGACTGCAGATGTACGCAAATCATTTTAATGTTTTCTCAGACAGGAGAAAACTAAAAGCGTTCCCTCATCCTGCTGTCTTCTGCAGCAGCAGACCCGCGCGGCCGGGGTCCTGGACCCGAGAACCGCCCGGGACGCCGTCTGTCCTTCTGAACAAGGAAACCAGACCCGGAACGTGGTCTCGGTAGACCGGGACCCTGAGGCTGTGCGCCGCTCATCAGACTGTTTCTCTTTTCACTCATTATTATTATTATTGTTATTATTAATATTAATAATAATAATAATAAAAGTATGAATAAAAATTACTATTATTTTTAATACACATTATTATTATTATTAATATTAACAACAACAACAACAATAACAATAACAATATAAATATGAATAAAAATTACCATTACTTTTTAATACACATTATTATTATTATTATTATATTATTTATATTATTATTATTATTGTTGTTGTTGTTGTTGTTATAACATGAGGGAGGTGAAGGTGAAGACCTGCGTAAATAAAACCAGCTGCTGGTTGGGCCTGATGGTTAATAATATAATTCCATGTTTTATTTTAATTTTCTGGCTTTATGTCTGTCACGCGCACATTAACGGCAGTGCGCAACACCCCGCATCTCTCGCGGCTCCGGTAACAGTCTCATGCGTCCTGCAGGTCAGCTTCTCGGAGGGAGGACCGGGGTCCAACTCGACCGGCAGCGAGGTAGCGTCCATGTCGTCCCAGCTTCCCGACACGCCGAACAGCATGGTGTCCAGCCCCATCGAGGCCTGAGCGGCCACACCGGCGCGCGGACCGAAGCACCGTCCCATTCCTCCGACAGCACCCAGCAACCCACCGGTTGTATGTTGACACTGTGAAGACAATCATGGGATTTATCACAGCCACCCGCTCATCCCGACCCGGCGGACGGACGCCCGGTGGCCGGTGCTGCCCATCCTCTCGCCTTACAGTTGCCAAAAAGAGAAGACGGAATGGGAATCTAAAACACAGACTGCACGCGCTCAGCGGCTCTGAGCAGAAACACTGGTGATTTTTTATTTCATCCATCCTGATAATGACCGAACGGTCCATTTGGAGGAGAACGGCTCCGGTTCTGCTCCAGTAATTGGTTTCCTTCATGAGCCAAAAGGCATTTGCAACAAGGTATACCTCTCTCCCGCCAGGCTCCGTGGGACGTGTTTGAGTTGGTGTCCGTCCAGACCAACAGGCGTTTTCTTTTCTGTCCCAAAGATGTGTAAATTATTCATGAGTTAGCTCTCTGAACGAAGATGATGTGTGTCTGTCCCCGTGCAACAGAATTATTTATTATTTATTGCCGATAAATTTGCCACCTTTTGTGTAACTTTCGTAAATGAAGTAAAAAGAAGATATTTGAGTTTGTTGCGTTTGAGTTCAGTTTCATTCTAAAGACACCCCCCCCCCCCCCCCCCCCC
>SSNQ01000020.1:0-10158 GCA_006942095.1 Nothobranchius kuhntae | reverse complement strand
CCCCCCCCCCCCCCCCAGCAGGAAAACGTGCCCCTCCGCTCCCAGAACGAGCTCCCATCAGTAACTTTATTATAAACACGATTATTAGAGTTTTAACGCCGTTTGCATTCGTACCTGTGATTACGGAGTCCGATCAAAACTCTGATGGCTTCTGTTGGTCAGAGTGTTCGGTTCCAGCCCAGATGTGGTTCAGATCAAACCAAACTAAAACCAGATCCAAAACACTATCTTAGATACTGGTTCTGGTTATTTTCGGGACTTCTGATGATTAATTAGTAACACTGACATATTTTATGTCTTCACCATCGGGGTCAGTGAGGTCACACCGGGTCACCTGGAGATCAAAGCGGGATGAACAAGGATGCTGCTGAGGCTCCATCTTTAGAGCAGACTGGAGTTTCCTGGATAAGGCCACGGGAATCACACCGGCGACCGACGTTCAACAACAAGTTGATTTAAAACATCCAAGTTTAGATTAGAGGACGTGAATGTGTCTCAGCTCCTGGAGCTAAATCTGTTTTCATCAGTAAAAGATCTTCTTTACTTATCTGAAAGAAATAATAATAATAATAATAATAATAATAATAATAATAATAATAATAAAAGCAGTTATTCCACCAGACGATACGTTTTTGTGTGCAAGAGGCTTTATAAATCTATCCAGCTGCAGGATCTCTGTGAATGTTTACTTATTCAGTTTCCTCCATCGATCCTGACAGATGCGTCATAAATCAAACGGCCACCAGGGGCTGCTTGTCAAACAGAAGCAAAGATTAGATCAAACAACTCACTAAGGACCTGGACCTCAGAACTCAGAGTGAATAGGAAAGAGGGAAACCAGTGGATCTGAGGAAGGTGGAATAGGTGGGGAGAGCAGAATAAAGAGAGAGAGGTGAAGAAGGTCATACAAAAGCCAGCTTGAACAAGTGAGTCTTCAGCTGCTTTTTAAAGGAGACCACTGAGTCCACTGATCTCAGGCTCAGGGGGAGAGAGGTCCAGAGTCTGGGGGCCACAGCAGCAGATGATCTGTCACCTTTGGTCTTTAGCCTGGTGCTGCACAACCAGTAGGCTTTGATCACTGGACCTCAGGGACCTGCTGGGGGTGTAGGCACTAAGAAGATCACCAATGTAAGATGGTGCTTGTCCATGTAAGGCCCTATAGACCAGAACCAGGATCTTGAAATGAACCCTGAAGTTGACTGGCAGCCAGTGAAGCTGGAGGAGAAGCGGGGTGATGTGGGTGTGTTTGGAGGACTTGGTCAGAAGCCGAGCACAGGCGTTCTGAACCACCTGTAGACGGTTCAGGGAGGTTCTGCTCAGACACGTGAAAAGAGAGTTACAGTAGTCTAAGTGTGAGGAGATGAAGGTGTGGAGAACTGTCTCAAGTTCAGAGCGGGACAGAATGGGACTCAGCTTAGCAACGTTCCTGAGATGGAAGAAGGAAGAGCCAACAAGAGAACTGACATGAGAATCCAGGGTGAGAGCTGGGTCAAAGGTCACGCCAAGATTCCTGACAGAAGGTTTGGTGTGAGAAGCAAGCTGACCAAGAGAGTCTCTGACTTTGGGAACCAGCTTGTCTGGGGCACAGATGAGGATCTCAGTCTTATCTTCATTCAGCTGAAGAAAGCTCCCACCATCCAGGTTCTGATAGAGTCTAAGCAGGTGTGTAACAGCTGCAGCTTAGACATCTCATGGGGCTTAAAGGAGATGTACAGTTGGATGTCATCTGCATAAAGATGGTAGGAGATTCCTTTGAAGGAGCTCAGGATGTGCTGAAGAGGAAGCAGATAGAGGAGGAAGAGCAGAGGCCCCAGCACAGAACCTTGTGGGACACCATGGGTAAGAGAGGTGGTGGAGGACCTAAACTTGGAGCCGACCACAGAAAAGGAGCGCTCAGAGAGATAAGAGGAGAACCACTCCAGAGCAGATCCTGATAGGCCTACCCAGTCTCTCAGCCTCTCCAGTAGCAGGTGATGGTCAACAGTGTCAAAGGCTGCAGTCAGGTCCAGCAGGACCAGAATGAGAGAGAGAGGTATAGCATTCAGAGACATGTAATATATATATATATATATATATATATATATATATATATATATATATATATATATATATATATAATCACCATCATCCTCTTTATTTCTTCGGGCACAAAAAATGGTCCACAGAAAGGATAAAAGAGAAAGATACAAACACATAAAATACAATAACACGAAATAAAGATAATATTCATACGTACAGACAACTCCTCCACTGTTTCCCCAATTTAGATAAAAACCGAGCCGAGCTCTGTTTTATATTGGCCAGGCTGACAATGATACTGTTTTCAGAGACTGATAGTCTGCACATGCATCTGTATATAAGATTACGACGCACTGCAGCAAAACAAGGAATATCAGCATACATAACATCTGGGTTGCACTACTCGAACGAGGAACCCTCTACAGAGACCTCAGCCCATCATTGTATGCTACTTGTAGTTTTTGTAGACTGCTTTTTCTGTATATAAATGGGCAGCATACATGGGAGTACAAAATGCTTTCAACAGTGTTGATTTAACAAGAACGGAGCACATAGAGAATTTTCGTATGGGCGTGTTGACCTGCACATATTGCCGGCAGCACTGCCTATATATATCCCCACCATCTGACAGGTCCACAGTCAAATAGTGCCCCAAGTATTTAACTTCATCACATACTGAAAGAATACCACCTGATAAAAGAAAGTCAGGGAAGGTGAGCTTTTTATCTTCTCTGCTCCTGACGATCATAACACTGTTTTTTATTGGATTTGATGTCAAACTCACAACCATATTGTGAGCATATTATTAGCAGTTGTTGCAAGCCAGCACTCTATGGGCTGAAGATTACCAAATGGTCTGCATACATCAGGTGATTCACAGTAGTATCCCCAACATTACAACCAGTCCTACAGCAGCTCGGGCAGGTCATCCGTACACACGTTAAAAAGGCAAGGAGACAAAATGCTGCCTTGCCGTACTCAATTACTCACAGAGAAGGCATCGGATACAGTATTCCCCCATTTAACAAGCATGCTCTGATGGGAGTACCAATATATTAAAATCCTAATCAGATCGTTTGGGACTTTTCTACAAAGCCGTTCATGGAACAGCTTTTCATGAATAACTCTGTCAAATGCTTTGGAAGCATCAATAAAACATGTAAAAATAGTTGTGTTGTGCGTATTATACAAATCCAATATTTCTTTCGGTGCTAAAATACACATGTCTGTGCCTAACGTAGACTCAAATGCAAACTGATTGTCAGATGTTATAATAAACTTCTCCAGGAGGGCTTTCTCCAGCACCTTGGACAAAGTACTGGCCAAGGCAATGGGCCAACAGTTATTCTCATTATTAATTTGACCTGTTTTATCCTTAATTACAGGGCCTCAAATAACTGACAGCATACAGTTAGGTAGAATACCATGAACTAGGAATCCTGTCAAGCAAATAGCCAAAAGCGGGTACCATTTCTTGCTTGCTAACTTTAAATGTTCCGCAGAGATATTGTCCGCACCACATGACCCATTTCTTTTGAGTTTCATCACAATATCATGAACCTCTTGCGTGGAGATAGTTGCACCCTCATGATCTTCTACATTATCTATCTGTGGGGGATTACATCCAAGACAGTTGAACAATTCAGAGACATGTTTAAACCATAACTGAGCAATCTCCTCTGATCCATTTGCCCCGTCTATATTTGTTGGCAAGGGTACTTTGCATACATTAATTTCCCTTATTTCCTTCCGGAACTCATTGGGGCACTGATCCTGAAGTTTTCTTGCCATTGAGTCATTCCTAAGCATGTCTTCATTCCTTTTCACAAATCGCAGAGCCCTTTTTACATTAGTACCAGTGTGTTGTTAGTGTTAAAACATTGGGCCCCATTTAGGTTTACCTGCTTCAGCCCATAGTCTACACGCTCTTCTAGCCTCCACATAAAGCTCCTCTACATGTTCATCCATCCTGGCTTCACCTTTTTATAGAGGGGCCTACTTGAAATAAGTAGAGAATTGATCATTCCTTCATAAAGAATACAAAAGACCATGTTGTGCATTTTCACAGTTTACATCACAGCAAGTGATAACCTCATTTGGCAACTTAATTTTGCTTAGCAAGTCATCAGTCCTACTACAATACCGATCTAGGTCCTGTCTGGTTAAGTAATCCCAATTCTATATCTCTCCTCGCGGTGCATTATCCGTGGACACAAGGGTTGGTATATTACCCACATTGATCTTGATGCAAAATGGTATATGATCCGATATAGCAAGGTCAACCTTTATACTAATATTTTCCAAAGGCTCGTGTGCATCTTTAGAACAGATACAGTGGTCCAGCCAGGATGTCAGTTAACCTTCACTAATATAAGAGTAGCTATCCACAGGTAATAGTACTTCACTGGAGAGAATCGGACCATGTTCTGTACAGAACTGCTTCAGATATTGACCAAAAGTAGAATTGTTGTTTGACACATCCACATTCATATCACCTACCATAAACAGACAGGTATGAGGGTTGTCCTGGATGTAAGATGTAATATAAGCCAACTTACTCAAATATTCATCTTCACTGTGTGGGCATTGACAGAGTGCATAAATGTTCAGTATGAGACATTCCTTATCCTCACATTTAAACTCAAGACCTGTAGCCCAATCTACCCCCAGCCTGATTACTTCGATCAGCTGGTCAAACTTTTTATGCCACAGCATAGCTTCTCCTCCAGGTATTCTCCCTTTCAGTAGCTCAGAGTTAAAGTCAGTAGTGGACTCCCCCACTCCATAAAAGTCTTTATGCAAACATTTTAATTTGTCTAAATCTTGCTTAGATAAAAAAGTCTCTTGGATACATAAAATATCACACATGTCCAGAAGCTTGTCCACTGTGGAACGGCGTAGCTTGTCCGCGTCCGTATGTCCCACCCTCAATCCATGCACATTATAAGATCCCACACTGATAGTCATTTATTTGGGGTGTGGCTGCCCACTGCTTTTACCCTCACTGGGTTGATCTCCTGCTTTACTCTGTGAGACAACAGCAGTGGCGCGCTGCGTCTCCAAGTCACCCCCACCGCTGGGAGTTTTAGTTTTGTTATGTTTACGTGGCTCAAAAAAGCGACGGACATGGATCCCCGCTGGCCAGAGCTGTGGATCATACATATCAGACACTTCATCACATTCTGCACTAACCTGGAACAAGCTACATCTGTTATTGCTGGCAGTACTTTTCCTACATGTCACCTGTTTTCCCAGCTTCTCCGACAGGTAGGTAGACAGAGTGATCGCTTCCAGCTCTTGGGAGAATCGAGTGGCGAGCACACTCACCAGCTTTGTTCTAATAACTGGGATGTTGTCGGCAGCAGCCGTTCCTAGGATCCCAGTGTTCTTGTGTTGCTCCCTTTTCCAGGGTTCTTTATTAGGACGGGCATTCTGACCTGCCCCATTGTGTTGCACCGATGAGTTCACGGCCCCCAGACACATTTGAGTGGCTTTTCTTTTCACCACGGTGGTCCAAGCCGGGGATTGTGACAGCCCATCCTCTTTTCCCCTTGGTTGCAGTTCTGGCTGAACTGCCTTCTGTGCAGAAACATCTATAGATCCCGTCTGCTCAGACGGGTCCTGGGCGTCTTCTAAAGCTGTCAGCCTAGAGTTCATAGTGGCTGCTGTGGCAGCAAGATTTTTACTCGTAGATCCCTGGGCTTCCACAGCCTTCCTCACGTTCCCAACCTCCCTGCTCAGCTGCTCCGTCCAGCTGAGTAGAGCTGACGTGTCCATATTGCCAAATCCCACAGGTGGTAAATAATCCAGGTGGTGCGAGACAAACCTTGGTATATTTTCACCACACTCATTAAGCACCTTAAGGCAGTCTTTGACGTTGTTGACATCCTTTTGCAGGCCTTTATGCTTAACATAGCGTATAGAGGACCGGCACGTTTCTTATATATATATATATATATATATATATATATATATATATATATATATATATATATATATATATATATATATATTATATATATATATATATATATATATAAGATATATATATATATATAAGATATATATATATATATAAGATATATATATATCTTATATATATATATATCTTATATATATATATATATATATATATATATAAGATATATATATACATATAAGAATTAACAGTCAGATGTAATCATGTATATGTGGAGATATAGGCCATATATAGGAAGAGATTACATAATATTTAGTTAATCTACTTTAATAAATGAAAGATATGACCAAATGTATCTATATGTAAAGTATTATACTATCACATATCTAAATGTAACATATGATTTTACGTAAATCATAATAAATGGAAAGCAGCACTTAAGTATAGTTACGTAAATTTCAATATATTATAAAGATATATAATTATATATATGACAATAAATTTCAGCGGTATATTATTCCTTATATGATCATATAAGTGAGGTCACTTACCAAAATATATAACGCAATATCTTCGCCAATATATGAAAGCCGCAATTCCTTATGTATTACTACATATATCGCTATATATTACACTGGTATACAGTCTAATATATTTCTGACACCTCAGATGTTCCTACATTTTTGCGTCCATACATTGCTACTATCACTATTACTATCAATATATGGTTACATGTTTGTTTCTTGCATAAGGGGGCTGCAGCAGACTCCTCATTTCTTTCCCTTTCCTTCATGGGCTGGGAGTCTCTGCTGATGCAAATGATCTCATGGATGAAAATGTAATAATAATAATAATAATGCATTGAACTTATATAGCGCTTTTTAGGACACTCAAAGACGCTTTCACACCAAGCCCCCACAATGCGGGTCAAAAATTGAGGCAAACGTGGAAATGAAATAAATTGCAGTTCCACCCTCATCCACTAGGGGCTGGTGTCAGAAGCGAGCAAATCCTCATTGACTCCCATGTTAAAAATACCAATTTCACAGCAGAAATAAACATGTCTACAGCCTGGTACCAAAACATGTTTTTGGTTTAAATGATCTAGTTTACACTCATGACAACTCTGAGGGGGGTGAATTTTTATCTCACTCTTCTGTTTAAGTGTAGTAAAAGCCTAAAATTCTGTATAATTAATGATCATCAGACCCACGTGACCGCAGAGCTAGCTCCGGGGAAAGGCATCAGTAGAGCCTCGGTCTGGCCTGGAAACTGCTCCGGGATTTTGAGTCTCTCTGTTTGTGTATTCTGTTTTGGATATTATTTGTGCAATTGTTGGACAAAATGACTTGCTGTGGCATTAATTGCACTAATAGAGCGTCCAAGGAGTCTCCACTTCATTTTTTTCCGTAAGTTAAATTATATTTATGTATTTTAGGTCACTGTCGCTTTTGCACTAGCTGAGTTTATCAAAGTAGCTAGCTAACTACCATTTTAAAATGTACTGTTTAACCATGCAATTTAGATGTAATACGGTAAAATAATTAATAGGGCATATGTCGATGGGTAAAAGGGTAAAACTCAGTGCATTTTACATAAAAATGGGTTGAAATATGACGGAGCTCTTGGAGGGACACTTCTGTGTTCCATTCTTCCACCCAGTTCTCCCCGGCGGTCAGCCCGGTGCTTCTCTGACCGCTTCGGCGCCTGTCTGCTGCGCGGGCTGACCGCTTGTGGAGCGGACTCGGAGAGAGACCTGACCACAGAAATACTGCAGCTCGGTGACTTGGTTGATAGTGCTTGATGTAACCCCCAAATTCCACTACCTCCGCTCCGGTCCGCCCCCGCCTTCCGCAGCCGCTCGCTTCCGAACTCAATTTTTACTGGTACCCACTCTACAACGGCTCCACTCCGGTGCGGCGACCTGAGGTGGGCAAACAAGCATGCGCGGGATTTTCGAGATCTTGCGATACAGTCCAAGCAATAAACGCGGAAGTTAGATCCAAACACCGTTGTGTGGGAGAAGCATCGAAATGAGCTGTTTAATCTGCCCATCATTTGTGTTGAGAGATCAGCAGTGTTTGGATCAACCAAGTGTGACTACTTTGATCGTAGAAACTGTATTTATGGCTTACTTTTGTGCATTTAAAGTTCAGCCGCCATTGATAGTTGTTAAAAGTTGTTAAACCTGTGCATATGAAACAAAAAACGCCTTTTGTTTATCAATTTATTGTGAAAAACGGAAAGTGTGCTTGCTCCTTTTCCTGTTGGGCCGTTGTGATTCCTGTCCATTTACTGCGGAGGTGCTCCGGCGTCTGGCAAAAATAGGATCGATTCTATTTTTGCCGGACGCCGAAACAGAGGGCGGCGCACGGCGCCGAAACAGAGGGCGGCGCACGGCGCCGAAACAGAGGGCGGCGCACGGCGCCGAAACAGAGGGCGGCGCACGGCGCCGCACTGCCGGAGCACGGCCGCAGTAGTGGAATTGCTCTGATTGACTACAACAGGACCGATTTTGCTCCGGCGTTCGTGTCGGAGCGGAGCGCAGTGGAGGTAGTGGAATTTGGGGGTAGTCTCCAGAAGTCTGTATGCCATCAGATAAACTCGCTCATTTTTAAATTTTTTTTGCATATTTGTAAAATAGCGGTGGTGGGGAGCGACTAAATAACTAATTTGTCCACAAAGAGCCACGACCGGGTGCCCTGTTCTCATCTTATCTTAAAACTAAAATCATTTTGATATGTTATTGCACAGATAAGCTGTACTGTTGAATCCCAGCAGTATGGGGGTTTTTGGTTTGTTTGTTCTATTTTGTTCCTAGCAGGTACTCATTTTCTCGCTGCGGTGGAGTTCCTGCCAGTTCACCCCCAGTTTCAGCTGCTGAACGTCATCAGCTTATCTGAAAGTAAGATTTAAAAGACCCTATCATCTTTGGTGATCTCACGCCAAAAAAAACGTCCTTTGTTCTAATGGTGAAATTAATTTAGGCTGATCTTTAACCTGCTGACCTCTATAACTTTATTCCTGTTCCTAATTACAAAGAAACCCCCGTGCAGAGTCCTTCAGACACGTTAAGTGAAGTTGCCCCCCCACCTTCTTCAAGTCTAACAAAATTGGTGTCAAACATTTGTGCTACGTTTGTGCTGCAATATAATAATAATAATAATTTATCAATAATATGAAAAAAATGTAATAACGATGACTTGAACCTTTCACTAATATCTTTAAAGCAAAATCAGCACAAACTCAAACTTTAGCAGCACAAATATTTGACTCCAATTTTGTTAGATTTGAAGAAGGTGGGGGGCAACTTCACTTAGGTCCTTCAGACTCCGGTTTTCCAAACTCTCTCAGCTGGAAATCTTCACTCTTCTCTACTGCTACTTGATTCTGGCCGCTCTCACTCAGGACGTTCAACCGGAAGCTCTCAACTGTCCACCTTTGGCTGAATGGCAACACTTTTTCAGTCTGGCTAAAAGTCTGTTTAGTCGGTCTCATACTCATGACAGTGATGTCATACTGAACTACTGTTGTATTTGATTCTAATTTTAATGATTCTGTTTCAGGTGGAAATGCTGTGTGATTCCTGTGTCCTGTGGCCCATGACCTGTGTCAGCCCGGTTCTGGATGTGGCCTTGCTGAGTTCTCTGTAGCAAGGTTTCCTGGTGCTTGGGGCCGTTCCAGAGTGCACCTGATCCTTGGAGGTCTAATACGTCACAGCCCAGCACACGCACGAACACATGCTTGTTGATGTTTGTTGTTCATGATGTTTGTGGTTCATGGTTTACATGTTTATAGTTGTTCATCCCACGTTTTCTTGATGACTCTTAGAAATGTTTCTTCACAGGTGCAGCTGCTGGTTGCTGTTTTTATGTTGGTTTCCTAGTTGTTTTAATTTTTCTCTTATTTACTTGTTTATCCTCTATCAGCAGTCTTTATTCCAGATTGGTTCAGCATTTACATGCTGATGTGGCGATACATAACCCAAACCAATATTACTCAAGGGGAACCTCGTACACATTAAGGCTCCTCTTGATGGAGCAAATCTGTTCAGCACATTCTGACAGACAGACCACCTTTCTTCTGTCATGTTGCTGTACAGGACATTTTTAGAGTTTTTCTTTTTAAAGATAAATAGTATTACATTTAAAGAGCAATACTTTCACATTATCATTTCCCCACACTTTGTGTATACCTGTATTTTGTTGTTTTTCAATAAA
>SSNQ01000019.1:2226502-2250640 GCA_006942095.1 Nothobranchius kuhntae | reverse complement strand
GTGTGTGTGTGTGTGTGTGTGTGTCTGTCTGTCTGTCTGTGTGTGTGTGTGTGTGTGTGTGTGTGTGTGTGTGTGTCTGTCTGTCTGTCTGTGTGTGTGTGTGTCTGTCTCTGTGTGTGTGTGTGTCTGTCTGTGTGTGTGTCTGTCTGTGTGTGTGTCTGTCTTGAGTTTTTGCCATTTTTTGAAAATAAGTTCTATTAGCCAAGGCGGCTATTTTTAATCAGACTGATTCTGAATGTTATGGATGAAGTTTTGAGCAGACTGATAGAAACACTCGGAGTACCGGTACACATCTTTGGTACGTTCTTGCTGTGTGTAGTTTCTAACTTCATGTTTGGTTCTTTTTAAAACACAGAAAATATTTTTTTTTTGTTTTACTTTGCTGAGAGTTTCGTTTACAGGCTGTAAACGGATAAACGGAGAAGGAAGTGAGGCCACCATCAGCGCCGGCTCTGAGGAAGTTTACAGCCGGTAAACGAAACTGTCAGCAAGGTAAAAAAAAACAACAACAACCTTTTTTTGTGTTTTCAAAAGAACCAAAAATGCACCCGGAGTACATGATGAAGATGACTTTTCTTCGCAGCTCAGCAGGGAACGCATCAGTGACATCACAAACCGTTGGGGGAAAATGCGAGACTTACTGTTCAATATGTGTTTAATAGACTGAGTTAAAGCAATGTTGATTTTTACCACGTTTGCTTGGCTTTGGGAGCCTTCTTGGGTTTTATTACTGTAAGTCTAACAGTCAATCATCTACTGATCACTCTTCTCCATCCATGAGTTCATTAGATAATTTATCTCCAAACTCACACAGACGGTGGCGAGGGATAAATAACGAGGATCTGGATCAAACAGACAACAGTGACTCCACAACAAAGCCTATTTTTTATTTCAAACAGAAAAAATACTCCATAAGAACTCGTGTTTCATGCAAACAGTTCATCTTAACTTTCTGTCCTTCAGAGTGTTACTTTATCCCACACCCACGGGTGCACTGCTGGTGGCACGAGCATCACCACCAAATACGTTCCCATCTGCCGAGATGCCAGACGGAGAGATGAATGGTCTGGTAGAATTAGCTCCGCTTGTTTCCATCTTGTTAATATGCCTCAGAGAGTCGTTTTGTTGTCAGAAGGCTGACCTCCAGAGAGCTGCAGGAGATAAACGTGGCTGAAGAAGGTAGGGACAACCTTCAGAGCCGAATAAATGATGATGTATCGTGTGGAGGAAAAGTCATTTCAAAGGCCTCTTTATGCAATAAGTTGAGCTAATTTAAGCTGCAACTAAACAGGAAAAAAACAACAACAGTCACACTTTAAATGTTCAGAAAGAGCTTTTGTGTTACAGATGTTGCCTTCTTATTCCATCCCTGGATGTTTCACTGGACCAGAATCAACAGGATTCATTTTAGTCAGTTCCTTCAACACTCAGCAGCTGCAAAAATCCCTTGATGTGATTTTAATCCAATCTAATAGTTTCTGTAATAGAAATGAATGGAGGTAGTTTCACACTTGGGCGTTTGACTTTGTGTCAAACAATAAGTTAAGATTCTCGCTAGACGTCTAAGCGTTCAAACATGTGGCCATCTTGAAATCAAAATGACAACAAAAACTAATATTTATGCACCCTAATTGCAATTTTTGTGCTACACAGCAGAAATCATGGTAGGTTGGTGTTGAAATCATCGACATATAAATATTGGACAATGGGTTTCCATAGACTCCAATAACACGTTTTTGAAGAGAAATGGGAGGTGGCCACCACCGCCATTTTGACTGTGTCACAGGTTCCGTCAAGCCCAGACAATTCCACAAAAGGGAAGAGAGGTGGAGCTGAGGGTGGGGCTGTAAGGCTGGGATCAAATGACGACACCCGGTCGAACTAGCTACAAGCTAACCTGAAGCTAACCCAAAGCTAACGCAGAGGTGGGAGCTAAGCTAACGGAGGTAGCAACCTAGCTACAGCCGGAGTTAACTGTGCACAACGCCAGAGCTTCTGAGTCAAAGATACGCCGGGCTGACCGCTGGGTAAAACCAAGTGGAACACAGAGGTCTCCGAGACCTCCACAAGCCGACAGCCCGCGCAGCAGACAAGCGCCGCTGCGATCTGAGATGCGCAGAGCTGCCGCTGGGGAGAACCGGGTGGAAAGGTTTCCATCCCAGAGCTCCACAAGCCGGCAGCCGCACAGCAGACAGAAGCCGCGATCAGACAGAGATGCACCAACCTGCGGGGAGGGGAGAACGGGTGAAAAACGTCGGTCTCCTGAGAGCTCCACAAGCCGATAGTCGGAACCCAGCTCCACCAACATGTTATATTTCAACCCATTTTCTAAAGGGCAGCATTATGTTAAATGCACTGGGTTTTACCCTGTTACATTTAAATTTCATGGTTAAACAGTACATGTTAAAATCTACAGAATTTTAGACTTTTAATACACTTAAACAGAAGAGTGAGAAAAAATTCACCCCCCTCAGAGTTGTCACGAGTGTAAACTAGATCATTTAAACCAAAAACATGTTTTGGTACCAGGCTGTAAACATGTTTATTTCTGCTGTGAAATTGGTATTTTTAACATGGGAGTCAATGAGGATTTGCTTGCTTCTGACACCAGCCCCTAGTGGATGAGGGTGGAACTGCAATTTTTGTCACTTCCGCGTTGGACTCAATTTTTCACCCGCGTTGTGGGGGCTTGGTTGAAATCCAAAATGGCAGCCATAAGTGAAGGCTGCGTATGAAGGTCTTTATGGTCATCGCTCCTGCAAGAAAAGTTAGATACAATTCTGAACATAAACATAATAATTGGTTCTAAAGAAAATATACATAAAGTATTTTGTTAGAATGATATCATCTCCCCTGTCCTGGTATATACACTCACTGTCCACTTTATTGGGTACACCTTGCTAGTACCGGGTTGGACCCTCTTTTGCCTTCAAAACTGCCTTCCTTCATGTCATAGATTCAACAAGCTACTGGAAACATTCCTCAGTGGTTTTGTTCCATACTGACATGATAGCATCACACGGTTGCTGCAGATGTGTCGGCTGCACATTCAAGAGCCTGTGTGAATTGTAGCCTCAGTTTCCTGTTCTTAGCTGACAGGAGAGGCACCCGGTGTGATCTTCTGCTGCCGAAGCCCCTCTGCCTCAAGGTTCAAAGTGCTGTGCTGTGAGATGCTCTTCTGCATACCTTGGTTGCAATGAGTGGTTATTTGCGTTATTGTTGCCCTTCTATCAGCTCAAACCAGTCTGGCCATTCTCCTCTGACATCAACAAGGCATTTTCACCCACAGAACTGTCACTCACTGGATGTTTTTCCTTTTTCGGACCGTTCTCTAAACGCTAGAGATGGTTGAGCGTGACAATCCCAGAAGATCAGCGGCTTCTAAAATACTCAGACAAGGCTATCTGGCACCAACAACCAAGCCACGTTCAAAGTTACTTAAATCGCCTTTCTTCTTCCTTCTGAAGCTCGGTTTGAACTGCAGTGGATCGTCTTTAGCATTTCTACATGCCTAAACTTCTTGAGCTGCCACCGTGTGATTATTACCGGCTGATTATTACATTTCGTTAACGTGCAGTTGGATAGGTGTACCCAATAAAGTGGCTGGTGAGTGTATATCAAATCACCAGACTCATACCAAAACACGCCCCCTATTAAACATTCAAGTACTTCCACCAGAGGTTCAGAAGAAGTTGTTTGCATTTTATTCATGAGTGAAAGTATGAAGGACAGATGGACTTAAGAACTGAGTCGCGAGCTAAAGTTAAAGAGCAAATTGCAGGAATTTTCTTTTCTAATTCGTGTAAAATGCTGTCCAAAAATACAATTTGAAATGCTTATTGGGGATATTTAGTTTTAAAATACATAACAGCAGAATTTTATTTTTTTTACTAAAAAGTGGCCTTTCTCAGAAAAGCTTCTAAAAAGGCTATTTTTTCTAAATCTAAATGCCTTGTTGTCACCTGGTGGTTTTCCAGACACCAGCAGGAGAGTCGGTACTCTCTGGTGGGATTATACATCTCCTATGGTCTGGGATTCCCTCCTTCTGATATACGTTATTAGCAGAAAACCAAAGGCCACAAGCAAAACATTAAAAAAGCGCTCTTCAATTCAATTTAATTCAGTTTATTTTAGTTTGAAGCCTAGTCTTAACAATAAACAAGGTGTCTGCGTCACGGACTAAATCTGGGAGCTGGTCACGAGAGAGGAGCCTGATGACTAAAAGATCTTTTTGTCTGAGGTCTTGGAATCAGATTTGTTTTGAAGTGCAAATTGGATTATTTTTAGCACTTCTGCAGCCTTTGAAGATCATTTGCAGCTTCTTTCTATCCATCAAAAATGGATCTGAAGAAAAAGTCTTACAGTTGTGAGAGTTGTCAAAAATGCAAAAAGCAACAAAGCAGGAACCTAGAAGGAAGTCCTTCGAGAGCAGGAAATTACACGCTGCAGTGAGGATCTTTGGGTTTATTTCTGAAGACATTTTGAGCTGAATACAAAACACCAGGAACTGGATGCAAGCTGCTTCACCAGATATTGTTGCTGCCTGAGTGAGAACAAAATACTGCAGGACAATATTAATTTTCTTTCATCTTCGTTGTGCAAATTCACTCCGGAGGGTGCTCAGGGTAAATTTCTGTTCTGACCTTGACACATGTAAACACTTTGTCAGAACAAAAATAATTAGCTCCAACACCAAATCTGCATCCCTGCAGGAGAATTCATTTGCAGACATCATATCATTCTGGAGCAGAATTTAAAATGTAGAATGTTGTGAATGAACTCCAGAGCATCTTTCCCTGATGCCGGAGAGAAGAACAATGAGTGCATGAAGAGTGGTTAAAGCCAAAGAAAGATTCAGCTTGCAGCTGATGCTCGGAAAGCTATTTAGCTCCTGAAATTCACGTTAAAAAACATGAAAGGCAACAGATGTTGAGAAAAGGGGATCGGGTTAGGGTAAGCAGAGCTAAATCCAGATCAAAGGCCGCTCCCTCAGCAGGTTAAGCAACAGTCACATCCATAACCCAGCACAGATGTTTCTGATGGAAGGAGATTAGGGGCAGCACACATATTTCATCAGGATTTGTTCTAGTCGCACTGTAAAACTCTAAAGCCGCTCACTTTAGCAGCTAAATAATTCCAATTATTATGCAACTTCTGTCCGGTAGAGGTCATCTCTGCCAGCATCCGCAGCATTTGGCCGATCAGTCATTTCTATCCTCGGATGTCCTTCAGGTTTAACAGTGCAGGGAGGAGGGAATGAAGGCCATCTGTTTTCATTTCAAAATGACACAAATGCTCATCCTGAACGTACACTCAATCAAAATTTACTCGGAGGAACTTGAAGGTAAGCTGTACACGAAAAAAAAAATCTGAGTCGGAGAAGCATGAATACATCTCACTGCTTACAGCAACCAGATTACAGATTAGAATGAAACAGATGAGTTGAACGAATTATCAGATCTAATAATAATAATAATAACAATAATAACCAATATAAACATGTGGTCAGAACACTAGATAAAACTTCAAAGTCATCCAAAACTTTGTAATAATAAAAACAAAATGCCCACGTTTCGATGAATGAGCTCTATATAAAATGTAAGAAAGACTAACATCAACAGAAATGTTAAAGCTGCTGCCAGTGGCTCATCGGGGCCACCATGGAAACCAGCCACCCGTGTCCTCCTCCTTCCCTGAAAGGAAGTCTCAGACAAACAGCTGCTGTGTGAAAGCTAGGAAAACAGCAGAATCTCGGATGGCCCCACTGGAGAACGTTGATGTTTCTACTGGGTCTGATGGAGGACACACGAGGAAGTTAAAATAGCCTCACTTCCTGTTTTGAGCTGTGATGCAATGGAACCCAATGGGAGCTGGGCTGTGGACTCTCTGGACTCTGAGGTGACCTGAGAGGACACCATCAGTCCCACAGCAGGTGGAAGAAAAGGCTCATTCCGGCGTTTACCTGTACTGTATGATGAGAGAGTGACATCATCAGCTGGCAGGTGAAAAAAAAATCTTCTAACTCAAAGTGGGATCAACAAGACCAGGGGTCTCATTTATCAAACATTGCGTAGAATCCTTACTAAAACCGGACTTAAGCTCATCAAAAAAAAAAGTACGTACGCCAAGTAGGTTTGTGGTCTATCAAACATGGAGTACGCACAGCTGCACGCAATCTCCGCTTCATAAATCAGAGACTAACGAGAAAGTTTCTCAGCTGCATTTTAGTCACATCCCACCCTCACCACGCCCACTTACTGCCATAAATGGTCAATGCAATGTGTCTTGTGGATCTCATGCATATACATAAGCCGGCTGTTGCAGCGCTCCGCCAATGACGATGGCGACCGTAGATCAAGGCAGATCAAGGAAGCGCTGTTTCACAGAAGCAGAAATTGAGGTACCTGTGGGTGAGGTGGAGAAATGAAAGGAAGTGCTTGGAGATCACAGCAGTGGCATAACAAATAAGAGAAAATCATCAGAGTGGCACAGTGTTGCTGAAGCCGTCAATGCTGTGAGTTCTTCAGAGAGATCTGTGGCGGATATTAAAAAGAAATGGTCCGATCTGAAGGTGGAGGCCAAAAAAAAAGATGTTTTGCCACCTCCAGTGTGTCTGCCACTGGCGGAGGCCCTGGCATCTCTGATCTCCCACCGCTCGTTGTTAGGATCTCAGCAGTACTCGGACCGGCAAGCGTGAGTGGCATCGGCCGGAGAAGGAGGGAGACACTGACCATGCAGAGGAGATGGGTAACGTTTAAGCCTTTTATTAATACAGATCAAATGTGTCCGTCATTAAAATATTAAACAAAACCAAATCTCGTTTTCCCCAGGGACCTTGGATGAAGGGTCCAACGAGGCATCCCGGGTGACGACCGAAGATGTGGCTGCAGGGTCAGCCTGACCCACCAGTGCGCCTCGGGCGCAGAGGTGGAAAGTAACGAATTACATTTACTCACTTTACTGTAATTGAGTAGCTTTTTTGTATATTTATACTTTTTAAGTCGTTTTTAAAAGCTGTACTTTTACTTTTACTTGAGTAAGTTTTTAAAAAAGAATTATAATTCGCTTCATTTAAAATCATATCCGTTACTGAGTAAAAACAAACTATAGGTTTAATAAATTAAAAATATTGCGTGTAGCAGCGTCGGAACAGAAAGAGACACCTGCATGAGCACCCCGTCTAAACAGTGTGTGGGTGGGGGGTACACTTCTGCTCAAAAACATCAGCTCAGTCCCTGTGGTCCACTCGCTGTTCACCTCCTCTCTCCCTCCTCTCCTGTGGGTTGGAACCCGCACCTTCGCGCACCGGTGTGACGTCGTCACAATTCCTCTCGGTTCGGTAGCCGGACTCGGTTCCGTGTTTGAAATGTGTTTCCCTACCGCTCCGCACGGCTGCGGCAAAATAACATTTAGCGCTCATAACAAGCGGATTCTCAGCGCTCTGCTCATAAAACAGAAGACCTGCAGGCCTCTGTGAGTTAAAACATCCTGATACTGTTCAGGTGTAAACATTGTGCTCCATCCCTGTGTTTGAACTCAGAAGATGCTCCTTGATGCCACAGATATGTGATGATTTAGCTTGTTTCTTTATTTTACTCCAGAATAAGAGATTAAATTAATACAAAAGCAGTTCAGTGTAGTTAAATTAATCATTCAAAAGATTCTAACATGCTGCAGGATCCACTGATTTCCCTCTTTCCTATATTCACTCTCTTTCTTAGCATTTTTTTAACCACAATTGTCTATTTTTGCTCATTTAAAATATATTTGTAATCATTTTCTTAATTTTTTAAAAATATTTTTACATTTTTTGTTTTTGTGAAGCGCCTCGTGATTTGTATCTTGAGAGGTGCTACAGAAATGATATTTTCTTCTTCTTCAGTGTGTGTGTGTGTGTGTGTGTTACACATATAGGACTGCATGAGACAGCGTGGTTTCATCAAATCCATGCATCCTAAATCTTGGCTGCAGTAACGGCTCAGGAAAATAACATATTTCATAAATAATGACATCTCTGCAGTGTTTATGATAATGTTTTATCTTATCATGGACCAATCTTTGGTCTGGGAGGTGTAACTTATCGTGATACAAGCCTTTTAAAACATGTTAACATGTTACAAAAGGAGCTAAATGCACGAATTTAAAGTTCATGTTTGGAGTCTCACGCTGGTGAGGAGACACCTTTAGTTCTAGTAACACCTGGGCTCCCAAGGCCTGTTCTGACAGGATGGAAGTTACGGGACCCTTAAGGATTCCAGTTGGACGATTGGAGGATTATTTAGGATTGGAATGAACACACTGGTTTCAGTGGTGACGGGTTAAATGAGTGAGTGAACCCACTACCAAGGATGAACTCTAAAAATCAGCTGCTCTAAATAAGCATGAAGGTCAGAGAGGAGCTCTAGGATGGACAAGGATAAAGGAACTGTAATGTAGAGGTAAAGTAGGGCAGGGCCAATGTTAGCAGCTGTCATACGGTCCATCTGAAATGTTTGACTTTAGCTTATGTGCCAGGTTAGAGCACAGTCTCATATTAGAGTTTTTCATGAAAACATTGAGATACCTCACATGATGATGGCATCTAAAAATTAACATTTTTTTCTTTTTTCAAAATAAAGAATAATTTTAATCACAACTGAAACATACACGCCTAGAAAAACCTCGTCCAATCAATGTGCACGTCCTGTTCTCACTGACAGAAATCCGTCCATCAAACTGTGTGTGTGTGTGTGCGTGCGCACACGAGCGTGTTGTGAACTAGTGTTGTGGTTTTGCACTGATGTAGCCATCTTTACGCCGACAAAAATGTAACTAAGTAACTTTTACTTTGAGTACATTTTATTTACGATACTTTTTACTTTGACTTGAGTAAAAATTTAGGCAAGTACTTTTACTTGTACTTGAGTAAAAAATGATCAAAGTATTGGTACTCGTACTTAGTGGTGTGCATCTCTACCTGCCTCACGATTCGATCCGATTCCGATTATCTGCCTAACGGTTCGATTTGAGTCTGACATGCATCACGATTCTTCACACAAAAATTTCCATTACTTAATAAAAGCAGTAGAATAGTTTTCAATTTCTTTTTGATTTAGAAATCCCTGAAAAAACAGAACATTCATCTATTCACTATAGTGAGCAATAATTTTTAAAGTGTGCTGCATATAATTACTTAAATAATATAAGAAATAATGTTTTCGGTAGAGCAGCTTTAAGATAGAATATTACTGAACTTAAACATAGTAAACAAATACTATGTTAAGTGATTCTTTCACATCCAGGATCCCAAACCCGAAATTAGCCCAGACATCCGATTTACATGTAACGGGTACATCTTTGATTACTGGTAATGTTGGCCCTGTATCCCTGTCCGCCTTTTCTGTTTTAAATTGGTGCCAGGGCAACGCAGTGCACATGTCAGTGCAACTCTGCCCCCAGAAGTAATTATAAAACCTCAAAACTTTATTGTCCTCACATAGACATAGACCAGGAGTCGGCAACCTGTTCCCATCAAAGAGCCATTATTACCCGTTTCCCACAGTAAAGAAAACACCGCAGCAGCCGCGGCGTTGTGGGCGGGGCCTACCCTCAGACAGCAGAGCGCTGCTCACAACAGGTGACAGCAGCCGGTACCGGTCGCTCGTGTACGTCAAAGCTGTCTTTCATAAGACGATAATCAATAAACGATTTATATAAAGTGGATCCAGAAGTTGTAGCCCGTCTCTGCCTACAGTATTTTGATATTTTTCACCCTGTTGGTGGTTTTACTGAGCAGGTGCCACTTTTGTCATACGTTTCTTTTTAAAACAGGTTTAGACTGTTCAGAATACAAATCCAGGCTCTGTCACGTTTGATTGTTGTAATTAAACTTTGTAGGTGGGGAAGGTCAGAAAGGATCCGATCATTTTGTTTTCCCCACAGTGACGGAGATAACGGCGCAGTGCGCCTGGCTCTGGTGTTAATCAAGTTAAATTATATCTCTTTGCAACAATTTTCACAAGAAAACAGAACAGTTAAAAGCAGGGCTTGTGTTGACCGGACAGTTCCCGTATTTAACCGTTTATTTTGACGGAGAAAGAATAGAAAGAACTACCCCGACGCATGCAGACGAACTGACACTTTATTCGTTTCGNGCAGATGTCGCTAAATCACTTAAGAAATGATTCCCATCTGAGCTTGACACTGAGCTCAGCGCAGCTCGCTGTCAGCGCATACGTACGGCGCACAGCGAGCTGAAGTTGTGGAGAGGGGCTTGGAGCACGTCGCAGAACCAGAGCGCATGCAGGAAGATTTCTCCGACTGAAGCGAGACTTGTCACTTAGAAAATGTTCCCTGATTATGAAACTTTGGCTGAATAGTGCTTGTTCCTGTCTCCAATGTGGCGACACATCCAGGAGCTGAGGAGAATCCCAGAATCTCACGTCCTCGTCAGCTCAGAATGCGCCTTTATGATTACGCACAAGCGTGACGCGTCAACCCGGTCTCACAGTAAGACCGGGTTGGAACTGTTCAGGTTTACGCAGACAATCTTTACGTTTAGAATTGGCATACAGATGTAAAATTAATGCAGTAAAATATAAAGCATTTTATTTAAATATCCATTCATTATTTTATAAGCACAGAGAGCGCATCAGATGGATGGAAGAGCCGCATGCGGCTCCAGAGCCGCGGTTGCCGATCCCCGACATAGACATAGGGAGAGAATCTCATTATGTCACGTTGCTGCATCGATGCGGAATCGTGCACGGCTGAATCGTGATGCATCTTAGAATCGATCATTTTTCCCACCTCTACTCGTACTTAAGTAGGAAATTTTTGTAATCTTTCCGCCTCTGCTCTGGCTCACCTGGAAGTGGCTGGGTGCTAACTGACGCTGTCCTGCAGGCACAGAGGGACATGATTAGTGCGGTGAATGAAGTGAGGCAAGAACTGCACAGAATAAGTGACGTCCTGACTGAAATTTCAGGAACACTTATGGAATTGGTGAAAAAATCAAATATGAAAACCATGCCTTCTGTGTTGGTTCTATAAACGACGCATGGCATCCTGTCTCAATCTGGCCCCCTGCTGATATTCCACATGTCGGGGCGGGGGATGCACTTCAGGCTGGTCAAGGTGAGGAAGGGGAGGTAGCCCCGGTGGGAGAGGAATGTTGTTCCTCAGTGCCATGTTGTGCAGGACACCGCAGGCCAGAATTACTCTGCATACCTTTTTGGGGTGGTATAGCAGTCTGCCCCCTGACACATCCAAACATCTCCACCTGCATTTAAGATGGCCAATGGCGCGCTCAATACAGAGCGCGCACACCCATGGACTTCATTGAATCGCAGCTCCACTGCGTTTTGCAGGTTGTTGTGTCACGTGCCCGTCCCATTTACCGGTTCCTTTAAAACCCAGTTCCGTTAGAACTTATGAGACGGTGCATCCATCAGGGTTCGATGGTGATGTCGGTGAGTATTATGGTATTAGACCCTGGGTTGGGCGTCCTAAGTTAGAATCATATCTTTTATTTTAAAGGTGAAATAATATGTAAGACTTTTCCTTCTGTAGTAGTTCACTTCTTTTTAAGCAATCCCGTTATCTTAAGGTTTCTTTATATTAATCTGTCACAAACCGTAAAGTAAGTCCTGATAATTCCAGAACCCATAATTAATGTGCTTACCTCTGTGCAATTAATGGTCAAGGCCCCATTCGTGAAGCTTTAGAGAAAACCTGAAAGAATCAGGATTATGTTTCTTTTTCAAAAAAGGTTTATTACAAAATCAAAAATACAAAAATGGGTAAAATAAAAAACAACTGCTATCCCCCAAGGAGGAATTAGTTCAAAATGATTAAATAAGAGTTAGTTTACACTAGCTCCTGTCTTCTCAGAATCTCCCCCAAAACTCTCCCAAGTCTCTCTGTCATCCCCCATCCAGGCTTGGACGGGGGACGACCCCTCCAAATCTGCTCTGTCTCTTCTTGTCCTCTGCCCCAGCTGCTGTCAAAAATCTCCCTCTGCTGTTCAGAGCTGTTCTTATATACCCTTCCTGGGCCAGCTTAAGGTCATGGGGTCATTTACCAGATACACACTTTGTAGCTCAACACAAAACATTTGGTGTCATTTTCACTACATGCAGCATTCTTCTTAACACAGGTCATTACATCATCTTTTGCAGCATTCTTCAGTTTCTCTCCAATGTTCCCGAGAGGGCTTCTGGATCTGATGGGCTTGTCTTCACTCTGTTCTCCTCCAATCCCATCTTTCCAAGCCAGGGGTGGGGCAAAGAGGTGGGGTCAGTCTCCTGACCTTTCGCCCAGTTCTGTCCTCTTGTCCCTGTGACCCTTGTGTGACCCTTGTTTCTGACCACAGTTTTTTGACCTGCAGCCCAACTCCTGTCGACTGGCTGATTTTGCTCGCACAAGCCAGTCCAGTGTGTTTCAGCTTGCCACTGTCTTTGGCATGTGGGGGCTCGCAACAGTTGAAGGGCGTGAGGAGCCAGGATCTCAGGGGGTAGCCACTGTCACCTGTGTGTCATACCACAATGATTATAACATGAAGTGGTTTAAGTAATATTAGTGTGGATCTACTTACTGAGGAGCTAGCCATCACGCGCAGCGCCTGCCTGCAGTCAGCTGCCCTCACTACTGTGCGTCAGGATGAATGAGTCGTGTAGACCCAGGCCAACGTGCCACCACATTTGTTAGAACCACGTCTGGCCCACAAATAATTTGGACGTTGATGAAATGTGTATTTTTTCTATTTACATAAACATATTCATTCTCACTCGGAGCCCTTATAGCAACATGAGTGCAGTCAATAGCGCCGATTACATTCGGAAAACCGGACATTGCTGCAAACTGTGCTTTAATGTTGGCCTGTTCTCCGACAGTGTGGGGAAACTTCGTGTATCGGACTGTCATTTTAATGATGCCATTCAAAACTGCAGGGATGCTCGGGGATGACTGAGATATTCCAGATCTAAGGGTTACATGCATTTGTTATCCAAAGAGACTTTGGGCAGTAATTAGAATAATATCAATTCGATCAAGCCAAGACGACCCTACCTGTCTGCTAACTCCCGTTGGAACGAGCCGGTTGCCGGGAACCCAAGAGTAGTCAACAGCTGGAGGTGCACTGGAATTGAGCGAGTCCGGCAGGTCGGTCGCTTTAGCACCGGGCTCAGCTCAGCACAGAGGTTTAGGAGGGGGGCTCTGGGGAATCTAAATCTGCTGATCAGCCAGTTGTCGTCATGTGCCGGGAAATCTGTGTGATCTCTGAAGCGGTGCAAGTGATGCTGCTGCAGGATTTCATTACTTTATCCTTCTCAGCAGCAGCACTGCAGGTGCTCTCCATGTCCAACATGTGTGTAAGCCAGGTCCTCAGTCAACTTAAAGTTGCGCACATTTTTTGCTAAGTTTTCTTTCATAAATCCCAAAGTTTGCATGGAAAGTTGCTTATAAGTTTTCCGACCCCGTTTTGTGCGTAAGCAAGCTTGATAAATGAGGCCCCAGAACACTAACTCAGTCACCCAAGACCCAACTTCCTGTGAGCTGTAGACTACCTGAGATAAAGGGGGCGGGGCTTTTTGTTACAGGGACATTTCTTACAGATTTTTGATCAATTTGTTCACTTCATAGCATTTATCTCTGCCAAATGTCCAGGTTAAGCTGCACAAGGTGGATCAATAAATGCATGTTTTCTAGGTTTGGACAGAACCATAAACAGGATAGTAATACAGATGTTGAATCAGTGGTGAAATGTTCTCCACACATTCAGAACCACTGAGACTTTTATTTGAATTTGGCTTCTTTTGTTCTGTTTTCCTTTTCCAAACCTTCTGATCAGCGTAGTCCTCCACATTCATTTAGCATGACTCCTTATGAATATCAGAAGCAAGCAGCTAGAAGCGCTCCAACGCATTAATCTGGATTTCTCCTTGCTCTACATTCAACAAGCTAGAAGTCTGAAGGCCAGTTTCGCTTCTCTACCACCGACCCCCCAAAGAGACGTCCCAAAAAAAAAAAAAGCGTTTGTTTTTATGAGAGAACATTCTCATTGGTCCAGATGAGAAGTCGGCGGTGCGAGACGGCGTAAGGTCTGACTTTAAAGTGGAGTAAACTCACATCAGACTCAGAATGTAGCTGCAGAGCAACTGCTTCGTTCTGCATGTGTCATCGTTTGCAAACAATCACAGTAATTCAGAGGAATGGTGCAGACATCCAATAAATGGGCAGACTGCCACGTAATTCTGATGAATCAGACTCGGATCTGAGTGTTCGTGTGCTAAAGTCACATACGGTCTGAGGTGAGTGGCGCTCGCTAACTCTCCTGTGAGCTTTGTTTCTAGGTGGGCAGTTCGGGGGAGCGGGCAGCTGGACCTCCTCATCAACTGCCACACTTTGCCGGATGATTTGCTCAGCCTTGATATCTAGAAGATTGAGTTTTCTCACGCCGAATTCCGAGTTCTCGAGTCACGTTTTCAGACCGTGTGAAGAATTTTCACTCACCTGCTCTTGTTTTTGCCTCCTCGCCAGATTACTCACCTTCGTCAGCATTCTTCTGCCAGACCTCTTGATCACTCTCCTCACCTCCTACCTCCGCCGCCCACCTACCTCCTGGAACCACGCTCCTCCTGGAGACTCTAGGCCACCCACTACCACCTCCAGACCTGACCTCTCCCCCCCCCCTCGATTCCCTCCCCCTCATCACGGTAAGCTCCTTAATTCATTCATCCAGTTGGTCCACTGTATCCCTCCTCCTAAATCTGAGCTTTATCTCCCCAGACATTTCGGTCGAGCCATCGCCTCCCGCTCTTCACCCGCTTTCGTGGTGCTCTTGTTATCGTTTAACCAGTTCTGTGTCATGTGCTGATTCTGATTACGTCTTGGGTCAAACGCCTTCCCGAGACCATGTCACATATTGGTGTTTTTGCTCTTTATTCATCATCAAAACAGAGTTTAAAGGAATGTTTGGGCCGTTTGAAATGTGCTTCTGTTAAAACTAAACGTCTTCCTGAACAGCCTCTGTTCAGAAAAATAGCGTTAACACCCCTCAGGGCTAGTAATTAGAGTGCAGCCAATTTTTTTTACTGTCATTTGAAAATGGCTCTAATCTCTGTTATAAGGAAGTTCATCCTGATGCTCTTTTGTGTAAAATACACTTTTGCGTGTCCGTTCATTTAAAATGGATCTTTGGGTTTTTTTTCTCTCTCAAGAAACTTTAAAAATTTGGATTTTCTGTGAATTTCCAGGCAAAAATGTTAAATATTTCTACTAGGGATGCACCGATACCGATGCAGATACCGATATTGGTATCGGTCAAAGTTAACCGATACCAGGAACCGATACCAATGCAGTTGCTTGACAATGACTTCACTGTAACTTGTCGTTTCTGTTCACCTACTATTTTAGTTTTGTGATGATTTCTATTCATATATTTAACTTTTTATCTACCGCACAGTCTTTTCCAGTTGAAAGCAGAGAAGAAAACAAAATCAGTATTCCAAATCATTGCATTTTTTTTTGGTGTGGTAGAAGCATCGGTATCGGAAATCGGTTTAGGCAAGTACTCAGATCCCAGTATCGGTATGGTATCGGTTAGAAAAAAAGGGGTGTCGTTGCATCCCTAATTTCTACCAAACATTGACGTGTAAGATGACTTTAAAAAGCATCACCACCTTAGCTTGTTGGTGCAACGTTTCACCAAGATTTCCCAAGTTGTCTTTCTGAAATGCAACCCAAAGCAGAATGGATAGTTAAGCCCCGCCCACACGATCATGGTGTTTTTATGCATCTAATAAATAAACATGCTAATTGAAAAATACATATTTGAACATGCATACAACATTCAATTGCTTTTTCTGTCTGACAGTCGTGACTACTGGATGCACCAGAGGTCAGACATGTTGGTGACATGTGATGGGTTGGTGCTCATGGTGACTTTTCAAGATTGTAAACAAACAAAAGAGAAATGGGTGCTGAACGTTTGTAATGGAACATCACATGAAGGTTTGTGAAATTTAGAAGACAAAAGCAGTTTTAAGGTGGCAGCATTGGTGTTTTGTTTTGGCTGTACTCAGACTAGCCATTAGCGTATCAATCCTAAAGAACGCAAACTCTGTTGAAGCCCATCAGGTGGCAATTAAAAAAAATATAACAGAAACTCCCAAAAATGGACTAAAAAATCTTTTTAATGCACAAAACCACCATTATTGCTCAAGTCTGTTCTCATTTCCCAGCACCAAAGCACAAATATTACAGAATAAAACAGACCGGATCTGGGTTGCTGGTTAGAAAGCTAACCTTGAAGATGGAGCTCTGCTGAAACAATGACAGAATGGATCATAAATGTTATTCAGGCGCCGGAACGGGGAGGAGGGTAAAAGTTAATTGGTGACATGTCGGGTTTAAAATTCTCTAAGTGGTTCCTTTTGTTCTGAGCGGCGCGCTCTGACAACAGGTAATAGATTTATCAGTGATCCTCCACCCAGTAATGGCCTCTCCTGTGAGCTATAACAGGACATTAAAATGCTAATATAATGAAAGCAAAAAAATGCAAGGAAACATTTTAGCTGTCAGCTGAAAGAAAATAAAGCACCAAAGGAAAATTAGTTAAAGTTCTTTGATTCAGAAGAATTAAGCACAAAGAGTGAGAAATAAAATTAAAATGGTAAAGTTTAGAGTCCGGCAGTTTCTTAAACATTGATAGTTTTTCATTTTCTTAAGTTGTTTAGCAAAAAAATCGATAATAACGTCAGAAAAGTATCTGCTTTATTTTCTGAGCTGGTCAATTTAAACAAACAGCTAAATGGTAAATTAGCTGTATTTGTATAGCGACTTCTTAGGTTTCTACAACCCCCAAGGTGCTTTACAACACAACCAGTCATCCACGCATTCACAGGCTGGTGATGATAAGCTACGGTGTAGCCACAGCTGCCCTGGGGTGCACAAACGAGAGCGAGACTGACAAACACTGATAGCTGCTGTCACATGAGTCAAACGACCTCCAACGGTGTGAGAAATACTTGTATTTGTTACAGTTCCTGCTGTTTACTTAGCAAGTTACACAGGTTGGCTTTAGCAGGGATTAAATTCAATTCAATTTTATTTATATAGCGCCAAATCACGACAAGAGTCGTCTCAAGGCACTTCACATAATAGACATTCCAATTCAGGTCAGTTCATTAAGCCAATCAGAAATAATGTTTCCTACATAAGGAACCCAGCAAATTGCATCAAGTCACTAACTACACACACACACACACACACACACACACACACACACACACACACACACACACACACACACACACACACACACACACACACACACACACACACACACACACACAGCACCTCCAAATCTGAGACCATGGTTCTCGACCGGAAAAGGGTGGCTTGCCAACTCCGGGTCGGGGAGAGGTCCTACCTCAAGCGGAGGAGTTTTAAGTATCTCGGGGTCTTGTTCACGAGTGAGGGTAGGAGGGATCGGGAGATCTACAGGTGGATTGGTTCGGCGTCTGCAGTGATGCAGACGCTGAGCCGATCTGTCGTGGTGAAGAGGGAGCTGAGCCAGAAAGCCAGGCTCTCGATTTACCGGTCGATCTACGTCCCAATCCTCACCTATGGTCATGAGCTTTGGGTAATGACCGAAAGAACGAGATCGCGGATACAAGCGGCCGAAATGAGTTTCCTCCGTAGGGTGGCCGGGCTCAGCCTTAGAGATAGGGTGAGGAGCTCGGACATTCGGGAGGGACTCGGAGTAGAACCGCTGCTCCTCCGGATCGAAAGGAGTCAGATGAGGTGGTTTGGGCATCTGGTCAGGATGCCTCCTGGATGCCTCCCTGGGGAGGTGTTTCGGGCATGTCCTGCCGGCAGGAGGCCCCCGGGTCGACCCAGGACACGTTGGAGAGGTTACATCTCCAATCTGGTCCGGGAACGCCTTGGGGTCCTGCCGGAGGAGCTGGTGGAGGTGGCCGGGGAGAGAACGGTCTGGAGCTCCCTAGTTGGGATGCTGCCCCCGCGACCCGGACCTGGATAAGCGGAGGAAGACAATGACGACGACGACGACGGTTTTAGTTACTTTGTGATTGTTTTCCTTTGAGCTGTAAAAATGTACGTGCATGATCAAAAACGATAAAACAATGGAATAACAAAGGAAATCTAAAGTTGTGGTTCTACTTCCCACAGGTCACCTCAGACCCACTTTGGACCCGTTAGGCAGAAATAATTTAATCTACAGGAGTCCTAAAATATTTGGCTCTCATAAACAAATAAAAAACAAATCTATAACGTTTGGAATAAAATAAATATTTAAAAACATTTGGTTTGTTTTGTTGTGGTTTTCTTTTTCCCTGTTTTGAATGAACATAAATATTATTGAAATGTTTTTAAATATAAACATAATAATAAATGCATGTGTTGGTGTTGGTTTACATCAGAATCAAGAAAAGTTAGACGATATCGACAAACCAGATAAAAAAAGCATCTCTAATATTAATGATGTACACAGTGTTGGGAGTAATGCGGTACAAAAGTAATTAATTACTGTAATGCATTGCTCTTTGCTGTAATGTGGTAATGTAAGGCATTACAGGGAAAGAAAATGGTAATATTTACTCGGTACAATTGTCAGTAACGCGTTGATTACAATGCATTTTTAAACCCAGAATCAAGATGTGGGTTTCCTAAAAATTCAAATTGCGGGAAACCTGACAAAAGATCCAGTATCCACATATATGACGTCATTTATGGACTCAGCTTTGCGGGCGTTCTATGAGCAGAGAGGACGCAGCGGTAACGGCTCAAATACTCCAGCTGCGTCCTGCGCGCAGCCGCTGTTATATTCACAAAATCACTCCACCAAAACAAAGTCATTAACTTGCGATCGTTCATATCAGCCCATATTCTCTGGTACTTCATGTACTTTCCAGCTGAGTTCATAATCTGCGCCCCGGTGATTTCAACTCATTGCTGCTGGAGCGCAGCGCATATTAAGCTTTTTATTTATTTTTTTGTGTTCGGTAGATCCCTTTGGCTGATTAGTTAGAAAGTAGGAAATCTAGTTTACAGTTTTTCTGGAAGACGGAGAAAACATGCAGCACGCAGGAAGGTTAGAGAGAGAAAGGGCGGGAAATTATTCACATAAAGTCAAGAAAACAAAACAAAGTGCTTGAAAAGGAAAAAAGTAGGCAGATTTATCCCCAATAGACATTTTTACCAGTGAAAAGCAATAATATATAAGCATTTAATATTTATACATGTGATAGAATCAGATCACCCCAGAAGTCAGTCCCACATCCAGGGCCGTATCAAGGCATTTGGGGACCAAGGCAAATATAGGCTTGGAGCCCCCACCACCTCACTCCCTGCTCAGTTAATCTAAGATGGCAGCGTGCTGAGAGTACAGATTGTTGTTGCTTTTATTTAATAAACAATCATTTTAAAGCACTGTTATTATATCTGACTGTTTCTAACAGCAACCCTAGCTCAGACACCACATCACCTTCCTCTGGATGTGTCATGAGTTCACTGAGCTTCACATTACCAGATTCATACTGAAGTTGTTTTGGTGAAAGTAACTTAAAGTAATGCAAAAGTAGTGTAATGCCTTACATTTTAAAATCAGTAATATTGTAATGTAATGAATTACTTTAAAATGAGGGTAACAAGTAATAATTAATGCGTTACAGTTTTGAAGTAACTTGCCCAACACTGTAGGATTAGTAGTACTAATAGTGGTAGTAGTAGCAGCAGTACTAAACATCTTTAACTAACCAGTTTAACCAGTGGCCTTTTAGAGAGGCAGGTCTCATGCTAAATCTCTATTTCACTTTTAAAAGAGTACAAAACAACAAGAATATTCCACATTTATGGAGAAATGAAAACTGCAGTTTGTGTGAATCTAGAATAAAAACATAAAAATAGATTTATGGTTTATTTTTAAGAACATTTTGATTAGTTCACCTGAGAAAACCTGTTGAAACGCTTGTGTGAAGAACGTAAATAACTTTTAATACCTTGACTCTACTGGGAGAAGCCATCTGAAGGACTTGGGAAGGATCTGGCCAGACGATACCGGAGGTGAGGAAAGCTGAGGAGTAGAGCAGCTTCTTCAATCCGAGGATGTTTGAAAGTGGAAAATGACGTTGTTGTCTGAAGAATTTAGTTACAGGAAGATTAATCTGCCTCAGAAACTCAGAATCACTGCCTCACAACTGTTGATCTTTCACATTTTTTGAGATTTTGTTTAAATTCACTTAATTTAAAGACGGATGGAAGAACTTTGAAGCAGATCCGCCTCCTCCAAACCTCCCAAAACTCGCCCAGAGTTTCTGAAAGTCCACGACATGAACGTCGTGGATCAACATGAAGAGGAAACTCCTTCCTCCTCCCGGTCGCATCATTAACAGCTGAAGGTGCTCGCTCGGCAGCTACAGCTCACATCCTGGCTTGCCATGAATGACTTGTTATCTGACTGCAGCCTCTTCTCCATTGCTGGGAAACCCTCTCTCTGACTTTGAAGTCGGGGCCGTTGGCGCTGTCTCAAGCGCCGCTGCCATCAAGTGAGTGCCTCTTCATTAAACCTCTGAACTGTCTCTAATTACAGGCTGGATCAGAAGGCCCGCGGTGCCGAGCGATGGGCCGGAGAACAACGTTGCTCGACACCAGCACCATGAAGAAAAATGACACGAGAGTCTGAGAGCCCTCAGCAGACAAAACTAACTCACCGTATCTCAGCTCTGCCTCGTGAAGCTGCAGTGAGACGGAATATTTTGCTCCCGAACCAGAAACAGACCTGGTTTCTGCTGATTAATTCAGAGCAGGTCTCGTATGTCAGCTGAAGTCGGCCTGCGTTGATGTTTCGCTCTATAAGTTGGCAGATCGGCAGCAGTGGATTGTGGGGTAGATGTCATCGGAGTCTTTCATCCTGAGACAGTTCCCCTGTCACCTACTCTCCGGCTCTATTTATAACTCGTAACCATAACAACTGCTCTTTTCTCTTTGCCAAATAAAGAAAAAGAAGCTCTTGTCACTCGGCGCCTGTGTTTGATACAAAAGGACCAAAAACTTTCATCAGCGCTGTCACGGCCGACGTTCCTCTCACAGGAAGATAAATGAGGATAACCGCAGCGCTGGTTGGTTTTATCGGCCCAATCAGAGATGTAACGATGACTAGTTTACATCTTACTTATGAACCATAAAATGTGAGATTCCATAGAAATATGAAATATCAATCTGATGGATCTTTGACTATTTTAACCTGAAGATCAGAACTTTTTATTGCAGGGATTAAGCGACACTTCGTATTAACTCCAAGGAAAGAGAGAGAGAGTCAGGTTTATAAGCTTGGTAACAAAGGTGAAGCAGTTCAGATGAGCAGAGTGCATGAAAGACCTTGGCCACTATCTCATGTAGATTAGCCTGTCAGAGACTTTATAGGCCCCTTCAGACAGGCCATGAAAAACGGAAATGTTCAGGACTCTGTCCGTAAGACCTTTGTGTCTGAATACAAACATCCGCATAACGTGTTCCGGAATTTAACCGGACAAAGCCCCTAGTAACAGGTCCGGACTTGTTACGGACAGGGTGGCTGTGTCACACCCTGTCCTGTCTCCCTGTTTAGTTCAGCTCTGTCTCGTTAATTACTCCCACCTGCCTCTTGTTTCCCAATCACCTTAGCTCCCGGTCCTCCTGTATTTAAACCCCGTCTGTGTTGTGTCCTGTATGGAGTCATTGTTCCAGTGTCAGCGTGCGTCCTAATAAACCTGTGAAGTTAATCCTACCTGTCTGCCTGCTTCCTCCCTGGTCTGGATCCTCGCCTTAGCTCCGCTCCACTCCGCAGCACGTCGTGACAGGCTGCTTCAGACTGGTGAGGTAGAGTTCCGGACAAGGGGGAGGGGGAGGAGGAGGGGACCGGGGGACGCTGTGCGCACCTAGATAACTCGCTGCTGTAGCATGCGGCGAACCACGGCAGCTTGCCTCCTACGGTACCGCCTAGACGCGCGACGGAGCGCTTCACACCGCTTCAGTGATTCCTTTAACCATTGAGCTTCATCATCCAGGTCTCTTATGCGTCTTCGTGTGCGCAGAATTATGCTTAAGCGCCTCGTGATTTTTTATCTTGAGAGGCGCTATAGAAATGATATTTTCTTCTTCTTCTTCTTCTTAACATGAGTCCGATTCTACCCCCCCACCCCCTCACCCCCCAGACATCTGGAACTTTTCCCTGCTGTGTGAACGCAGCCGAAAGGACAAGTTCCGGTACAAAAGTGGTGTGTCTGAAAACACAGTTCCGGTTAGAAACCAGATTGAATTGTCCACAAATGTTCCAGAATGTCTGTCTGAAAAGGGCTTAAGTCTCTGCTCGAGCAGACGCAGCAGATCATGGCCTTTAGGTCAAAAACAGGACATTCATGACGCTACAAAGAGCGTCCTGATAATCAGAGGTACAAACAGCTTCTAATTGTCAGAGATGTGACATGAATGTCACTTTAAAGAGGGTCGATGGTTTTGTTCTCTGGGAAGTTTCATCAGTTTGCGTCAGATTTAACGATTTGGGAGAATGAATGAAATGTCGAGGTGACATATTTAAGGTCCTGTTATCGCGTCAGACCCGTGCCACAACCCGTGCACGCGCATTGGGTCCACAGCGCGCGTGTGAACGGGACTCGCGAGCGAAAATATACATGGCAGCGCGCGCGTGAACGGGACTCGCGAGCGAAAATATACATGGCGAGAGGTCATTTGTGCACTGAGAGGGAGCAAACTGTGTCTGTGAGTGCACAAGGATGTGCACAAGTGACAAACCTGCGCGCGCGCGTTGCCAACGAGCACACGGCAGAGGAAACGTGCGCGCGCGGCAGCCTCTCTGCGCGCTCGGCAGCCTCTGCGCGCTCGGTTTCTAATTACGCTCGCTCGCCTGTGAGGAGTTTTGGCACTCTGGAGGCGTGGCCTGTGGCAGATCTTCCCTGTCCTCTGATTGGTCAGTTTACCCCACACTTTACTCTCTACCTATCTATATAAAAAAATCTGAGATTGAGCAGTTGCTGTCATAGCTCAGCTGGAAGAGCGGGTGACACTCACTCTGGAGGATCCAGGTTCATGTCCAGCCAAGGAACATAGAGTTGATGTTATGTTATTCTTTCCTATTTCCTGTGATATTATTTTACAGTTGTGATCGTTCAACTGTCATTAAACGTCCGAATGTTTGCTGGGCAGTGTTTTAAAAAGTGCACATAAGCTAGATGGTTTTAACCAGGTAAAAATAGACTTGTGGGTGTAGGTATGTTCAAGTTAAAAAAGTTCTTGCCTCATTAATGTATTGTTTATTTTTTTCAGCATTTATTTGACAAATTATCCTTTCAAATAATTAATTGATGAGTTACATAATTGTCCATTTAGAACTGTTGAATGGACTGAGTCAAGTTTGGTGCACTTTATATATTTCAAAACATGTTTTTTTATTTTAATTATGCATATAAATAATTTTAATGTTAATTTATTGAAATATTTCTATTTTTTCATTACCTCACCCTTGTTTTGACAAAAACAAGACCTTGCTGGATAATATCATGGAGAAACTATTTGTTCACAGTACATGGCTCAGTGAGGATCTGTGTACCAAAGGAGGAGATACTCAGAAATCTGTCTGCAGATTGTTACAACCCAGACTGGAAGTGGTGGGCTGTAGTAAGAAAGGAGACCAAACAGAGGAGTGGGGGTTCAACAACTGATTTATTTAACCAAAGTAAGGATTTACTAAAGCAAGTTAGTGAACAGAAAATGGCCATCTCAAGGTTTTACTCGGATGTCCCTCAGCAGGGTGCAGCACTGTTGAAGGTCATCTGAATGAAAGCTTGATATGCAGTTTCTTTATGAAAGTGTGTAAATATACAGTGTGGTTGCCGTACATATGTTGAGGTTCTCAGACATCAGGCTTCTTTGCCCAGGCCTTCACTAGTGGGCTATTTTAAAAGTTGGTAAGGAGAAAAACCACAGCATATAGCTGATTGTTTACAAATGCAAGGAGGGGAATAACAATCAAAAAGCTTGTGTTCTTGGACCAGATGAATGGAGCGCTCCACATGCACTCAGAGATGTTATGGCTTCTGTTTCTATAACTTTACATGCAGACATTTGAGGTTTGCCAGAAAG
>SSNQ01000019.1:2215973-2226492 GCA_006942095.1 Nothobranchius kuhntae | reverse complement strand
CTAATTGTCAGAGATGTGACATGAATGTCACTTTAAAGAGGGTCGATGGTTTTGTTCTCTGGGAAGTTTCATCAGTTTGCGTCAGATTTAACGATTTGGGAGAATGAATGAAATGTCGAGGTGACATATTTAAGGTCCTGTCCCTCCTGAAGGAGCTAAAACCATCTCAGGTGGAGAAAAAAAAGGACTTTGTTGTTTTTGTCAAGTTATCCCGTGATCCGTCTGAGCTCGGGGGTTCGATGTTAATGATCCGCAGCTGTAGCCTATGTAGCATGTGAGGGACATTTAAAGATTATTAATAATTATTTAATCTTAAAACAAATTCATCAAGAGACGAAACACATCACATTTCTGACATGATTCTTATATTTCTAAATTATTAAGATTTTCTTCAGGTTCTGGCACAGGTGTGGTTCACTTGTTTAATCAGTACATTTGCAGTGGCCACTAGTGGGAATGAAGGCCTTGCAAGCCTTACTCAGGGGGAAAATGCTCAGATGTCCTTGTCTTAGGAGCAGAATGTCAGCTCAACACGGCCAGATCTGGAGTCTTATGTCCTATATTCTAACATCTCTCCTCTGATTGGCTAACAGCAACACAACTCTACCACTGACTCTGTTTGCTCTGCAACGTTGATGTTATGTCTCCACAAATAACACAAACCTGGAGGAGTTCTGCTGTGTGGTGGAGTAGCTAATGCTAACGTTAGCTTCTACTAGCAGAGACGTTCTCTGCTGTTTCCTGGACGCTAAACCAACAACAGCCTTCCCCGTCGTGAGGCAACAAGGGTGAGTCCAGGAAGTGACAGTGTGACGTAGATCTGTCAGGATTTTCTAATCCTAGAGTTTCACCGTCTGTTTTCCATCAGAAGCTAAAGCAGGAGATAGGTGTAGGAGACTATTTTCCTGTTCAGCCTGCATGAAAACCCCAGAGTGACCCATTATGATCAGAAATAATCATTAAAAATGTTGTTTTCTGTGAACCACACCTTTAAGGCCCCTAATGCTACCAGAGTTAGGAGAGATCAGATGTCTCTTTTTCTTCCTGTTGAAGGGGAGTTTTCCTCTCCACTGTCGCCACACGCCTGCTCAGAATGGGGTTTGCTGAAATCCCTTTAGTTATGCTGCTATAGGTTTAGAGGACAAACTGACCACACCAGCTCACTCTGCTGGCTTTACTCTTAACTCTGTGTTTTTATGTTATCCTCATTTCTCTGTTTTAGAAACATTTAACGTGAACTTGATAAGGTTATGTAACCAGTTGTATTAACATTCATGTAAAACCAATGTAGTAGAATAATGTCTAACTCATTTCTCAAATATCTACACTTTTAAGTCATTTTTGGTTCATGATACAGGAATTAAATTCACATCAAAGTGTTGACTTACCATTTAAAGCACTAATGAGGAATTTTGCTAATGAAGATGTGACAGGGTGAGTGTCACTGAATGCCGACTGATCACGCGCCCTGGCTACTTAACCAGGGGGATGTCCCTTTGGCTGACTGGTTAGCGTGTGCGACTCTCACCCGGGAGTCTGGGGACTGAATCCCGCCTGAGCCCTCGTTTCTCCACCTTGCCACAAACACACAGATAAATGCAAAAACATTATCACCTGTTTTTCTTCTTCTGATAAAACAGTAAAACACCTGAGAAGTCAGCATTAACTTAGTTAGAAACTCCTCCCATGCGATGCACCGAACATCGAACTGAACTTAAATTCTCATCACCGAGAAACAAAGCAGGAGCGTGTGACTCCCTCAGAAACAGATGCGGCCTTTAGCCGATGGGGGTGAAGCTGCTGTTTGACATCTCCATACTCTCAGAAACTTTAGTGAAGACTAATTGCTCCCAAAGGGACCAATCCTGCAGTCACACCTAAACGAACCTGAAACAAACGAAAGCGTCACGCAAGCCTCCACGTCACAGATCCCAGATCAGCTCAACAACGCTGGAGATTCTGGGTGGAGGAGGAGGGCAGGGGTGGGGGTGGGGGTGAGCAATTCCTGAGCCAAGAGAGAAAAACTGAAAGTGCTTACTTGGAACAGCTTCGATGGAAAATAAATCAGGAAGACTTTTTGCCTTGTTTTGTAGAAGCGAGGGTGTGTGTGTGGGGGGGGGGTATTATGCCTTATTATCTAATCTTATTATTTCTGAAAGTTTTGACCTTGTTTGTAATGTTATTTGGAGAGCTCTGAAAGATTATAATGGGATGTTCTTGTTTTCAAATGAAACCACAGAGGGGCTGAGTAAACGCCCTGAGATGAATTTTTCAGTTTGTTTAAGGCCAGCACACAACAAAGAGATAAGCACGACCTTCAGGATGTTTATGGATGGACTGTTGGAGCGCCTCAGGAACACGGGCTGTCCAACAACATCCAGAATGCAACAGAAAAAGAAAAGTCTCTGGAATTATGCTTCTTTTTGTGGAATTTTGCTTTTGATCAGACGACTATCCTAAAAACAAGGATGTTAAATATTAATCAGATGTTCTCATTGGATCGTAGTTGAGAATAATGGCTCCAAAATGAGTTTACAGCTTTAAACATTCAGTAAATGTGTTTAATTGCATCTCAGATACATAAAAGCAAAGGAAAGAGGCAACTGTTGGAGGTTGATGGGATCACTAAAGCCCGGTTTGCAATACAGGGAGTCCACACGTGGAGGTAACGTGATGGTTCTCCACTCAACTCAACATGATAGGGTGGGGCCAGGCTTCACAGTGAGATCATCAGGGGGTCTTTTGTTCCCTCTTCGGGGGGAAACTCCCACTGAGTTTAAATCTGGGACTCTCCACCATTTGACCTTAGAACTGAAGAAGCCTCTCGGATGAGAGGTGAAACGGCTTCAAGCAACTCAAAGAAGTCCAGACGCTTTTCTTTCAAAGCTCATTAGACAACTCAACTCAACTTTATTTGTAAATCGTGCCTTACAGGCAAAAAGATGCCACCAAGGCGCTACACTGATCAAGTAAAAACATAAAACATTAAACCCAGAAGATAAAAACATTGTATCACAATATACAGATAAAAATACAGTGAGTGCACAAATCGCTATAAGTTAAACAATAAAACTAGCTAGAAAGGTTAAAAGACAGATCATAACAGTAGGGTTTTAGCCTTGCCTTAAAAACCGCAACAGAGGTGGAGGCCCTTATGCTGAGAGGAAGCTCATTCCAAAGCTTAGGACCTGCCACAGCAAAGGCCCTATCACCACCTGTCTTTAGGCGCGATCTTGGGACCGAGAGGAGCATGAGGTTCTCTGAGCGGAGAGGCCGCGCAGGGGTGTACGGTTGAAGCAGTGACACCAAGTAAGGAGGGGCCAAACCATTTAACGTTTTAAAAACCAGTAAGAGTATTTTCAAATGAATCCTTACATTATTTGGCAGCCAATGAAGCGCAGCCAGGACAGGAGTAATGTGGTCATACTTGCGCCTGCCCTCTAAAAATCTGGCAGCAGCATTCTGCACCACTTGCAACCTGGCTATTGAGCCCTTGCTCACACCGAATAAAACAGAGTTGCAGTAGTCCAATCGCACCTCGATAAAGGCATGGACTACCGTCTCAAGATCATGTGACAAGAAAGGTTTGATCTTTGCCAGCCGACGAAGGTGGAAAAAGGAGGAGGAGATCACTCCATTGATGTGGGTGTCAAAACTAAGGGCGCTATCCAGTTTAACACCAAGATTAGTCACTGATGCAGTCATCTGGCCATTAAATGACCCACAGTCAGTTAGGGAAGAGTCACAATGTCTGCTTGGAGCAAACAATATGGCCTCTGTTTTGTGATAATTTAGGCTCAGACAATTTTCACTCATCCAGGTCTTGATCTCCCTCAAACAGTTAGTAAGAATAGAAATAGAGAGACCACTTGACGTGTTCAGAGGCAGGTACAGCTGAAAATCGTCAGCATATAGGTGGAATTGAACTCCAAGCTCACGACAGATGTCATCTAAGGGCAGAATTAAAACAGAAAACAACAGAGGTCCCAATATCGAGCCCTGTGGTACCCCCCAGGGTAGATCAGAGTACTCTGAGGAATAACTTCCCATCCTTACACACATTTTTCGATTTGTCCGGTATGATCTGAACAAATCTAGGGCTAACCCATAAAACCCGACATAATGATGTAGACGGTGAAGCAGCACTTCACGGTCTGTCGTGTTAAAGGCAGCCGTGAGGTCCAGCAGAAGCAACAACACAGAATTACCGCTATCAGTAGCTAGATAAATGTCATTGAGCACTCTAACCAGTGCAGTCTCCGTGCTGTGTAGAGCTCTGAAGCCAGACTGGGGAAGTCTCATAAATGGCATTCTCATCCATAAAAACCAAGAGCCGGTGGTAAACACATTTCTCTAGTACCTTACTTAAGAATAGAAGTTTAGAAATGGGCCTGTAGTTTGCAGCCAGCGAAGCATCCAGTCCAGGCTGTTTGAGCAAAGGTTGAATTACCGCCTTTTTAAAATCGTCAGGGACTATACCACAACTGAGACTCATGTTAATCATGTGCAACATTAAAGGGGCGACTACTGGAAAGACTTCTTTAAAGAGGTGCGTTGGCGTCACTTCATCCGGCGAGCCGCTCGGCTTAGCCTTCCCAGCGATCTTGATCAAATCATCTAGACTAATTTGTTGAAATGCTACCAAACCTCTGATGGCAGTAACAGAACGGCCACATACCGGTGCCCTAGACATGGTGGCCCGGAGCGCAGCAACTTTCCCAATAAAAAAGTCACGGAACTCATCACTCATTTTAGCTGAAGCCTGCACCACATGATGATGATTCAATTTCAGAACTGAGTTAATTGCTGCATAAAGTACTCTGGGGTTGTTCGAGTTTAAAGAAATGAGATTGGAATAATATGCAAATTTTGCAGATCTAACTGCCTCTTAGTAAGATTTCCATCTGTCATGTAGAGCAATTAGGGAAACATGCAGATTATCCTTCTTCCACTGTCTCTCGTATCTTCTGCATGTCCTTCTTGCGGCGCGAGTAGCGTCCGTTGACCATAAATTTACCGTACGCTTTCCCCTCCTGGGCCTTAACGGCACAACAGTGTTAAGGATAGCCTCACAGGTCTCATTAAAGCAAGTAAGCAATCCGTCCAGTGAGGACTCGTCTGATGAATCAAAGAAGGCTTGTTCAAACAGCGAAGTGAAATGAGTTGCAGTATCAGAGTTCACATGACGACTATACCTACCGGGGGCAACAGGTGCCAGCAAATTACTATGCAGAGTAGTCTCAAATAATATCAGATTATGGTCTGATAAAACTGCATCCTTAATAGTCAGATTATCTACTGAACACCCCAGTGATAACACAAGATCCAGTGTGTGGCCACATTCCTGTGTGGCCCCATTAACCCACTGTGTAAAAGTCAAAGAGTTCACAAGGTTGATGAAATCTGAGACTAAAGGTTTTCCAGGACAGCAGATATGAATATTAAAGTCTCCCAGTAGCAATATCCGCTCGTATCTAGCAGCCCAGCTCGCCAGGACTTCTGAAAACTCCTTATTGTATTTCGGGGGTCTACGTTCTACAGCACAGAGGATTAGTTGCGGATGACCAAGTTTGAATAAGCACAGTTCAAGACTAGTATTAGGAGACCAGGACTGCAAATGTTTCATCTTCAGATTAGCTTTATAAATAACCGCCAATCCACCGCCACGTTCAGCGGTCCTCGGCACATTAATAAAAGCACAGTCAGCTGGGATCAGTTCATTAAAAACAGCGGACTCACCAGAAAGAATCCATGACTCCGTCACACAGAGGATGTCGAGAACATGCGTTGTAAAAACTTCATTCACAATGAATGTTTTGTTAGCCACAGACCTAGCATTGACCAGGCCCCACCTTAAGGATAATTCAGAGCTGCTGATGGTGGAAGAAGCTCTAGTCAATGATCGGAGATTCCTCAGATCGGCTCGTCTCCGACTGAACCTCCGAAAGGGTGGGGAGTGCTTACCATACTACCATGAACAGCCGGCAACAGGAACGAGCCACGAATCCACCGGATCCACCCCACGCCACGGCGCCAGGAACCGAGTGGACGAACACAAGACCACTCGCGAACCACCAGAAAAGGTAAGCTTCAATGCTTTCAGCTTGACGAGCCGTCCACCCCGACAGCCTCTCCTCCTACGTTTCCTCCTAGCAGAGTGCGTGAATGGCGGTGTTTCCCAGCATGCCGAAAGGCCATACGCGTTCTAGTGTGTGGTGTCCGGCTAAAGCTGCACACCTCACCCGAACCGATTTCACACACCAACATTCCACGGTCAGGTGGGAAATGTTGCAAAAACCTCCCTAGATCAAACATGACCTTGGAGTGAACAAACATCAGAATCAGATTTATTGCCATGTAGGTGAGAGGCTCATCTACTACGAATTTGTTTCCATGGCGGAGGCAGAACGTGCAGCGTGCTTCTGTCAGCTCGTGTTCTGATTAGCTTTACGTCAAAATTAGCAGGCTGCACGCTAGTTTGTCCTCCCTTTCAAACCAAGACAGTCCAACACGATGAATAGTCTTGATTCATGATCTGAGCGCTCTCAATCTCCTTCAGAGCAGGCCAGAAGACTCCTAAGGCCGGGGACACACCAGTCGCCGAAGCGCCGGGAGGCGAAGTGCTCACAAAATTCGGCCGCTACTCACTGCGCCTCAGTTCAGACCAGACGCTTGTTTCTCCGCTCCGGTCGAGGCGCGCCTCGTAGTTTTTCTTTTAACCACTTGGTGTCCTCCATTTCCTCTCCACCTTTTCTCTGCTCTTTTCCTCTGCACCCCCTCCCCCTTGCTGTTTGTGTGTGTCTTTGTACGTGTGTGTGTGAACCTATGGTGTGAACCAGTTGTTACTAGCTGGCCTACGACTTTCTGCCTCTCTGTCCTGTTTGCTCCGGTTGAAAGACACCCAAAACCACACCCCCTTCACGTGGTCATACACACACACAAGTTCGCTGTGTGTGTGTGTGTGTTTATGCAGTGTCTGTTTACGAACACATTTGACTATCGCGGAATTGTATTTTGAAATGCTTTATTTTGTTAAATTTACCGGCCTGCCTCTTATGTCTAGGTTTGACTTCCTGCCAGAATTGACGCGGTTCACCCGCGGCTCGCAAAAAAATAGAGCAGACGCCGAAACGATCGCTGCACGGCGCGGGCCGGAGCGAGAATAGAATAGGATAACAATGGCGGCGAATGATGGCGGTCCCATTTTCGCGGCACTTCGGCGGCCGGTGTGTCCCCGGCGTTGCACACCACACACGGCAGAAATATCTGAAAAAAAAAATCCTTTTTTTAGCGCATTTACGGTAATCTTTCAGATTGTCTGAGTCAGAAATCAGTGTAATGAACTTGGTGTATGAAGCAGACCTTGGGCTTGGCCTGGAATCTCTGCAGGTTGAACAAGTCAAGCCAACTTTATTTATAAAGCACTTTACAACAGCATAAAAGCGGACCAAAGTGCTTAACAAGCCTAAATGAACAGAAGTTTCCTATAATGCTAAAAATAAGACAAAAGTTCATAAAAAAGTAAAAAACACGACAAAAAACAATCAAACTGACATAAAAGCTACTGAGAACAGATGAGTCTTTAAAAGTGATTTAAAACCCAACAGTGGGGAAACCATCCTAGTCTGGATTGGGAGTGCATTCCACAGGGGTAGGAGACGTTGCCCTGAGAAGAGGAATTTGACTATCATAGTGTCGTTTGAACGCCTCTGCAGTAACGGAGCTCTGGTTTAATGAGGTAAACCAGAAGCTGAGCTGAAAGGCAAAGCTCAACACGCTCAAGCTCCTGTACCTGTCAGCCCCATCTGTGGTCGTGAGAGTAAGAACATGATCAAAAGAAGAAGATCCGGAAACAACTTCCTCCATAGGACAGCCTCTTCTCCTCAGGGACAGGACGAGGAGCTCAGAGGAGTGCTGCTGCTTCTCCTCAGGCCTGGCGCTGCTTCCCCTCCTCAAACAAGGTCAGCTGAGGTGGTCCAAGTGCTGATTACCTCCTGGTTGAACTTCTCTCTGCTTTCAGGACACGTCCCACTGGAAGGAGACCCTGAGACTAACCCAGAAATCACTAGAGGAATAATTTATCTTGGCTGTCATGGGAGCACATCAAAGGAGCTGGAGGTCGTCTCTGGGGAGAGGGATGTCTGAGGTTTCCCGCTGGATCTCTCACCTCTGGGACCTGACACTGAAGCCTTCAGATGGTCTTTTGTGCTTTTCTGTCAAATCTGCAGGAAATGTGTTGATAACCCCAGCATAGAGACAGAAAAGGCAGGTGACAAAACAACAGACGTGGGAATAGAAAATCATTTATTGAGAATGTGATCAACAGTTTTAGATGCACAGACTTTGTAAATCTGGAGAAGCCGAACAAACCCTGAATGTGAGCTCATACGTCCCGTCTGAGAGCTCGTTCTCAGCTTCCTGCTGGTAAATACCTGCACTTTGACTCGTAGGAGCTTAGAAATTAAGAGGATTTTCCTTTTCCTTTTCATTAATTGGACTCAAAGGTCTGAGAACCACTGCAGGAATAAGCACCAGGAAGCCCCACAAACAGGATTACTTTGTGAGGATACGCTTAAAATCGACAGAATGGATTGGGCTGCTGTGAAAGATGTGAACACAAACCTTTAAAAACAGATGCCAAGCTGAAATATGTGTCAACTTACGATAAGTGCATGCAACCATGAAACTGCAGCAGGTCATACATCCATATGACTGTGCTCCACCTCGCCGCTGGTCACAAGGATTTATTTTGGATACTTGTTTTTAATTTTGTTTACAAGGTTTTGGGAAGCAGATTTCTGCGGTGAAAGACTCCCGGGATGAGGAAATATAAGAAGGCTCACTGAGGTGTGTTCCGAACGTTGCCATAGTGATACCATTGAACCTGAATGAACCAACGCTATTTTCTCTTTTTGCATCATACAAAGCAACAAAGCGGGTTTTTGTGTGAAGGGCTGTGTTTACCCTGCTGCACACGAGTCGACCCAGAGTGAGGGCTATGGTAGGTTGGAAACAATAGAAACCAAACAACTCTGAACTTTTAAAAAAGCACTTTTAAATCCATTTTACAAACACGTCTTTTTACAATAAACAGAAATAAAACGCTGACACCATAAACCTTAGGTGACTCTGAAGGGTAATTTAATTAATGAACATGTCCAGGGTGATGTGATGCGGTTGCCGCAGCAACCCCACCAAGTCTTTGAATTTAAAGATGGAGAGTGAGCTGTTCACCGACGGCTCGTTGTGTCTGATGTGTTTGGTGCCCTTCCAAATGATGCCAAAGACATAATTATTATTTTTAATTCAGCCGTTATCAGGCCTCCTCTCCGTTATTCAGCCTTTTGTGATGAGAACTAGCATGAGTGACTGTGTTTAGTCACGCTGCTTGTTTTGACGGGATAACGAAGCATGAAAAATCTCTGGTAAGGACAGAAAACCTTTTGACAGTCACAAAAATCCTGGATTTATTTCCACTGCGGAGGTTTCAGAGCTTTAAAAGAGGAAGATCAGCACCTCAGGAACATCAAATGAAACAAAACGCCTCCAGGTGGATCAACAAAACATCTGGAATTAGTGCAGAATGAATAATGAGCGCATGAGACGAGAGCCTAACGTGCAACGGTTACTAAATGGAAACACTTTTACATCATCAAACCGAGACTGTGCTAATAGATTAAGGGCTGCATTCCTTCGATTGTACATTTCTGAACAGAAAATACAAAAGGACGACATCCCCAACAGCAGGACGTCCCCTAGGGCCAACCTTGGCTGGCTTGGGAACCTCCGCGGCTCCCGCCGGGGGAGCCTGTGAATGGGTCTGGCAGGAGGGCAGAAGGCTCCCTTAGGGCTGCTGACCCCTCACCTGGACCTGGATTAGGGGAAGACAACAAATTTGTCATAACTTGACAAACACATCTCATGAACAATCTGCTCAGTTTGTCTGGGTGCATGTGTTTGTTCAGGCCACATTATGATTTTTGGATGTATAAAAGCTGGCATTCGGCCAGCGGAGTAACCTAGAAATTGGCCACACCCACAAAGTGGCACTTGGTCAGGGTCAGACTACGACCAGTTACGTCAAAATTCATATAAACTGGATGGCGGTTGTGGGATTTACAGCAACATTTAGTGTCATATAGGGCTGCAACAAACGATTATTTGGATAATCGATGAATCGGATGGGGTCTCGACACGATTAATCGATTAATCGGATTACATGGGGAAATTTTTAAAAACTGCTAGGGAAACGTTATTTCTCTCCTTCCTTCACTTTATTTAACACAACATTATTAGAAAACAGTTCAATAGCAGAAAAACAACATGCCATCACCTAAATTGTCTTATAAGGTGTATAGACAGAGACCCTAAGCTACATCTATCTGTGACCTAAAATGCTTGGTCCAAGTTAAACAGCTTAAGGGCAATTCTCATCTGTTTTGTTTGATCTCATCTGCAGACATTTATTATAATTGGGGATGTCAAACAAATAATTTTTAAATGTAATTAAACATAGGCT
>SSNQ01000019.1:2192594-2215935 GCA_006942095.1 Nothobranchius kuhntae | reverse complement strand
TCATCAAACCGAGACTGTGCTAATAGATTAAGGGCTGCATTCCTTCGATTGTGCATTTCTGAACAGAAAATACAAAAGGACGACATCCCCAACAGCAGGACGTCCCCTAGGGCCAACCTTGGCTGGCTTGGGAACCTCCGCGGCTCCCGCCGGGGGAGCCTGTGAATGGGTCTGGCAGGAGGACAGAAGGCTCCCTTAGGGCTGCTGACCCCTCACCTGGACCTGGATTAGGGGAAGACAACAAATTTGTCATAACTTGACAAACACATCTCATGAACAATCTGCTCAGTTTGTCTGGGTGCATGTGTTTGTTCAGGCCACATTATGATTTTTGGATGTATAAAAGCTGGCATTCGGCCAGCGGAGTAACAGAATGAATAAAGCCCTAACCTCCAGAAATTGGCCACACCCACAAAGTGGCACTTGGTCAGGGTCAGACTACGACCAGTTACGTCAAAATTCATATAAACTGGATGGTGGTTGTGGGATTTACAGCAACATTTAGTGTCATATAGGGCTGCAACAAACGATTATTTGGATAATCGATGAATCGGATGGGGTCTCGGCACGATTAATCGATTAATCGGATTACATGGGGAAATTTTTAAAAACTGCTAGGGAAACGTTATTTCTCTCCTTCCTTCACTTTATTTAACACAACATTATTGGAAAACAGTTCAATAGCAGAAAAACAACATGCCATCACCTAAATTGTCTTATAAGGTGTATAGACAGAGACCCTAAGCTACATCTATCTGTGACCTAAAATGCTTGGTCCAAGTTAAACAGCTTAAGGGCAATTCTCATCTGTTTTGTTTGATCTCATCTGCAGACATTTATTATAATTGGGGATGTCAAACAAATAATTTTTAAATGTAATTAAACATAGGCTGTGAATTAATCAAAATTGATCACTATTTCCAAAAATGACTGAAAAAATACCAAATATAACTAAAGTAAATGAATGCCGCCCTCCTTGCGATGATGCCCTGGGCAACTGCCATAAAGTCACATCAAAAAATGCTGCTGATCATTCCAATGATCCCAAATAGACTCACATTAGGCCACATGAAAGCAACTGAACCCAAAAATATATTAACCAGTATATAACTGCACTCCCACACAACACGCCTGCAGCAAGTTAGGACTCCTCCCTCCCTTTTAAAAGCGTTTTTGCTTCTGAGGACATTGTGGTTGTAAAACCACATGCTAGTAGTCTGGCCCCGGTGTGATCAACCAGTTTCTGCAGGAATGTGATGGCGGAACCGGTTCGCAGCAGCGCAAGTCCCCCCCGCTCATCTAATAAGCGTCACGCTCATGACTTTAGACTCTTTTTTTTACGAGCTTAGGGCATGTCTAGCCTGTGTAATAATCCGGGACTTGGATGAATCACTTTTGAAAAGTTTTTAACTTACCCGGACACAGAGCTCTCTCCTTCCTCGCTGATGATTCGACATGCTTGCGTTTAAGTTGCTGCATCATCACCGTAGTACTCCCGTGCCATGCTAAGTTTGACCTAAACGTTGCAGGTAACGAATGTCTTCGCCTGATTTAACTGAAAATGCTCCCAAACTTAAAAAGTTTTTACTTTTTTGACTCTCGCTGCTTCTGCCATGTTCCTCTTCCAAACACCTGCCGGCTCTCCTTCGCGCTGATCTGACTTGCTCTGGTCTGCGCGCAACGGCGGGCGGGAAGGGGGAGGGGGGGGGGGGGGGGGGGGGGCTTTTGGAAGGAAGAGTTGTGCGACACAACGAATCGATGACGCAATTCGTTGCCAACGCTTTTAGTAAACGGGTTTCATCGAATTCATCGATTCGTTGTTGCAGCCCTTGTGTCATAGCATGACATCAAATTTACTGTGCCACTGAGGCCACGCCCCCCAGAGAAAGTGCTGAGTGGCTCACTTTTAAGGGTGAGCTTCAGGAGTCAAGAGGGTTATATCAGGACTGCATTAACCAAGTTTGAAGCTGCCACGGGTAACTGTCAATGAGGAGTTTGTTCAAACAGAAGGTCGACTCAAAATGGCCCACGTCCTCTTTGTTTTAGGAAATGTCTGTCAGACCTTCTGTAGATCTTCAAGAGCTGTCAGAGGACTAACATCTATATCTGTACGACGTTCATGTAAATGTAGAAAATATCTAGAACACTTAACAGGGGGCGGCGGCGCTACTGAGCCATTTCTCTTTGGTTTTGGGTGAGTCCCTTGAACAGACCGGACTAACGTGCAGAATTTCAGGCATCCTGGCCCATGTTCAGGCCTACTACAAGGCTAGTCATTTGGCAAAGGAACGAACAGCATTTGAAACAAGTCTTCACCACCCTTAGTGGCAAAAACTTAATAATGAATACTAATAATGGGGGGTTGAAGAGGATTTTTGTTTACTCGGTGTGATGCGAATCACTGAAGCCGATCCAACACTACATGTATGATGTGAGCCCAAGCCACATGTCCTGAGCACAGCTGACATGCAGAGACTTGTCCTCCTTCCATCCTGGATAATAACCATCAGATAAGGACTGTGACACGGGCAGCTGTCACTGTGTGGCACCAGTTCAATTCCACTTACAACGCTGAGTAAACGTTTCCACATCACAGGTTAATGTCTGGAGTTTCACTAAAACAGTGGCATTGAAGGGTTAGAAAATAAACCTTCAGCATATATAACACCCCCTAGTGACTGGCTGCAGCACACATGTTAAGCCCCGCCTCCTCTATCTAAACAACTGTGACATTACTCTGACTAAAGACTTAAAGTTACAGGGCAGTTTCTTGCTCCTCCTCCTTACTGGTTGAAGATGGAATTACAACTGTTGTAAACAACCCTGCTGCAGCCTGCTGTAGCTAGCGCTAACAACGAGCTAATGCTATCAGGAGCCGGGTGTAGTGGAATATAGATCGTATATTTATACACTGTAATTAGATCTATATATTGTAATCAGAAGCGGTTGTTTTTATCATCAGGGAGTTTACTTAAACACTCTGTATTGACTGAGAGACAAGAAAAGAGAGAGTTGGGATTGTTTAAGAATCTTTAATTTCTATAATTATAAACTCTTACAATCTACCAGGATGCATATGGATTTGGATGTTTCGTGTTGGTGTGTGTGTGTGTGTGGTTCAGAATCTCTAGGCTGACGTAGGCGGATCTGGTTGTTATGACTACAAATCACGAGGCTTCAGAAGCTGATGACATGAGCAGCCATTTTGCCGTGACCACATACCGTATGGAGCCTCCCGTGTTAGATCAGGAGATGCCAGGTCCTCGGACCTTCAGATGTACTGGAGCTGGTAGAGCAGCAGTAACAACAAGACAAAGCCCGTCTACGGATCGACTCCCAGTAGCAGCGGCAGGCGTCAGCGAGTTCAGCTCTTGTTTTGAAGGGACGTCGTCTTGTTGTTCAAACGACGGGAATCTCCAGCTTGACAGTTCTCAGCTTAAAGTAGGAAAGTGCAGCTGGCCAGCCTGCACTTTTCTTAGCGAGGATGATGGAACTCCGTAGGAGCTCAAATTGAACAGAACTGAGGTTAAAATGGAACTGAGTATAAAATGGCGTTGCCTTGTTTTATATCCCCTAGTTGTTTATAAATCTTAGTAAACCGGATTGGACAACTTCATTAAACAAACCAGATTCTCTCTACAACAGACGAAAGTTCTGATTGGCTGAGAACAATGTGTCATGCGTTTCCATGTTAATGTAGATCAGTCTGTCTGGTGCAGAGTCCTGTTTATTCATTAAACACATAAATCATGACATCTTTATTTCACAGATCATTCACCTGATTATTATTGATCAACATATGTTTGATTAGCTTATCACAAATAAAGTACTTTGATTAATTAATGGAAAGCGTTCTTCTTCTCTTCTTCTGTCTCTTCTCCTGGAATGTAAACATACTGAAACAAGCACCCGACCTTGGCGATTCATACACGTTGTTACTGTGTAAAGGGGCAGCTGTTAAGGGCAGACAATTATCATATTCATAACGCTGCACGGGTAATACTAAACTACAAAGTAAAAAGTTCCACACTGTTGTACAAAAAATATTATTACTTACAATTCCAGTAGCAACAAAGCCAGGTCACCATCAGTCCATGATTATGTAGCCTCTTTTAGCTCCATCAAACGAGCATAGGCCACCCAGATATTCACTCTGGTTTTAGCTCTTACATTAACTTAAAGGCTCTGCCATGACGCCAACAGAAGAAGTAAACTTCTTTCTCTTCTTCTTGTGTTTTTTTTTTACATTTGATGAACTGAAAAAGCTAACTGCTAGCCTCACAGGTAACAGCTGTACAGCTAGTAAGGAGCTCCTCCTATAGGCCACCTACCCGCTCCACAAACTGTTAACTCATTCACTGTCATTGATAGCATAGCATAGCATAGCATAGTTTATTTATATAGCACGTTTAAAATGCAGCATGGGAGCTGCCCAAAGTGCTGCACAGGCTAAAACAAAACACAACCATTAAAGTCATCATTTTAAATCCAACCGTTCACTGCCATTTGCATGTTTTTACTGTGGGGCGTCGGACGAGCCCCCACACCGTGAGAGCAAACATCTCAGCTCTAAAACTGATCTTCATCCGCATACATCACACGTCACGTGATCAGGAAGCAGAACATCCATGTGTTAGATTGTTTTTGGCCGCTGTTGTAAAAAAAAGTGAGGCGCGAACCGGAAAAGCTTCTGCCGATCACCATTCAACAACGGATTATGAAAGAACGGATAACGCTCGAAACACGCGGATTCTTCCTGATGTAAGAGGTGAGTCTCCGCTTTGCTTTGGTTGTTTTGGTGTCGACATCGTCCTAGCGCAAAACTTTCTGCGACTCTTAAAAGAACAAAAAACGTTGAGAAATGCTGGCAGCGAATGAGTTAAAGTATCTGGTTAACATAACGCTGCAGAGTGGTGTCAATTATGAATCTGGTTAAGTTTCTAAATAAACAATCACTGAGGTCAATGTTACGCGCTACCTTACGTTTAAAATACTATTTAGTGTTACTTTAAATCAGCCTCGAGGGCCAGTATCCAGCACGTTCTGGTATAAACCCTTCAACACACCTGATTTCAATTAGTAGAAGAAGAAGAAGAAGAGAGTATCATTTCTATAGCGCCTCTCAAGATAAAAATCACGAGGCGCTTCACAAAACCAAAAAATGTAAAAATATAGAAAAGCATTTAGAAAATGTTTAAAAATACATTTAAAATGAACAAAAATAGGCAAATGGGATTAAAAAATGTTAAGAAAGAGAGAGAGAACAGGAAAGAGGGAAATCAGTGGATCCTGAGGAAGGTGGAATAGGTGGGGAGAGCAGAATAAAGAGAGAGTGGTGAAGAAGGTCATACAAAAGCCAGCTTGAACAAGTGAGTCTTCAGCTGCTTTTTAAAGGAGACCACTGAGTCCACTGATCTCAGGCTCAGGGGGAGAGAGGTCCAGAGTCTGGGGGCCACAGCAGCAGATGATCTGTCACCTTTGACCTTTAGCCTGGTGCTGCACAACCAGTAGGCTTTGATCACTGGACCTCAGGGACCTGCTGGGGGTGTAGGGAGGGAGTAGNAGCGAATGAGTTAAAGTATCTGGTTAACATAACGCCGCAGAGGGGTGTCAATTATGAATCTGGTTAAGTTTCTAAATAAACAATCACTGAGATCAATGTTACGCGCTACCTTACGTTTAAAATACTATTTAGTGTTACTTTAAATCAGCCTCGAGGGCCGGTATCCAGCACGTTGTGGTATAAACCCTTCAACACACCTGATTTCAATTAGTAGAAGAAGAAGAAGAAGAAGAAGAAGAGAGTATCATTTCTATAGCGCCTCTCAAGATAAAAATCACGAGGCGCTTCACAAAACCAAAAAATGTAAAAATATAGAAAAGCATTTAGAAAATGTTTAAAAATACATTTAAAATGAACAAAAATAGGCAAATGGGATTAAAAAATGTTAAGAAAGAGAGAGAGTGAACAGGAAAGAGGGAAATCAGTGGATCCTGAGGAAGGTGGAATAGGTGGGAGAGCAGAATAAAGAGAGAGAGGTGAAGAAGGTCATACAAAAGCCAGCTTGAACAAGTGAGTCTTCAGCTGCTTTTTAAAGGAGACCACTGAGTCCACTGATCTCAGGCTCAGGGGGAGAGAGGTCCAGAGTCTGGGGGCCACAGCAGCAGATGATCTGTCACCTTTGACCTTTAGCCTGGTGCTGCACAACCAGTAGGCTTTGATCACTGGACCTCAGGGACCTGCTGGGGGTGTAGGGAGGGAGTAGGTGATTAACGGGCTTGTGCAGAGCCTGAGGAGCTGCTGCACAGGTGATTCAATCACTGAATCAAGTGTGCTGGGTCAGAGAAACCACTAAAGCTTGCTGGATACCAGCTCCCCAGGCCCGGGACTGAACAACCCTGCTTTAAACTGTAGCTCAGATGTTGCTTTTATTACGTTATCGACTCTTGTTGATTCATGTAGGTTTGACACTGTTGGTTTGTCCAACAGCACATTTACTTTATACTCCTCAGCTGTAATAACATTTCTCATAAAACAAACAAATAAGAACAACAAAGCCACAGTTGCTAGATGCAATGAGCTTTTCTGTGTGCATAAAATAACTTCTTTAGTAGTTAAGAGGTAAAGTTGAGGCAAGGGCATCTTTCCAAAGGCATCCTCCAAACAGCATGAATGAGTAATTACTTTCAGAGTAATTAGATTTTCCCATATTGTTGATGGTGGTGACTCTAACTGTGATCACTCAATACAACAAAACTCATTATTGAAATCACCAAGCGCTCTCTAATCTTGACACATTGAATCCCCATGGATAATAAATATCCAACTTGTTTCCTTCCTTGTATCGTCACAACAGATCCAAAAACATCTGGTAGAGCTCAGTGGGTGCGCCTTCAGACGCATCGGTTTGAGCTCATTGGGTTTGGAAACGCAGCTATAGAGCTCTTCATCAGAACCTTCTGCTGCGTTCACAGAATAATTAGTCTTTTAACAAAAGCAAAACTATTACTTAGTATATTGTACCTGCTAGAGCCGCAGATTTTCCATAATAAAGCGTTCTCTGGGTAAAAGTTATGAATAAATACCCATTACGGATATTTTTCTGAGTAGCCTCTGCTCTAAGAGATAACAATGTTTTTTTATTAATGGTTTGAGTGCAACCAAAGCCAACGTTTACTGCCAATGTCCAAAAACAGCTTCAATGCCCCAAATTTCACAGTAGTTGTTGTTATTCATGTTCCTGGTCTGTTGTTTTGTCTCTCTGTAAGCCTTCAATCATCCTAATATGACCTGCTTGACTAAAGTCCCATTAGTAGCCACACACACTGGTGTGTGGTGAAATTTGTTCTCCATTGACTCCAATTGAGTGTGGAGAGTGAGGAACCCATGTGATATGGTGGCGATGCTATTAGGCACAGTGCTCAATGGCGCGTCTACGTATTCCTGTCTATAAGCTAAATCAAGTCAAACCATGTCAATTCTTCTAATATTTCTGCATTCCTGCTTTTTAAAGTGACAGTGTGTATTTTTCCTGGCGATAGGGGGCACTAGATCTCTAAATCAACGCAAGCAAGCAGTATTTTTGTGTTGGAGTGAGATCTTACCAACGGATGCCCATTAGGGTCAAAAAGCCCTGGGGAGTGCAAACTTCAGCGAAATAACAAGCACATCAGACTCCCTTTCATCACTGGCAACAAGTGAAGAGATAAATGTGTAAAATAACAACATTTAAGAATGATGAAAGTTTTGTAACCATTTGTTACAAATAAGTAAATGTGTTTTGTCCTCGTGGGCTCCCGTAGAAGGAAAAATGGCGTCTAAAATGGCGTCGCCCAGAGACTTAGGCCCGCTCGCATGTCTTTTAGAACTGATTTTTATGGTTGAATGTTACGAAGCAGCAAACTTTTTTCAACATTTTGGTGCATAATTCCAGAAATTCATGGTAAAAACTACACGTTGTAGCTTTAATAAACCTTTATTTGTTTCCATTATCTGTGTTGGCTCAGTGGTTAAGTCCAAAACTCACCAGACCGTGTCAGATTTTCACCTATACCTCAACACGTCACATGGAGGTCTTTTATCCATCCATCCATCCATCCATCCATCCATTTTCATCCGCTTATCGGGTCGCGGGGGCAGCAGCCTACGGCGAGAGGCCTAGACTTCCCTCTCCCCAGCCACTTGGGTCAGCTCCTCCGGGGGAATCCCAAGGCGTTCCCTGGCCAGGTGAGAGACGTAGTCCCTCCACCGTGTCCTGGGTCTCCCTTTTGGTCTCCTCTCGGTTGGACGCGCCCGGAAAACCTCACCAGGGAGGTGTCCAGGAGGCATCCTGACCAGAAGCCCGAGCTGCCTCAACTGGCTCCTCTCGATGTGGAGGAGCAGCGGGTCTACTCCGAGCCCCTCCCGGATGACCGAGCTTCTCACCCTATCTCTAAGGGAGAGCCCAGCCACTCTTCGGAGAAAACTCATTTCGACCGCTTGTGTCTGTGATCTCGTTCTTTCGGTCACTACCCAAAGCTCATGACCATAGGTGAGGGTAGGAACGTAGATCGACCGGTAAATCGAGAGCTTCGCCTTCTGACTCAGCTCTCTCTTCACCACGACGGACCGGTACAACTCCCGCATCACTGCAGACGCAGCACCAATCCGCCCATCGATCTCACGCTCAAGCTTTCCCCTCACTCGTGAACAAGACCCCGAGATACTTAAACTCCTCCACTTGGGGCAGGACCTCATCCCTGACCCGGAGAAGGCATTCTACCCTTTTCCGAATAAAGACCATGACCTTTTATTTTCTTTTTTAAATAATCACTCCTTTGTTATAATTTACTTAGAATCTTGTAAACAGAGAATTGTTTGGAAGCCTCTGGTCTTTTTGCCGAGTAGAAAGCAGGTCAGACAGCCGACGTGTCGAGCCGAGTGTGGTGTGTGGGGACGCTCTGAAAGTGTTCGGTCACTGGCTTTGTCCTCCTGTCATGTACTATTCTTCAGAGTGAGCACATGGCTGCCTGATGACCTTTTCTCAGAGCGTAGCAGTCCATCTGTGTTCACATCCCTTCTCCTTCAGCTGTACCTGCCCGTCCTCGTCCTTACAGCTTTCTAATTAGCACAAAGTCATTAGAGGCCAGGCATCATTTCTCACTGATTGAGTGGAACAGATGAGAGACTACGAAACCCCGTGTGCCAGTAAGCTCTTGCTCTCGTAAAAATCACCGCTGACTCTCCAGGGATCATCATCGCAGAAAGAGAAAAGAACGGGATTGCAGGTCCAATCCTGTTTTCTCATGGAAAAATAAGAAAAGCAGAACATTTTGTTGCCAGAACACAAAAGTAGAGATCAGTCTGATAAGAGACACCCAGCGCTGAGACGTGTCTGTGGTCAGTAGCTGTTATGCTAATGGAGCAGATGGCTCTAGACACAACAATGCAAGAGACTGGTTAAAACATCGATTTGAGCCACTCCGTGATTTGGAATGATCCAATCAGCGGTCCACGATTCAACACCAAACCATGTTTTGGCTTGGTTGATGCAGGAAGCTGTAAGAAAGGCTGTGTGGTTGTTTTATTTGTGTGGAAGTCCTAAACACACACACACACACACACACACACACACACACACACACACACACACACACACACACACACACACACACACACACACACACACACACACACACACACACACACAGCTAACCAAGTCCAAAACGTAACATTCATCATTCTAACACTTCTTTTGGATGTTTTTAGGAAATATTCATCTGGAGGCCAATTAGAGAATAAATGAAAACCTAAAAAAAGAGACGGGGAGCAAAGCATGCTGGGATTTCATATACAATCTGTCATGTTTCAGGTGTTGTGTAGGGAGCTCAGTTTCACACTCAGTCTTAAAGTAAAGCATGTTCTGCATTTCATAAACGGAGAGGAGAGAAATCCTGACAATGCAGCAAATGCTTCTGCGTTTGCTAAACACATTTCATCAAACCTTTTCTCTCTCAGGTCAAAGAAATCAGAACAAATCAACAGAGCTGTAAGTTGGAGTCTGAACTTGATATTTTGTGAAGTTTCTTTATCAGAAAAAACTCTGTTTCATTGTGTAATTGATGTGTTTTCACACAGAAGGAGGAGAGACGTGGGAACTGCTATGAAGTGAGATTTCCTGCTATGCTGAACCGGAAGCAGGAAGTTTCAGTATCAGGATGTTTTGGATGGATCACCGTAGCAACAGACTATCATCTTTAAAGCCAGTCACTTTGCTTAAGGGAAGATTTAATTATTGACCTATATTTAATAGAAACATGAACTTAAGCTCATGTTGTTGAAAACACGGCCCATGGGCCCTTTGGGGCCTCCATGACCGATTCAGTCTGGGACCTCAGATCTAATCCTTTTTGTTTAATGCAGCAACGGGGTGATTTTGTCAGGCTGCTGCTGCAGGTAAAAGCTTTTAAAAATCCTTGAGAACAAAGCTAATAAAATTAGCGCCTACCTCTCTATGGTCTCTATTTTTTAAGAGAATAAAGATGTACCACAAAAACACTGACCTGCTAGCTAAAGGCTTAAAACATCCTGCTACTAGTTGAGTTAGTTATTTTATTTTGATTGGTCCATTTTGGTGCAAACTAAAGTGGGAAATGAAACATCAAACACAATGAGACAGTACGACAAGAAAGCAGGTAAAATCAATGTGTATTATTATGGTGAAAAGTGTTTCCTCTACTAATTTAACATGTTCTGGTTAAGGTCACCCCCTGCTTACCAGAGATGACACACAGGAAGTTCTGAGGCATCACTACGGATCAATATTCCGTTTGATGGATGTGTACACTAATGTCTGGGGATCTGTCAGCAGCGGTGATAGATCCGCTAATTCAGATTCAGAGGTCCTCTGAAGGGCAGTTAAGACGGAGAACCTCGTTTGCTTTAATTGTTTTAATTTAAAACAATAATCTTTGAAATGCCAGAAAACAAAACAGTTCCTGAACCAGCAAACAGATTTCAGTTCGAGTCTCAGGAAGTCTTCTTTAGACTGGCAGCATGATGATTTGGGGTGTTTCTCAATGTCAAGGCGCCTTGTCTTGCGAGGACGCTGTCCTTCCTTGGTCAAAGAAAATGGTTAAATGGAACAGACTTGCATCACGTGACCACGGCGGTCGCGTAACGCCATGTGACACGGGAGATAACGTTATATTTTATACGTATTAGTTTCAATATAAATATATAAGGAGCCTTTTACTTTTTAAATTCTGTATATATTTATTAAATAAAAAATATAAGCGAGTTACTCCCCGCTAGCCACCGAAGCTGCAACTCCTAAGCAACAAACCAACAATAGATAACATCTTTGAATCTAAAAAATAGATTTAAAATTAGTTGACTTACTTTTAAACTTGAAATTTGCACCCAAAGTAGCTGCCAGCTTCTGATCCGCCGCCCTTTTGAAAATACTGCGGTGTATTCTGGGTAATTTTTGACCAAGGCTAGGCTACAAGACACTTCCCATGTATCCTCGCTCAGCTAGCTAAACGGCTAACATGAACATTGGAACACGTCTTGGCGGCTCCCGATGGTGTATTTCCTAGGCAACCGGGGCGGGGCCAAGACATCAAGGCAAGGTTCCTTGGTATTGAGAAACACCATTGGTTCAGGAGTTTCAAGATGACCACCACAACGCTAAATATAAAAGTGACAGTCAGATTCACAGATGTTGAGGTAAAATCTGATTTGTTGGTCAATGACTGCACGTTTACTTAACCAAACAGGATTCAGCTACATCATCTCTTAGAATAACCAAATAAAGTGAAATGATTTTATGTCTGATAGAATCTTTTGTAACAGTGGATCACAAACTCCAGGTTGGAGGAGAGGTCCGGCCTCTTGTGGAGAAGTTTAATCGCTCTAACATCTTAGAAGTGAGAGAAGATGGAGCTTTCTGTTCATTGGATGATCTACTTTCCAACCCTCTCCTACACACACACACACACACACACACACGTGCGCACATGCATACACACACATGCGCGCACACTCACACACAGAAGCGCGCACACGCACAGCCTGTAGAATGCAGAATATCAGCAGGGGGGCAGATTGAGACAGAATGTCATGCGTCTGTGACGGTGTGTGTCCTGTCACTTTGTCCCGGTTGATCATGCACCCTGGCTACTTGTACAGGGGAGATCTCCATTTGGCTGACTGGTTAGCACGTCCGACTTTCACCCGGGAGTCTGGGGATTGAATCCCGATTGGACTATTTATTTATATGCGCCACAGATCTCTCTGAAGAACTCAGCATTGACGGCTTCAGCAACACTGTGCCACTCTGTGGATTTTCTCTTATTTGTTTTGCAAAAGCACTTCCTTTAATTTCTCCACCTCACCCACAGGTACCTCAGTTTCTGCTTCTGTGAAATAGCGCTTCCTTAATCTGCCTTGATCTACGGTCGCCATGTCATTGGCGGAGCGCTGCAACAGCCGGCTTATGTACATGCATGAGACCCACAAGGCACTTTGCATTGACCATTTATGGCAGTAAGTGGGCGTGGTGAGGGCGGGATGTGACTAAAATGCAGCTGAGAAACGTTCTCGTTAGTCTCTGATTAATGAAGCGGAGATTGCGTGCAGCTGTGTGTACTCCATGTTTGATAGATCACAAACCTGCTTGGCATAAGTACATATTTTTTGCTGAGCTTAAGTACGGATTTAGTAAGGATTCTACGCAATGTTTGATAAATGAGACCCCAGGTCTCTACAGTGCTTGGCACACAAGACAACATACTGTCAACAAACTGTTCTTTCCAAGGCCTCGGCTTTCCCCGTCATCGCTTCTACACGAGTCCACACTCTTCACATAAAAAGTGAACTTTTACAGCTCATATGTTTGAATGAACAATATGGTTTAATGAAATGTTTGAATAATCTGTGCTAAATCTATTAAGCTGAATTGAATATAGTTCTTGCAAATGATCCATTTATCTTATTATCGGTACTTGACATTTTTGTTTGTTTGTTTATTAAGATCCCCATTAGCCACTGTTAAAACAGTTGCTAATTTTCCTGGGGTCACGTGACAAGTTAATCAAACATACTCTCATACACATATGACACAAGGTTGAACGTCACTGCACATAACGATTCTTTATCCACAGAACTAGAACATTCTTGTATCTGATGAAGGTGTGGTTTCTGAGGGATGTTTGGTAAAACTACAAACATGTCGGATTCTGATTCGCCAGAATCATAACATGGTGGTAATAAATCAGAATTTACTTCCCGCTTAACTCAGTTTCCAGCTGACACCCCGACTCGGCCAAACCGGGAAAGGAGCCTTTTTGAAACAACCTTCTTTGAGCTTAAGTCAAAACCTTGCCGCGAGCGTTCCAGAGCTACAGCAACTCTCAGTCATCCTCTCAGACGCCTAATCTGCAGACCCCGGGTTGCATCTCATGGCCGGGGAAGCTGAACTCAGAGGAAGCTAGAAATCTGTGATGATCGTGGTCTCGACGTCCGGTGACCTCACCACTCAGACCGCAACCCTCCGGACCGCCGGGAACAACTCATTCAAGGGTATCGTAGACCTGCATACCGGTGTTGTTTTATTAATAATCAACTATCTAGTTTATAGCAGACGACAAATTCTTTCACACCCAGACTCACAGTTTCTTCCAGATACAAAGGTTCTGATAAAAATCTACATCACATTCCATTCTCAGCACATCCATCACACATCATTATTCATAGCTGTCATGTGTTATAATTAGTCTAGAAAATAAAGTTTATTTTAATTACATACTTGACTCTGTCTGAATTAATACGAAGTGTGTTTATGGTCCCTTAAATAAGCAAAGAATCCTAAATTCTTCTGGTTAAACATTCAAAGATCAATCAGGGCGATATCCTGTATTTATATAGAATCATCACATCTTATTGATCATAATTTAAACTCCCTAATAACGCAACAGTTTACAGAGTAGTGAGGACAACAGTGGTTCGTCTGACTACTTTCATAAATATGAATTGGCTGTAGTCCTAATTACCTTTTCTCCACGTGTTTCTAAACACTTACAATGAAATATCCTGATAATGAGCTCATTAGTGGATTTGTTCGTAATAGAAAGGTGATTAATAATTTTGTGTGTGTGTGTGTGTGTGTGTGTGGGGGGGGGGGGGTCAAACCCACACAGCCATGTCATCAAAACCAAGAGGACGACTGGCAGTAAAGCAGCTCCATCACCAATATTAATGATGATAAAACGGAACAGTTTGATTTTCACAATAAAACCACCAACAATGCCTTTCCTTTTGTATTTCTCTCTAACAGTTTGACTGTTTTAAGCTGAGCCGTCGGCGTTCCGGGTAGCTCCACAGTTCAGTGGACAGCCTCGGTCTTAGACGACATGAAGAGCAGCGCTTCTCTCAGTGACTTCTGGAGGCGCTGACTCGTGTTTCAAACACTCCTGCTTTTAATTTCACCTCTGCTGGAACAGTCAGCTGTTTCTGGACTTGCGCTGCTCTTTAAAGTAAAAGTTTCTGTTAGCTGCTGTTAGCTTTGCAGAAGAACCCCTCAGAAACGGGGCCAAGCAAACGCAACTATTTTAAAAGGTCTGCTCAGTGCCTGATCTCCAAAAAGCATTCATGTTTTCAGGCCACCAACAGAATTAACTGAAAACTGAACGTTTATGTATTAAAAACTGAGCCTGAATGAAAAGGACATCACATTTTGGCTCGGGGACGCCAGGAGGAGACGTGGTCAGATACCCAAATAAGGCCGAGGTGCCGGGTTCTGAAATTTAATGATGTCCCAGGAGGAGACCGGGCTGACCCTGTCAAATCAAAGCCAAGGATGGTTACCTTGCCAGGGCATGGGCATGTAAATGTGCTCGTCCCTTTTTCTGCTTTGACTTTACAGAGAGCATAAAAGAATAAAAGTCAAATAACTATTATCTTGATCATCATAGATGGCTTCTTCAACAGCCTCAGTTATAATTTGCAAAATCACACAACTGCTCAGCAGCAATAACACCGTAAAGTTAAAACCTTTTCATGACATCTGGGTCGCTAAAAGATTTATTTTCTTTCTTTGTTTTTGTATATTTTACTTTATGTCTTCATTGAATCATTATCCGTGTATTTTTTATTTTTGTTGCTTTTTAAATGTTTTTCTATAGAGCTATAATGCTCTTTTTGGCCTGTATGTGATGTCGCGCCTTCTATAGTCCTGGAACCCCCCAAGGCGCTTTACAGCACAATCAGTCATTCACACACTCATTCACACACTGGTGGCGATGAGCTACGATGTAGCCACAGCTGCCCTGACAGAGGCTGCCGAGCACTGGCGCCACCAGTCCCTCCGACCACCACCAGCAGGCAACGTGGGTTAAGTGTCTTGCCCAAGGACACAACAATAGCAACAGACAGAGCGGGGCTCGAACCTGCAACCTTCCGATTATGGGGTGAGCACTTAACTCCTGTGCCACCGTCGCCCAGTTTTGTTATTTTTTTCATTTTTCAGATCAAGGTTTTTTATATATGCTTCGACAGCATTTGCCGTCTTCCTCAGAAGTGTGACTTGGTGCTGATGTGACGTGCCTGTCAGCTGTTAGAAGGTTTAATGAAGTGACTTGATTAAGCTGCAAATTAAGGTTACAAAAATGCCCAAATATGGTCACTCATCCTATTTAGGGATAATTACAGAACACCACAGTAAAAAAAAAAACGTTGCATCTCTGTTTTTATGTTAAATGATAAAAACAACTTTCGTTTGCACAAATTAAACTCATTGTGGTCAAATGTAATAAACGTTTGTCACATTTTATTAAAAATTCTGCCATAAAATTTCTGACAGTGGTGAATAAAACCCAGCTGAGCTGAAAAATGAAGACGCGAGGTTTTAACCGACAATGCCAAAAACATTAAAGTAGATACAACAGTAAAATATCTTGTTAATTTCAAATGGAGAACAAAAAGCTGGATGAAATTTTAAGTCAGAATCTGAAAGTTGAGGCATGAGATGCTTTTAAACCAGAGCATTCCAACCTGGAGGGCCACTGCCCTGCATGCGCCACCTGTTTCTCTGCTCCAAAACACCAGAAGCATGAACTCAATCGCCTCTTCAGCAGGTTCTTCTTCCTCTTTAGTAGGGCTGCACAATATTACTGTGGCGAGGTGGAGAAATGAGGGCCCGGGCGGGATTCCATCCCCAGACTCCCGGGTGAGAGTCACACGCTCTAACCAGTTAGCCAAAGGGACATCCCCTTGGCCAAGAAGCCAGGGCGCATGATCAATCGGGACACTGTGACAGGACACTCACACTGTCACATTAGGATAACCTGCGATATTCGATAATGATTAATATTGCAATGGCGATAATACTTGCGATAAATAAAAACTTAACTCAGGAACAAAAATAATGACAACAATGAAATAAAATAATCAGGAAAATGAGAAAAGCTAAAGTGTAACGGAACGGAATGACTGTTTTTTTCGTCCTCTGACACAGAACTAGTCTGCATGAGATATGGTCTCAAGGTCTCATGCATTCCTTCTAACCTGCTTATTTTCAGCTCAACAGAAGAATGAAGAATGAACTCTTTTCTTTTAATTAATCAAAGAACTCTATTTTAAAAAAGCTAATCCATCAAAGTGACCGATCTGTGAAATCTAAATATTAATTACTTTATTATAATCCTATAGAATATAATAAGTAATATGACTGTAAATGTTCCAACAGGACTCATTTCACGTAGCGTGTAAGACATGACACATTACTTTCACTGATCCAATCAGAATCTGACAGATCTGACGGAGGCGTGGTTTTGATGCTGTTTGGTAATTTTTCATTCGGCAATAAACCAAAACATCTGAGGTATAAAACTACGCCACGTCAGCTCTAACACCAGTTCAAAGCGTTCCAGAGAAAGTGACGGAGTGGCCAATCCTGATCTAAAACTCTTCAACCGAAAGAACAACGACGAGCTGAAAAATTTGTCGCTATTCCAACAGTGGCAACAGTTCCTTTCAGAATAAAAGCTGAACCATCAAGACACAGGCTTGGGTCTCACCAGACGCCAACAAACTGTTGTGTACCCGGAAGTAACTCACAGACTGGACTAATCGGAACCGCTGCTTTTCCTACCGGCTCGGTTCCAGAAAGGGTCAAGCTGGACCTCGATATTCCTGATCTGAAGAGGACTTCCACGAAGGGTAGGTAGACCAGCAAATGGTGTCTCATGTGTTTATGAACCTCCTAACCAAAGCTTAATGCGAAGACATCACCTTCAGTTCCCGTCAGAACAAATCGCTTCTTCGGATTTACTGGTTCTGATTTAACATCACACGTCATCCATTCACCGTCTCATCCACTTTAGTTACACCATACATGTAGTTTTAAAGTCAGTCTAGTTTAATTTGTTAGTAATAAAATTCTTAACCTTTAAACTTGACTCTCTCTCTTCTGTTGTCTCTGAGCGAATACGAAACGGTTATCTAATCCCTACAATAAAAAGATCCAATCTTCTAGATAAAAATAACCTCACAGATCCGTAAGGTGGATTTCCTATTTCCTATGAAATCCTGCACCTTATGACTTATTAAATAACATGTAAAATAATTCATTACATGAGGAAGGGGAAAAAGAAAATGATCAACAAAAGGCGATCAGAGGATCACGGAAAAAGCAGAATCAGCAAAAAGAGCAGAGCAAAGCTAACCCAGGTGTTCGCTTACCATCAAAATTAAGTGCCGTCCGCCTCGGGGGTGGGCATCTAAGCTATGAGAACCCACCCAATTGGCCAAATGGGTGAAGAGCTCTGTTTGATGTGTTAAAAAAATGCTTCAGTTTGACAGATTGTGTTATGTGTAGTAAACATTTGAGCGACCATTCATTGCGATATTTATCTGCTCTTTCCGATATACATATTGTGCATGCTGATATCACGATAACGATATAATTAATAATATAACCATAAAATGTGAGATTCCATAGAAATATGAAATATCAATCTGATGGATCTTTGAATATTTTAACCAGAAGATCAGAACTTTTTACTGCAGGGATTAAGCGACACTTCGTATAAACTCCAAGGAAAGAGAGAGTCAGGTTTATAATAGTTAAGAAATTTATTTCTACGCATTTTAAACAAGACTAACTTTAACACTCTGTGTACTGATGGACTAAGGTGGAGTGAGACGTGTTGAATGATGGTGTGTCTGTGTGTGTGTGTGGAATGTTATTCAGAACCAGCAGATCCGGAGAAGCATTTAGTTGTGAGTGGGAGTGAATGTTTCGCTCTAAGCTTTAGTCGGAGATTTATAACACAATAAAACTGACTTTGACTTTGATATCAGGTCAGGATGCCTCCTGGACGCCTCCCTGGTGAGGTTTTCCAGGTATGTCGAACTGGGAGGAGACCTAAAGGTAGACCCAGGACACCTTGGAGGGGCTACGTCTCTCGGCTGGCCAGGGAACACTTTGGGATTCCCCCAGAGGAGCTGGCCCAAGTGGCTAAAGAGAAGGAAGTCTGGGCCTCTTGGCTTCGGCTGCTGCCCCGGTGACCCGACTCCAGATAAATGACTGAAAATGGGTGGATGGATTCATTTAAGACCCTCCATTTTAAGATCACTGTTAAAAGATAAAACAGATGAACCCTTTAAGGGTTTGGAAACTACCTTCTGCATCCAAATGACTCTGTAGCATAAATATGGGTGCGTTTGGACCAGTCAGCAGGAGCGCAGAGAAGTTGAAACTGGTTACACACATTTCAAAATAGATTTAAAAATTCCTAGTAAGGAACAGAAAAGGAGCTAAAGCAAGAAGCCGGAACCACATAGAGCTGTACCAGGTGGTTCTGCAGTGACAGATGGTGCGGTCAGCTTGAAAACAATGTGAAGGACACACAGCCGAGATGTCACGGAGCGTCCCAACCTCCATCTATGTTGACTTCGCTTGAGTGCAGGTGAGACGAGCTCACATCGGGCTTCTCCTATAACGTACTACATCAACCTGACACCCGTGTGTGTCTTTATTCCCCAGATCAAACCGTGCACAGCACCCGCTCATCAAATGGGTCTAGGGGTCAAACAGCCATGCGGCCCACCCCTTGTCAGATTTACGACATACTAAAAGCCTTGAGACACATTCGTACACTTTTCAGTGCTGAATATACGTGTGTTCAGCCTCTCCTCTCTGTCACCAACGCTGGCCTTGAGAAGACTTCCTGCTTCACTCCATCCCCCTCTTCTCCCTGTAAACCACAGCTGCTCCCACCTGATGTGCTATCCAGCGTTTTAAACTAACCATCCAGTGAACTTTAGCACACCTTGAGTTATGTTCAGTCCCTCAAAGCTTCAGTGAATTAGGGTTAAATGTTCAAGGTACACTTTTATATCTCCTCAGGAACATTCATTCAGTCTAAAACAAGATGTGCACGCTATGGAGGCACACAGTGAGAGGTGGGAGCATTGAGGAGTTTCAGCTGGAAGACTTTGCACATGGTTGAGCGGCATTTGACCCTCACCTCAATCCAAGCCTACTCGTCTGGATTTTTCCAGATTAATGCAGCAGTTAGTCACCGTGCCACAGGAGGCATCTCAAACACATTGTGCACCTAGATGGGTAAAACGTCAAATGAAAGCATGAAATAAATTCATAAATCATTTATTCAACGTGTCATGAATTCAAAACACTTATTTCATTTCTAAACATCTGGTACTTGTTGCTGTAGGCTACTATAGAGTTTATTTTCTCTATCAACCTGCCCATTAAAATCAGTGGGCGGGGCTGACACTGATTGCTTCTGTCTGAATGGAGTTTTTATTTCAAACTGCTTCCTCTAGGAAGGCAAAGCTATTGAAACCTAGTAGATAAGAAAATTAAGTCTCTCACCCAGAGTAAGAGATTAAAGTGACCATATGTAAACACAAATTTAGAAAAACTATTTTGATCCTGAAGGGTTAAAATACTGGCCTAGGATCTAGAACGTGTCAGCCTAGCCGCGCTTCAACCTCCACCTCAGAGCTCGAAATATGAAATAATTAGGACTGTGACTTTAACGCATTAATAGATTAATTAATTAATTAGAAAAAAATGACGTGTTAAAAAATCAACGCATTTAATCACAGCTTGCATTTCGAGCAAGGTGGAACCTTTGTCATTGCACGATTTCCTCGTAGACAGAATATCACTGACACACTCAACAACGTACAACGCTAATGGCTACTAAAATGGAATAAAAACAGAAAAAAGTTGCCTTGCTTGGACTGATGCAGGATTTAGAAAACCCGTCCGCCTCTTTTCTTAACTATGAAAAAATAAACTTCCATACAACAACGAAGTCTGTGTCGCAGACATTTTTCAGAGATCGTCTCTGCTGCAGCTGCCCGGTGGCACCGGAAACTTTACAAAAGTTGTGGTATGCTATATTGTTAACATTTACGTAACATCTGTGCAGCGCTGAAAGCACCAGACAGAACAATTCTTTACCCTAACAGTAGTTTATGAAAGTAGTCAGACAAACGAGAGACACCTGGCTGCCGCTGGGAAAATGCTCCGTGTTCTCACTACTCTGATTTTAGTTGATNTTGGGTCTTGTTTCATATCACACAGTGACATTTGAATAATTAAAATGCATTTTTTATTTAAAAGCTTTAGTTTGCAGTAATAACCATGTCTAATGTTTGATTCTCTGTCTCACAATTTTAACTAAAAGTTTTACTTTGAGGGCACATTTTTCTGAACGATTAAAATGCGATTAATTTAGATTAATTAATTACAAAGCCTCTAATTAATTAGATGAAAAATTTTAATCGAGTCCCGGCCCTAGAAATAATACAACTGCTCTTTACCGAATGCCAAATTTAACAAATGTATTTATTTTTATCACACAATTCTAAAACATACAGAATAAAAAAAAGAAATAAAATTGTCCCTCACCAGCTGTAGATCCTCCACCAGGGGGCAGTAGACGTGTATGGGACCGGATGGGACCAGTTTCCGATGAAGATACTAACTCTGATGCTCAGATGCAAAACACTCAAAAACAAACACAAAATATGTTTTTAATGACTGACAAAATATAAACAACATTTACATAAATACACTGAAATAATAAATTCATCAGAACTTCCTCAGACTGTTACAATGTTCTCACTCAGGTACCCTATCACAGCTGGACAACTGAGAACAGGACCGGTGCTTCACTACAGAAACAAACCCACTATTTCTGGAACAATCAAAAAGTACAAAACGTAAAATAACCTTAACTTTGATGCTGTGTTTTAACCTTATTAAACTGTACTGGAAACATTTTTGATGAGAAAATAGTAAATGATACAAAAGGCTTCATAAATGTGTCGACTTGAATGCTTACAACCGTTTTTCTGTTGAGCGAAGAAGCAAAACCACCCTCGGTGTTGTGGACACTTAACTGTCTTCTATAAATATCGTTTTCATTCTCCCAACACCACATAAACTCCAGAGCGTTGCCGTCAAACTAATTCAGCATCCATCAGCTACAGAATCACTCGCAGCACGAGGTCCACTCAGAAACGGGAGTGACAGACCTAGTCTGCTCTTTGTGGATAAATAAAAAGTGAAACAGGCTTCAGAGAAACAGATAAAAGAGGAGCAACGAAGGCTTTTAACATCAGATGGTTGAAAGTGATTTAAAATAATAAAATTAAAAATGTCTTCCTTCCGTTTCTAGATGTTCTACGTGGTGTTTGGAGGTTTAGTGTTTTAAGCTAACCAGTCTTTGAGTGATCTCTAAAACACAACTGTGTGTTTCTGGATTTTTGTCCCACTTGATTCATCAGATGTGACCATTTTTTCTCCCAGACGCTCATGAGAACTCTTCTGGATTCTCACTTTAAATGTTGTCTTCAGTAAATGTTCTAGTCTCACTTCTGGCTCTTTTCTGTACCTGTAAGCCCCCAACTGACCCTTCCTTTTATTTCAAGTGGGTTGAAAACCCGTGTCTCAAACTTAGGGGTCGTGATGTATGCTAACCTAAAGATGGACATTCATGTCAACCAGGTAGTTAAGACCTGTTTTTCCCACCTGAGGTGTCTCTCTAGAATTAAGCCCATTTTAAAAAGGCGTCATCTTCATGCAGTTGTCCATGCCTTCATTACCTCCCGTCTCGACTACTCTAACTCAGTACCACATGGTATCTCCACCTCCACTCTCGCCCACCTTCAGCTAGTGCAGAACGCAGCAGCTCGATTCTTGACTGGCACCAGGCAGCGAGAACGCATCACACCGGTTTTGGCAAATCTCCATTGGCTCCCCATCCATCTCCAGATAGAGTTTAAGATCTTGGTTTTTGTGTTCAAATCTCTCAGTAACTGAGCACCTGGCTAATTGTCCGAGCTCATTCACCCTTATGTCCCTACAAGATCCCTCCGATCAGCCGACCAGCACCTTCTTCATGTCCCTAGATCCCGCTGTAAGTCCCGCGGGGAGCACGCTTTTTCAGTTTGTGCACCGAAGCTCTGGAACCACTTGCCCCTCCTGATTAGTCTCTCTTCCTCTCTTCCCCTTTTTAAGCCTCGTTTAAAAAGTCACTTTTACTCTCTGGCTTTTAATTCAGCCTAATTTATTCTCTTTTTCCTTCTTTTGCATCTGAATCACTCGATTTTAATGGATTTAGTTTTTATTTTGTGTTTTTGTTCAGCACTTTGGTCAGCTCTCATGCTGTGTTTAAATGTGCAGTACAAAGAAATTTGGTATGGTATGGTTTGGTACTTTATGTAAGTGATTTTCTCAAGGACTACTTTTTACTTTCACCATTACATTTTCTAAAAAGTTTCAAAATACTAAAATTAGCATTTTGTCCGACCCCCACCCACAAAAATAAACAATAATGAACAAGAGACTGCTTCTAGACCTGCAGAAAGAGAAAAATAAATAAATGGGACACAACAACACAACAAGATCAAGCTATCACTACGTCAACTTGATGAAAAAATATATAATCAACATTGTTTAACTGAACAATCACACGATAATAAATCACAGTGCATTAAGTGCCCACCATAGCCTAAAGACATGTGTTGAACGTGCCCAAGTCCATACTTATGAGAGCACCATGTGAGCACCTGTGTTTACACTCACTTGTTTATTTAAGGTTTCTCTATAGGAGCGTCCAATAGAGAGTGTGAGGGGCCACAGATCTGCCCCCTAAAGATGTGCAGGAGACAGAGGGAGCTCCAAGTCCCAGAGATCCAGGAGCTGCCCCAGAGCACAGGAACCCCAGGGAGACTGCGACCAGAAAAGCCCCCGCCCCCCTCGAGAGGCGCAGAGGATCGCCCCGGGGGGCACAACCAGCAGCCAGCAGAGTCCCGGGA
>SSNQ01000019.1:2156217-2177449 GCA_006942095.1 Nothobranchius kuhntae | reverse complement strand
AAACTTGGAGACGGCCACAGAAAAGGAGCGCTCAGAGAGATAAGAGGAGAACCACTCCAGAGAAGATCCTGATAGGCCTACCCAGTCTCTCAGCCTCTCCAGTAGCAGGTGATGGTCAACAGTGTCAAAGGCTGCAGTCAGGTCCAGCAGGACCAGAACAGAACAGTCCCCTCATCACTGTGAGTCAGAAGGTCATTGGAGACTCTAAGAGGAGCTGTTTCAGTAGAATGAGCTCTACGAAAACCTGACTGGAAGCTATCATAGATGTTATGTTCATCAAGAGCAGCTGTGAGTTGTTTAGCCACAACCTTTTCCAAGATCTTGGAGATGAACGGAAGTTTAGAGATGGGTCTGAAGCTGCTATGGAGAGAGGCTTCGAGACTCGGTTTTTTAAGAAGCGGGTGGATTACAGCGTTCTTAAAGTAAGCAGGGACCTGACCAGAGACCAGAGAAGCATTAATTATAGAGAGCACGCTGGAACCGATGGACTGAAAAGCACTTGTAAACAAAGATGAGGGTAAGATGTGGAGGGGGCATGCAGAGGTCTTCATAGAGTTAACTAGTTTGGTTAACTCAGGCAAAGAAACAGGAGCAAAGCTATCTAGGATGATGGGCCTGGTTGGAGTCGGGAGAGGCAGCGATAAGGCTGAAGGAGAGATGCTAGATCTAACCTTATTGACTTTGTCCACAAAGAAAGACAGAAAGTTCTCACAGTCTGTAACAGAGTGGATGGAGGCTGTAGGAGAGGCAGGAGAGACGATGCTGCTGATGGTGTTAAACAGCACCTTGGGGTTCCCTTTGCTCTGGGACACCAGGTTGGAGAAATAGGAAACCCTAGCGCGTCTGACTGTAGAGTTAAAGGATGTCAAAAGATCCTTTAGGTGCAGCAGATGGACGTGGAGATGGGTTTTCTTCCACAAACGCTCAATTTTTCTGCATTGGTGCTTCAGGTTGCGAAGGCTGTCATTAAACCAGGGAGTAGGGTTCACTGCAGGAACTGATCTGGTTGACAGGACAGATGCTGTCCAGAATGGAGAGGCAGTGCTCGTTAAACTGAGAAGTTAAGGAATCTGGGTCGTTATCAGAAGAACAGGGTGGATCAAAAGCAGCAGAAAAATTGTCAGCTGTGCTCTCATTAAGAAAACGAGAACTAACCATACGGCGAGCAGGAGGTGGGGACGCAGAAACTGACAAGTTAAAGAAAATACAATGGTGATCTGAAATATAAACGTCCTCAGGACAACCACTGTCAGCATTTAGACTCAGGGTAAAAACAAGGTCTAGAGTGTGCCCCCTGGTGTGTGTGGGGCCAGAAACATGCTGGGTAAAGCCGAAGGTGTCCATAAGGCTGGAGAAATTCATGGCAAAGTGATCAGAGGGATCATCAATGTGGATGTTAAAGTCACCAACAATCACCAGTCTGGACAGCTTCACAGTGGAGGATAGAAAGTCACTAAACTCCTGAAGGAAAGAACTGTTTGGACCAGGTGGACGATAGACCACAGCACAGTAGAACGGGTCCTTACGCCCGACTTTAATCAGCTGCAGTTCAAAGGAAGCTAAGTGACCAGAGGTTGTAGAGCTACATGGAAGATGGTCTCTGAAAGCAACAGATAGGCCTCCACCACGACCAGAACCCCAGGGCTGGCTAAGAAAAGAATAACCACTCGGGCAGAGTTCAATCAGACCAGAATAATCGGATGTTTGCTGCCAAACTTCAGTCAGAAACAGAAAATCCAGGTTTTTATAGAGAATTAGATCACTGAGCAGGAAGGACTTATTGTTAACAGAGCGGGTGTTCAATAGAGCCATGCTGAGTGAGGTGGAGGAATCAGAAACTATAGAAACAGCTGGAGATAGTGGACGTAAATTAGCAGGGTTAGATCCACGGTGTTTGTAAAAACCACTTATGGAGGGAACAGGAGGAGAAACCACTGAGGAATGAGGATAAACCGACCTTAAAAAACTTGGACAGGTTAACCGCGTCGCAACGCGGCCTGGCGGGAATGCGGAAGTGGCGCTCAGGTCACCAAACAAAGGACAAGAAGCTAGAAGATCGTGCCGATGTTTACTAGATAAACCACACTTTAAGAGAAGTCTTATTCTCACCTTGATTCCTGCTCGTTTACCTCTTTTCCTCCGACATTTTCCCGGGACCAGACAAACATCGCTAGAGGTGCGCAGCTCTGGATCATCGATTGGTTCTGGGCCGGTGCGCCGCTCAGGTGAACAAACAGGATGGTAAATCCTCTGTGCGTCTTGGGCGATCGTGATGGAACGGAAGGACAAAAGAGTCTGGCAATCATAGGAGATGGTAGCAGGGACACTACTGAAGAAGATCGCAGACAGGAGCAAGGTGGATAAGACGAGGTTAGTGGAGAAAAGTTAGAAAAAGTGGCCGGTGACCGCGGCTAAGCCAAGCACAGGCGCCATCTTGCCGACCGGAACTACAACAGCCACCTGAAGCTAACCCAAAGCTAACGCGGAGGTGGGAGCTAAGCTAACGGAGGTAGCAACCTAGCTACAACCGGAGTTAACTGTGCACAACACCAGAGCTTCTGAGTCAGAGATACGCCGTGCTGACCGCTGGGTAAAACCGGGTGGAAAACAGAGGTCTCCGAGAGCTCCACAAGCCGGCAGCCGCGCAGCAGACAAGCGCCGCTGCGATCTGAGATGTCCAACAACTGCACAAATAATATCCAAAAAGAACGCACAAACGGCACAACTAATGGTCTAAGTTGAGAGACTGAAAATGACGGAACAGTTTTCAGGCGAGGCCGAATCTCTACTGAGGCCTTTCCACGGAGCTAGCTCTGTGGTCACGTGGGTCTGATGCTCATTAATTATACAGAATTTTAGGCTTTTAATACACTTAAACAGAAGAGTGAGAAAAAAATTCACCCCCCTCAGAGTTGTCATGAGTGTAAACTAGATCATTTAAACAAAAAACATGTTTTGGTACCAGGCTGTAAACATGTTTATTTCTGCTGTGAAATTGGTATTTTTAACATGGGAGTCGATGAGGATTTGCTCGCTTCTGACACCAGCCCCTAGTGGATGAGGGTGGAACTGCAATTTTTTTCATTTCCGGGTTTGCTTCAATTTTTCACCTGCATTGTGGGGGCTTGGTTGGAGCCCAGATGCGCCCCCTAGAAGGCTGGCTAATGTATTACATTCCCTCCTTGTAAACATAAGGGAATAAAATAATATAAAAATACACCAGTCCATGTTTTTTTCTGGTTCTGAGTACCATAAAATCTTCCTGTTGTATGTTTGAATACACATTTTCATAAAAAGGCCACAGCTGAGACGTGAACGTACGATATTCTCACTGCCGTAATATCAGGAACGTTTCCACCAAGCATCTCTCATTTCATAAATGCTTACCACAAACTAGAGTTCAGTGGCTGCAAATTTAGAGCTGAAATGATTCTTCCCAAAAATTGAATGAAAGAATGGTCGTGTCTAACTGCTCACCACGTTTCATGGAAATCCCTCCCGTGTTTCAGGGTAAAGCTGCATTCCTGCTTGCAGATGGAAACTTTTTGTTTTGCAACAAAATATTTAACTTTTTGCATTGGAATGAGGGCATTTTATTGAGAAATGGGACCCTAACGTCTGTAAAAAACGGTAAAATAGCCTGATATTTTCTAGAAACCTGATAGTTCAGTCAATATTTTGTTAGATAAGTTGAGTTCATGCTTTCATAAGATGCATAGACTAAGGAAGTCGACCCAAGAGTTAAATGACTGAAGCGCTTCATCATTTCTAGCTCAAGCCTTTAAAGAAAAGTCAGTGAGATTCTTGAATAGCATCACAGTCGTTGCTATGAAACATTCTGATGTCTTTTTGATGTGTTTGAACTCTGTTTTGGCTTTTTAAATGTACCTTTTAATTTTCTACATTTGTGATGCATCCAAGTGGTTTGATCTTCAAAAGGGCACAGTTTCAGGTAATTCTCTCATTAACCTTGAAATACTTGATTTTAATTATCTTGTAAGAAGAAAAAGTCGACACGCTTCGTTCCTGCAGCAGCTCCGATGACCGGTGCTTCGATTTTACTGCTCTAAAAAGAGCTTTTAAAGATACCTGAATGGGTCTTTGGTATGACATGGTGTGTGTGTGTGTGTGTATCGTATGTATATATATATGTATATTTATATATATATATCTATATATCTATATATCTATATCTATATCTATATATATATATATATATATATATATATATATATATATATATATATATATATATATATATATATATATATATATATATATATATATATATATATATACCGTAAATCCTCTAATACAGGCCCGGGCCCGTATTTGACTCAAGCTCATCAAGCTCCAGGCCTTTATTGGAAGGAGGGCCAGAATTAGAGGCAGGCCTAAATTTCTATTTGAGAAAAATGAACTAATGGTTCGCTGGAGTTTTTGACAATTAAAATTGCGCCCACATTTTCAAAGTTAAACACATCTCTTTTAACAACGGTAGTTTCTGCTTCAGCCCTCTCCCCCCTCCCCCTGCGCAGCGGCCGCAAACTCACTGATGCGCCTGCAGCCTCTCGGAGTTCCTGCTGCTCTAAACATTAAAATATTATTTCATTTTCTGTTCCTCACTTCTGATTACCTTCAATGGTGTCTGTTTGTTGCAACCACCAGGTACAAAAACTAACTTGTTTTTATTTGACTATTTTTCTGTCCTGCCTGTTTATTATCTTCCTGCATCTCCTCTCAATCCTAAAGAGAAACTGCTACCTGGGTTCATATGTATTCACCTCATGAGTTACCTTTGAACTGCAGTTCTAAAAGATCTACCGACCGCAAAAACAGCGGAGTGCTCACTGGCCACATCAGTGAGGTGCGTCACCGAGGACAAAACAGGTGATGTGCCACGATCCACATCAGCGAAACGCATCAGGCACAAATAAAAGAATAAAAGACAGAAAACATAAAAGGAAATGAGCTGACATGAACGATCGTGTGTTAAATTAGTTTTTGAGGTGGCGACACCTGATTTGATAACGTTACTGTGGCCGTGCTCAGGACGCAGATGTCTGGAGCGCGTCAACAATCAGAGCTTTGCACGCGCAAGCTGATTAAGGTTAGGATGGGGTGAGGGGAAGGTTAAATTGCAAGAGGGTAAAGGTCACAATTTGGTTAAATGCCCGTTTTACGGTGGGTGTCGGTACCGACGCTCTGGCGCAGCGCGTTGCCTCCCGACGCGCAGGAGCTTGTCACCTGCTGACAGCAGGCTGCTGTCTTTTCCGAGGGCTGCATCTTGCCGGTCATTATCACGTGACAGCAACTAGTCGATGACAGGCATAACAAGTCACTATAGAGCGGTGAAGTCGACTAGTGACTAGTTCATACAACCCCTGCTACTGCTCCCCAGAGTGTTCTGCAGCATAATCTTTGAACTTGATATAAAATTTTCGCCTCCTCTTCGTTTCCGCATGGTTAAAGTTACCCTCGCGGTCTGTCACTGGCAAATCAAAAGTGAGACGATGACACAACCGCCCCCCGTACTTGCTTGTTACCACATTCCACCCGGCCACAATAAAAAAACGGCCATTATTCACCTCCGCCGACTCCGACACCGGCCAAAATATGATACCCGGCCGTTAATTAAATACAGGCTAATATTAGAGGATTTACGGTAAATGTGGAAATCTGGTCTGATCGGTCTTTGAATGTTTAACCAGAAGATTTCGAATTCTTTGTTGTTCAGGGATCGTAACACACTTCGTATTAATTCAAGAAGAGAGTCAAGTTTATAAAAAGTAAGAAATTTATTTACTAAACAATTACAAACATGACAACTCGGACACTTTATGTGATGAATGGATCTATGTGGATGGAATGTGAGGTGTGATGTTGTGTGAATGTGACGTTATCTTTAAAAAGCAAGTCACCCCCTACCAGATTCTTACTCCCACTTCCTGTTTGAAAAATGCAACGAATGCTGTTGCCTAGCAGACCGAGAGGGCGGAGCCACTAACACACACACACACACACACAGGCTCGCAACAACATTGTGACATCATATGGTACCAGCTATTGTTCTAGGGTACCTCTTAGCCAATAGCGATGGCAGATTTAAATTCAAATGCAGTGCAGAGTTTTTACCTGACAACGGCACAACACTGACAGTTTTAGGCAGAAAGTAAAAATTTAAACTAAAATGCACTAAAGTGCTAAACTACTGACTACACGTGTCTGCAGCACGATTAGACACGTAGTTATGTAGTTTATCAGGAAAAAAAGTTGATTTGGGGGTGACTTGCTCTTTAACTTGATTGTTCGTCATTCTGTTGAAAATGATCTGAGACCATCTTCTGTGTGTGTGTGTGTGTGTGTATGTGTGTGTGTGTGTGTGTGTGTGTGTGTGTGTGTGTGTGTGAGAGAGAGATAGTTATCCCATTCACATCTTTTTATCTATACAAGGATCATCTGTGGTTTGTCACCTTCAGACTTTTTGTCAGCACCAGGAGACGCACCCTGAGGTGTTTACCTAGCCCCTGTTTGGTGTACCATCCTGGACTGCTCTTAGGACCACGCCTTCTGTGTTGCCCCCCATGGTGAGAGATCGCTGACTAACTGCTTTGTTTTTGTTCCGGTGCTGCTCGCCAGGGAATTCTCAGCAGCCCAGCAAACTGTTCCTGTGTCCTGCATCTGGGGCAGAACAACAAGACCTCACCAATAAAAAAACTTACTGCTTCATTCTGGTGTTGGCTGAATTCTTGGGTCCCATTTACTCCTGGTTGCGACAGACATGAGACACAAATAGACACGTGTTTGTTTGTTTACCTGTTGATTTGTTATGAGAAACTCACTAGATTGTCTATATTCTTTTTGTTCGTGTATTTAGACGTTTTTCTGGTATTTTGCTCATAATTGTTGCTTTTCAATGAAGAGCTCCACGCGGCTGCCGCTTAGGCGTAAACCGGTGTCGGTACAAGATCTGCTTGGGTGCAAAATTGGCTCGGGGTCCGTCGACTGCAGATGACGTCAAAGTAGTTGATTGGCTGAACATGAACCTTACGGAATTACGTAATCACGTTACGTTGTTATCACGTTACGTTGGTCCAGGCAAATCTTTCTGTTGGAAAGATGGACAACTTTTACAAAGAAATCCATCATTACCTCTTTGAAAATACACTTTTAGCATAGAGCTGCATGTATATTAGGGCTGAACGATTAACTGCATGTGCAATTAAATTGCGGTGTGACAAAAGGAGATTTTCTAATAGCAAAGGCTGCAATTTGGCAGCGAGTGGTTAGCGCAATGCTAATATACATGGAAAAACCCATAGGAATGCTAATGCTAATATCGCCGATTACATTATTACAAATTATGAATTAGAAACGTGCCAAATGATTACATTTGGAGTCTAATAGAAAGTAAAACTACCATCAATCAAATAAGTACAGACAGGTATTTTAGTAAAGCCAGAAAACTTTTAACTCCAGAGTTTTGGCTAGCAGCTATGAGCGTAACTGAACTACGCATGGACAAGACGTCAAAAACTCTAAACACAAAATACATCAATAAACGGAACACACTACTATTTCACAGGTGTTGCTAATACCTATGATCCTTCAAGGGATGTGCTCAAAGAGGAGTTCAACGCTATGAATAAAATATAGTGTTTTATTTTACAAATACCATTATAAACACAAACTTACGTCTTAAGAAACATTATTTTAATAACGAAACTGCTAAATTCTTTCCAACAGTATAGATGTGTAGTGTATTTTGTCCGAGTGGGATTGCCGTACTTTGACGTCATCGGCAGTCGAAGGACCCCAGCCGATCTTGTACCCGAGCCGATCTTGTACCCGAGCAGATCCTGTACCGACACCGGTTATTGCTCTTTGTTCACTCTGTGGGAAGGTTGATCAGATCTGTGCTCGTTACAGCGGTCCTTAAGCGCGTGAGTTACGTTCTAAAAATAACCCGCAGCATCCACTAAGTTGTTTTTACAGGTTTAGCGTACGCAGCTACGTTTGGGTGACACACGAGAACACACCAGACTCCGTTTCTCAACGCTTGTTTCCAGATGTAAGCAGGTTTGCGTCTCCTCCTGTGAAGGAGCGCAGATTAGGCAACTGATGCGCAGCGCTCCAGCTGTGGCACAACGCGCGCCCCTCTCTGCGCACGTGCTCATCGCACCTCCGCAAAAAACCCACCTAACACACCTTATGCACTTCTTTCAGATATGCATGCACGCTTTGACTTTTCTCTCGTGTTTAAACTTTCTCAAAGTTCAAACCTTCAGAGCAGAACACAAAGCGCTGTAAAAAAAACGTGCACAACGGAACTAAAACTAAAGGTGAACCGTTACTGCACCGATGTTTGCTGATGTTGGTTTGAAGCTGTTTTTCTGTGGTGGCACGTGCACATTTGATTTCCGTTACATGAGGAGATGTTCCTGGAGGCTGGTTCTGTTTCTGCTGATGAACACTCAGGTGTCAGATCTGCTGTCTGCAGCTGCAGAGCATCAGCTCCATGTTCTGGAAGTTTTGACTTGTCATGTGTGGTTTTCCAGTGTTGGTGGTAATACGCTGCTGTTATGTTGAAGAATGAACCAAGAAAAATGAAGGCTGACGACTGTTACACATAAATCTATATAAACATGTTAAAGCACGTGTTCCCACGGCACTGATCGTGTTTGAGGTCATAGAGAAGTAACTGACAAACGGACTTGTTCACAACGGTCGTGACCCGGCGGGAACAATCCGAATAATTAAAATAACAGAATAATTTATCTTTTCAGAAGGTACCTAATATACTTTAATACCTTCATATTTTACTCCCACTTTATGCTCACGAGGAAGTTCTAAGATCCATAAAAATGCTAAATTATTTTTCGTTTATTCTAATAATCTACGGTTGCTTAAGGAAGAAAAATCCATGAAACAATCACGTGACTCCTTAAAGCTTGTAAAGGAAATGGAGTCACGTGATCTCACAAACGCTGAAGACGCACGTGATGCAGCACCTTTAGCTTGCTGGCTGTCTGCATGCTCATCTCCACCCTTTGATCACGTCCCTTTGTGACGTCATCCTGCCAGCCTATAAATAGCGCGCTAGAACTCACTTCGTCAGTCAGTCGAGCAGAGCTTAGCTGGAAGGATGCGTGGATTCGGTAACCTCCTAACGACCCGCACAGCCATGTTTGCTGTCACTGGGTTCGTAGCAGGTGCTCTAATTACTAAAGCGGTTAGAAACGCTTATGAATATTTTTATGGAGACACAGAACCACTGACTGAAAAAACATTTTCTGATTTTACGTCAGATCAAGTAACTACGTCAGATTTGGATGCGTTTGAATTTAGAGAATCTGGTTCGAAGTCTCCCAGCGAAGACTTCACTGGAAATGAGGAAAAGTTTGTGGCTTTCAGAGAAAAAGAGTTAGCCGCAGTTTTAGAGACGGCGTCCGGAGACCAGGCAGCAGAAATCCCGATCTCTGCTCAGGACTTTTCTGAACAACGCTTTGACGACTTGTCTGCGACGTCTGGTGAAAATGACGGATTTAGTCCAGAAGCCATATCGCTATTTCATTCAGAAAACGACCTCTCCTGTGATAATCTAGACACAGACGTCTTTTTCACTTTAAAGGAAGATTTTGGAGAAATTCAGTCAGAAGATTTGTCTTCAGGAATGGATTTATGTGAGGGCGACTGTTCTGCAACTACAGAGGAGCTTTTCGATGAGAACGATGAAAACGCGCTCTCTTTAGGTCAAAAGCAGGAAACGTCGCCCAGTTTAACAGAATTAGAGGCTTTTATGGAAGGAGAAGCGAAAACATTTCCGGTTTCAGCAGAAGATTACGATGACGTGACTGACGGCTCTGAAATGCTTCATGATGCAGGTGAGACCTGGTCTGAGCCAGAAAGCGACCTTGACTCGTTGCCTTACGATGACAGCGACTTGCCTTATATGGACGAAGGAATGGGTTGCAAACTCGGGTTAGAGACAGATGTGAAGGAGCTAAATTGTGAAAATGGAGCTCCTCTCAGCGGTTCTTATCCTGATACCGAATGGGGGGAGGACGTTGGTCTATCTCGGACTAAGATTATTTGGGAGAATCAGGATGACGATCAGATTGGTCTTTCTACAATTATAGAGGAGAACTTTGAGGAAAGAGATGAAATATCACTTTCTTTAGAAGAAAATGAGGAAAAGTCTCCTACTGATGAAGGTTTAGAGGACATAGACGGTGAAACGTCCGTTTTTTCAGAAGGAGAACTGAGTGAGGGCGACACATCTTCAGATTCAGAGGAAAACTATGATTTGCTCTCCGACGGCTTTGAAAGTCTTGATGAAGATGAAACTAGTTGCTCCGAACAAGAAGACGAAGATTCATTGCCTGAACATGAAAGTCACGCTGAATACTCGACGTCTGCGAGCCCTGCGGCTGAAACGTTCGTTTCAGAGCAGAAACTAGAAGGTAATTCTTCTCCTAGCTGGTCGCCCGGCTCTTGTCACTCTGATGGTGAAGGTGAATCACAGGATGCTTTAAATGATGATGAAGAGGAAACATGTTTGGTTACGGAGGACAGATTTAATCACAAGCCTGATGATTTTGATGCAGGTGAGACAATTGGCTCCGTTTTAGAGGTTGATGTGGATTTATTGTCTGAAGACAGAAGTGGGCAGGCTGACGTAAAGAGGCTCAATGAATTTGATGAACTTCTGTTGGAGCTTGGTCTACAGGATCTGGTCTGTGACATCGGGGCTTCTGGTAGCTCGTCCTCTCCTCACGATGAGTCACTGGATTTCCTAGAGGATGGATCTGAAGCACCTTTAGCTTCACAAGCAAGCAGTGATTCCAGGTCTGTCTCTTCTGATGTAGAAGATGTGGATTTATTGTCTGAAGACACAAGTGGTCTTACAAGTGGGCAGGCTGTGATAAAGAGGTTCAATGAATTAGATGAGTTTTTGTTGGCGTTTGGTCTACAGGATCTGGTCTGTGACAACGGGGCTTCTGGTAGCTCGTCCTCCAGCTCAGGAGAGGAACTGGATGAGGATGATGAGGACATAAATTGGTCAGATATTAAAGAAGGAGTAGCCAGTGGGTTAGGATTAGATACAAATACAGTTCAAATGTTGTGGGATGTTGCAAAGCGCTGTATAACACCTCAGAGAAGAGAAGAAAGCAACATTGGAAAAGTTAGTTCAGGCGAGAAAGACGATGGAAGATCTTTAAGCTCAGATGATGAACTGAGTGAGAGCGACGATGAAATATCTTCAAGCTCAGATGACGAGGATGATGTGGACATATGGTCAGAAATTGAAGAAGGGTTAACCAATGGGTTAGAATTAGATGCAGCTGCAGTTCAAATGTTGTGGGATTTTGCAAAGAGCGGTAAAACATCTCAGAGAAGAGAAAAATGCAACGTTGAGAAAGTTAGTTCAGGTGAGGATGAAGACGGAACATCTTCATACGAGAAGACAAGTGTGGACGAAGCTCTTCCAAGCACGTCCTCCGAGACCTCGTACGAGCAAACCCCGCATCATCAGAGGGAAAATAATGGATGTAGGGTTAAAGAAAAATCATCAGTGAGTGCAGGAAAGAGTTCAGGAGTAAATAAAAGTGGAACCTCGATCACAGGAGCCAAAGCTCGGAGGTCTCTGGTTTCTGGCAGAGAGACTGAACCAGCGTCCTCACAGGTAAGCCAGACTAAAGCGTCAGTCACATCTGGAAAACACCTGAAGGGACTGAAGGAGAAGTGGGGTATGTTTAAGAAGAAAATTAAGTTTTTTTTTGCAAAGGAAGTCAAGAAAATAATATCTCAAAAAAAGTAGATGAGAACATGTTCTTCATGTTCGTTTTACGTTTAGGCTCACTTGGTGACTAAGAACCGAGGGGCTGTTTAGATTTCACTAGCAAGTAGAAAAAAATAGAAGAAAGAACAAAAAATCTTTATAAAACGTATTTATTTTCTATCAGATAAAATATCTTTTTTGGTTTTATTTCAAATGTCTTTTATCATTCGTCGTATTATTTTTATTTTTGATATTGCTGTTAAGAAGAAGTAAATATCTTTTCTATAGCCCTCTCAAGATAAAAATCACGAGGCGCTTCACAAAAGCAAAAAATGTGAAAATATAAAAAAGAATTTAGAAAATGGTGAAAAATATATTTAAAATGAGCAAAAATAGACAATTGTGATAAAAATGTTAAGAAAGAGAGAGAGTGAACAGGAAAGAGGGAAATCAGTGGATCCTGAGGAAGGTGGAATAGGTGGCGAGAGCAGAATAAAGAGAGAGTGAAGAAGGTCATACAAAAGCCAGCTTGAACAGGTGAGTCTTCAGCTGCTTTTTAAAGGAGACCACTGAGTCCACTGATCTCAGGCTCAGGGGGAGAGAGCTCCAGAGTCTGGGGGCCACAGCAGCAGATGATCTGGGAACAGGAGGAGAAACCACTGAGGAATGAGGAGAAACCGACCTTAAAAAAGTTGGACGGAGAAACCGCGCCGCAACGCGGCCTGGCGGGAATGCGGAAGTGGCGCTCAAGTCGCCAAACAAAGGAAGAGAAGCTACAAGATCATGCCGATGTTAACTGTTCTCTTATTCTATTGTTTTAGTAGGAATTTTTATCCTTGATTATTTGTGCTGTTTTTATGTATTTTACCTGATTTTCAGGCTTTCACTGTGTTTTGATAATACGTTCGAGCATTTGGCTCTTTTACGTACAGCACTTTGGTTAGCTGCCATGCTATTTTGAAATGGTGCTTTATAAATACATTGGTGTGGTATGGTAAATAAAAATTTTATAAAAAAACATATAAATTTATAAAATACACAAAAAAAACAATAAAATAACACACAAAAAAAACATCCCTCCCGCAGAATCGCCACCTTACCGTGGTGGGAGGGTTTGAGGACCTCCATGTTCCTGGAGGCTCTGTTGTCCGGGCCATCAGTCCCTGTTAGGGTCTCCATGGCGGCAGGGTCTCAGGAAGGCGGTCAGACTAAGAGCGATTCAAACACCTAAAGGTTAGACCTGCTCTATACGGATGAGAGGAGCGAGCTCTTCCACGTGGAGGAGATGCTGTCCACGGCCAGTCTTGTTGATTATTTGGGGATCCGACCTCTGCAGGACAGCAGTGGGGACACGGCGTCTCCTTCCTGTTTGATGGAGACGTGTGCGCTCTTCAGTTAGCCATTCAGGGTGAGTCCTAGCCTGGCACACCTGACTCCTCCTGTGTTCTGACAGTGCACAGACTCTGAGTTTATAAGTTACATATAATTATATTTTGCTGAATGGACAATATGTTTAAATCCAAAGTGTTTAATAATGTGTCCAATAGGGGGTGTATGAACTAGTCGACTAGTCGACCTCACTGCTCTGTAGTAACTTTTTATGCCTGTCATCGACTAGTCGCTGTCACGTGATAATGACCAACAAGATGCAGTCCTCGGAAAAGACAGCAGGTGACAAGTCGCTGCGCGTCAGATACCGGCGCGCTGTGCCAGAGCGTCGGTATCTGACACCCGCGGTAAAACGGACATTTAACCAAATTATGACCTTTACCCTCTTGCAATTTAACCTTCCCCTCACCCCCATCCTAACCTTAACCAGCTTGTGCATGCAAAGCTCTGATTGTTGACGCGCTCCAGACATCTGCGTCCTGAGCACGGCCACAGTAACATTATCAAATCAGGTGTCGCCACCTCAAACACTAATTTAACACGCAATCGTTCATGTCGGCTCATTTCCTTTTATGTTTTCTTTTATTTGTGCCTGATGCGTTTCGCTGCTGTGGAGCGGGGCGCATCACCTGTTTTGTCCTCGGTGACGCACCTCACCGGTGCGGCCGGCGCGCACGCCGCTGTTTTAGCGGTCGGTAGATCTTTTAGAACTGCAGTTCAAAGGTAACTCATGAGGTGAATATATATGAACCCAGGTAGCAGTTTTTCTTTAGGACTGAGAGGAGATGCAGGAAGATAATAAACAGGCAGGACAGAAAAATAATCAAATAAAAACAAGTTAGTTTTTGTACCTGGTGGTTGCAACAAACAGACACCATTGAAGGTAATCAGAAGTGAGGAACAGAAAATTAAATAATTATTTTAATGTTTAGAGCAGCAGGAACTCCGAGAGGCTGCAGGCGCATCAGTGAGTTTGCGGTGCAATTTTAATGGTCAAAAACTCCAGTGAACCAACCCGTTTCAGGTGTGTGACGTCATCAGCGACGAGTCAAAGTCGACTCGATTTCATTACCTGACGGTCGACTTTAAAAAACTGAAGTCATGCAGCGTCTAGTGTCCAATTTCCCAAAGTGTGGTGCGCGCACCCCCGGGGTGAAAAGTGTAATGGCTGCAGAGCTCAGAGAAGTCTGTCATGTCACCATTAGCGCAGCCAGAAACTCATTTGTGGGTGGGCCAAAGAAAAAGTAAGTGGGCACGATAACTGTAATTGAAAACAAGTATATTATTGTGTGTGTGTGTGTGTGTGTGTCCTCCGCATGTGCCCTAACTTCATAATAACAATGCGCCGAGCTTCAGCACTCTGGCCTGCGCACGCCGATATGTTCCGTATCATTTTTAACGATGTTGGAGGAATCTGAAGGTGGTGAGTCATTCTGGCAGATTGTAATTAGCACCTGTCTCATGCAGGTGTTCTGACATTGTAAACCTCACACACAGAACATTGTGGATGTAAATAAATAAATCAAGAAATGATTCCCATTCAGGCTATTAACAGCATGCCGAAAATCTGAAGTTCAGAGTGCGTCTGTCAGAGGTCAGACGCGATCCAGCGGAACCACGGCTCACGGGTGCACAAGTGAGCACATCAGGGCAGAAGTCATTTTACAACATTGGTTTAAATAACGCCAATAACGAGACGCGGTGACTGGAGCGGCTCATGGAGCTGTGCCGCGCACACACACACACACACACACACACACACACACACACACACACACAGATTCAATAAGTGCGCACGCTGCACAAACTCCGGCGCGCCGTTAGACTGAAAGCAGAAATGAGCGCTGCCTCCTCCGGGATAAAAACTTTTAAGAGGTTTTAAAACAACATTTTTCATTCAAGGTCAAATTAAGATATTAGCTTCCATTTTGGGATGACGTATTAAAGTCGGGTCCGCTCCAGCCAGTGACTCCTCATGAACCTGACCACAAGTCATGTTACTGCAGCATTTGTTATTCCAGTCCGCGTGGCAGCGGATCGCAGATTCAGCCACACCATAAAACAGCAATAAGTCGGTCTGAGGCAAAAGTGAACCTCATGGCTATTCCATCTTGTCCCCTATAGACATTTGATTACGCACAAGTAGGTGATCAGCTCAGGTTTACGCAGAGCAGAAGGAAGGAGAGCGCTCTTGCCGCACAGGTTAAACGTTCCTACTTTAAGAAAACCGTTAAATAGCATTGTTTATGTGCTACCTGGGCACTCTAAATATTTATTTAAAATTAAATCAAAGGAAATTGTAATGGTATCGAATGTTTATTAATTACTATTTAAAAAATGAAAGTGATGGAGAAAAAGGTCGATCTTATTTTTTAACCCTGTCTGTTTAGCTTGACGTCTGATATATATATATATATATATATATATATATATATATATATATATATAAATATATAGCCATGCCCTGATGTGGGGCTGGGGGGTGCGTCGACGTGGTCGGGACATAGAAGGGGGTGCGCGGCTAAATAAGTTTGGGAACCACTGCAATGAGTGATGGGTTCACATGAATGTTATTGCTGAAATGATTTAGTTCAGATCTTAAATGACACCAGATTAGTAGTTGTTTATTTTAATGTTGATCTATCAGTACGTGCACTCACTAATAGTATTATTATGAATGTTTAACATATTCACTTCACATTAATGTTTAATAAGATTTACTAGTTTAGAAATATGCATTCAGCTCTATTCCTGACTATCTGTGTCATGGCTCGAGGTAAGTGTCTAACCCAAGACATGCAGAATCAACACACATAGTCCAAAGCAGTAAAGTAAAATGTCTTTATTATAAAAACGGGAACTGAAACCGCACAGGGAAGTCCTGTGGGATGAGCAATATGGCTCGAGTCTCTGAAGTGCTCAGGTTGATGAGATGATGAGAGGTAGCCAGGAAGGACATTGGGCAGAGGGTGAGAAGTCCAGGAGAGGCGAGGTAGCAGAGGGAAGCCAAATAGGAGCAGCGGAGGAGGACGGGACGTGATGTGTGTTGTCCAGGGAACGTAGACAGCGAGGGTGAGGAGATGAGGAGAGGATCCTGAGTGGAACAAAAACCAGGCGTGAGGGATAATCCAAATCGTAATCCAAAAACACAATCCGCGGTCATAAATCCAATGGTCAAACACGAGTCAAAAACACAAACAAACTTGATCAAGGTCAAAGGGTGGTGCTACCTAAACTGGTGCAATCATCCGGCAAAGTGATGTGTCTCCATCCTCCTTTTGAACCCGCGTCCCTGATTGGGAAATCTCCTGCAGCTGCCGCTCCCCCTGCTCCTCACCTGTGGAGGATTAGCTTAGAGTCTGGTGAGAGAAGGTGTGACTCACCGCTGCCCAGGAACATGACAGTGCCCCCCCCTCAACGGACGCCCCCCGGCATCCTAGCACCAGATCTGGAGGCCTCGAAGTCCGAGATGAGAGAGGGGTCCTCGATGTTGGACCGGGGAATCCAGGAGCGTTCCTCCGGGCCGTACCCCTTCCAGTCCACCAAATATTGAAGACCCCGACCACGGGGGCGAGAGTCGAGGATGCGCCAAACCTTGTATACCAGCCCCCCTTTGTAGAGCTTAGCAGGAGGAGGCGGAGCCGGAACCGGGCACAGAGGGCTGGAAACGACGGGTTTGACCAGGGAGACATGGAACACAGGATGGATCCGAAGAGATGACGGGAGTTCCAACCGCACGGTTGTCGGACTAGGGACCGCCGCAACCTTGAAGGGACCAAGGAACCTAGGAGAGAACTTCCTGGTGGTCGCCTTCAGCAGGACATCTTTGGACGACAACCAGACCATTTGACTGGGAGAGTAGGTGGGAGCAGGACGACGGTGTCGGTCAGCCAGTCGCTGATTCCTTGCCGCGGTCCGCTGAAGAGCCGACTTCGTGGTGATCCAGGTGCAGCGGGCCCGATGAAGGAACTGAGGAGTGGTGATGGTAGCATCTGAATGAAGGGGGAACAGAGAGGGCTGATATCCGAGGGAGGACTCGAAGGGAGACTGACCTGTGGCGGAGGAGACATGGCTATTATGGGCATACTCGACCCAAGCCAAATACTCACTCCAGGTGGACGGGTTGGTGGCGCAGACGCAGCGAAGCATGGCACCCAACTCTTGGCTCATCCGCTCTCATTGTCCGTTGGTCTGCGGATAAAACCCCGAGGTCAGAGCCACCTGGGCTCCCAAGGCGGTGGCAAACTCCCTCCAGACACGAGACACGAACTGGGGGCCTCGGTCAGAGAGGATCTCTGTTGGGATCCCATGCAGACGAAAGACATGTTTAATTAAAAGCTGGGCCGTGACGGCAGATGTAGGGAGAGCTTTTAACGGCACCAGATGACAGGCCTTGGAGAACCTGTCCACAACAGTTAAAATGACACTAAAACCATGCGAAGGTGGCAACCCACAAACAAAGTCCAGGCAATATGGGATCAAGGACGGGACGGCACTGGTAGGGAACAGAGTAGGCCTGCTGGAGACTGATTGGTACCTTTTTGTTGGGCACAGACGTGGCAGGCCGACACATACTCCTTCACATCTCTGTAGAGGGAGGGCCACCAGAAAGATGGCCTGATCAGAGCCACAGTACGTCCTACTCCAGGGTGGATTGAGAACCTCCCGGTGTGAGCCCAGTGAATAACCTTTCCTCGTAGTGCCTGGGGAACAAACAGTCTGTTGGAGAGTCCGTTACCTGGGCCAGGATCCACCTTAAGGGCCTCCAGGACCTGGTCTCTTATGGGCCATGTTACTCCAGCAACGATGCATGAGGCAGGCAAGATGGTGCTAGGAGCCGTCTCATCTTCAGAGGAGTGCTGGCAAGACAGAGCGTCAGGCTTTGTGTTCTTTGATCCTGGTCTATAGGACAAAACAAAGTTAAAGCGGGAGAAGAACAAAGACCACCGATACTGTCGAGGGTTGTCTCTTTGCCTCCTTGAGATAGATCAGGTTTTTATGATCAGTCCAAATGATAAATGGTAGTTCAGCTCCCTCCAGCCAATGTCTCCACTCCTCCAAAGCCAGTTTTACTGCCAGTAACTCCCTGTCGCCCACGTCATACCTGCTCTCGGTGGGTGTCAAGCGCCGTGAGAAGAAGGCACACGGATGAAGTTTGTGGTCTTCTGGGGATACCTGAGAGAGGACTGCACCAACCCCGGTGTCAGAGGCGTCCACCTCCACAGTGAACTGCTGCTTGGGGTCTGGTCTGGAGAGGACTGGGGCCTCGGTGAACCTCCTCTTCAGAGTCCTAAATGCAGCTTTGGCTTCTGGAGACCAGGAAAAGGGCTTAACAACAGAGGTTAGAGCTGTCAGAGGGGCTGCGGCCTGGCTGTAATTGCGGATAAACCGTCTGTAAAAGTTTGCAAAGCCAAGAAACCGCTGCAGTTGTTTCCTGGTGGCAGGGGTAGGCCACTCAGTCACTGCTTGGACCTTGTCTGGGTCCGCCCTCACCGTCCACTTTCTAAAACAAAACCAAGAAACTTAACTACTGAAACATGAAATTCACATTTCTCGGCTTTTACAAATAGTCTGTTCTCCAACAGCCGTTGGAGTACCATCCGAACATGTTTCTGGTGTTGATCAATGGACCTAGAAAAAAATCAAGATATCATCAAGATATACAGATACAAAGTCATTAATGTAGTCCCCCAACACTGAGTTCACGAGTCTCTGAAACACCGCTGGAGCATTAGTGAGGCCAAAGGGCATCACCAAATATTCAAAGTGCCCCAGGGGTGTCTTAAAAGCTGTCTTCCATTCGTCACCTTGGCGGACTCTGACCAGGTGATATGCATTGCGGAGATCCAACCGCGTAAAAACTGTGGCATCTTGCACAGGTTCAAAGGTAGATGAAAGTAGAGGGAGCGGGTACTTGTCCTTCACCGTTATTTGATTTAAACCCCTGTAATCAATACAAGGGCGAAGCGACCCGTCCTTCTTGGCCACGAAGAAAAACCCAGCTCCCAGAGGCGAGGTGGATGGCCTGATTATGCCATTGGCCAGGGCCTCTGTAATGTATTTCCTCATACTGTCCTGTTCAGGTTTGGACAGACTGTAGAGGCGGCTGGTTGGGAGCGGAGCTCCTGGCAACAGGTCGATTCCAATGTCAAATGGACGGTGAGGTGGCAACGTGGCTGCTTGATCTCTACTGAACACTCGCTGTAAGTCATGGTACTCACTTGGTACCTGGGTGAGATCGGGCGGCTCCACAAGAGTCTTTTCAGAGTCCTTGGATCCAGAGGAAGCAGAGGTCAGGCAGGTAAGATGACACTCCGGACTCCAGGTCTCCACACGGCTTGATCTCCAGTCCAAACACGGGTTGTGTACCCTAAGCCAGGAATGGCCTAGAACTACTTGGTTCTGCAGGGAGGGAAACACAAATAATGAGATCATCTCCGTGTGGTTACCTGAGACCTGGAGCTGGAGTGGTTGGGTCCGGTGGGTGATTGTGGCCAGGGGCCTCCCATCCAGGGAGGACACTCTTAAAGGTTCCGGCAGTGGAACAGTAGACAGTCCCCAATCCCGCACCAGTTGCGTGTCCACCAATGACTGTTCACATCCTGAGTCTACTAGAGCAGTCGTCTGGTGGCGACGACTGTTAACAGTCAAAGCACAGTCAATAAGAAAACGGGAGGTTTCTTTACCTGAATGACTGCCCACCAGAACTCCCGGAACTACTGGTGGGCACGTCCTTTTGACGCCGCAGGGCAAGTGTGCACCATGTGTCCTGGTTTTCCACAGTAAAGGCACAAACCTTTACTGTAACGATGTTGGTGCTCCTCCGGAGTAAGGTGGGTACGTCCCACCTGCATGGGCTCCTCGGGTGAGTCCGGAGGAGGAGACCTATGGGATGGATGATGTGCTGCAAGTGGTGACAGATCCCTGAATGGTGTCTTCTGAAGCTCCCTATGTCTCTTGTCGATAGAGATGCATAATGAGATCAGTCCGTCCAGGGTTGATGGCTCGGGGCACAGAGCCAGCTGGTTCTTTACCCGATCGTTCAGAGCTTCGATGAATGCTGCTTTAAGGGCATCGTCTCCCCATGATGTCATTGCAGCCAAGGTCCTAAACTCCAGAGACATGTCAGCCACTGACCTTCTTCCCTGCGAGAGGTGCAACAGTCTTTTTCTGATGTCAGTGGTGGTCTCGGAACTGCAAAAAGTCAGTTTAAAATCCTCCAGAAAGTCTGGGTAAGAACCAGACAGGAAATTAGGATTTCTGCTCTTAGCCTCCGCCCACTGAAGCGCCTTGCCTCTAAGTAGTCCAAAAATAAATGAGATCTTCATTGAGTCAGTAGGAAAAAACCTCGGGGAGTCTTCAAACGCTAGGCGGCACTGTAGCAGAAACCCAAAGCAATCCTCGAATTCACCGGAGAAGGTCGGACATTGCCGAGGAGGAGCCGAACGGAAGTGGGTGATTTCCGGAGAGCCGAGCGCCTCCGGTCCAGGTGAAACCACACCTCCCGAGGCGTGTGCGTGTGTTTCTGTTCCGAACGCCGGAGCGGCGGCTGTCGCTGGAGCGGGGACGGAACCCGAGGCTGTAGAGGAGAGCTGCTCCTGAAGCTGCTGCAGGACGGTCTCCAAACGTTGATAACGTTGGTTGGTGATATTCAGCTGCTCCATGAGGAAGGGAAGTGTCTGCTCTTGTTGGGACATCCGGGTAGCCAGATCCGCGAGTGCTGATTCCGCTGGATTAGATGTGTGGCCGGATGATTCTGTCATGGCTCGAGGTAAGTGTCTAACCCAAGACATGCAGAATCAGCACACGTAGTCCAAAGCAGTAAAGTAAAATGTCTTTATTATAAAAACGGGAACTGAAACCACACAGGGAAGTCCTGTGGGATGAGCAATACGGCTCGAGTCTCTGAAGTGCTCAGGTTGATGAGATGATGAGGAAGCCAGGAAGGACGTTGGGCAGAGGGTGAGAAGTCCAGGAGAGGCGAGGTAGCAGAGGGAAGCCAAATAGGAGCAGCGGAGGAGGATGGGACGTGATGTGTGTTATCCAGGGAATTAAGACAGC
>SSNQ01000019.1:2136024-2153189 GCA_006942095.1 Nothobranchius kuhntae | reverse complement strand
CCGTGGAAACCCGGGGTAACCCCGGGTTTCCACGGGAGCCGTCAGCAGCACGTTGCTGCAGCAGCACGTCTAGCTGCTGCTTGGCCCTTCCCATGAGACGCGAAGCAGCAGGGGAGCAGCTGTCACCGACAGGGCACGAAGTCACACGAGTGACTTCGTCAGTAAACACAACAACAAGCAGGAGAAAACTACAACATGGCTCCAAAATGTTTGTGTTTTTATATTCTGTCCGTATTATAATCGCCAATATGGACCTGAAAAACAAAGGAGACCGCTAGCTAGGTGATAACTTCTCACGGGGCCGCACAGTTAGTAACGCAACCGGAAAGCAGTACGTTCTTTATTCTGAAAATCTCGGGAGCTTCTCTCCATTTCCGCGTCCGATTTCCTGTCTTTCCTTCCCCAAAAATGTCGAACTTGACCCGTTTCAGAGGCGTCGCGCGTAGGAAATAGAACCGGCGCGTAAAGGCCGCGACATGCTGCTCCTGAGACGCGGCCGACTCGCGCTGCTGACGGCTCCAGTGGAAAAGGTTCTGTTGACCACAGCGGTTCCTATCAGCAGCTGTGACGTGCTGCTGCAATAACGTGCTGCTGACGGCTGCTGTGGAAACCCGGGGTAAGACGCTTTGGATAAAAGCGTCTGCCAAATAAATAAACATAAAATGACTCCTCTTTGATCCGCTATGGAATTGTTTTAATTCTCTTTCATTAGGAAATATCTTAAATAAAAAACAGAGACTTTCAGTTGGAATCTGATGCTGCAGAAAGTTTTTCTGTTTAGTTTTAAACAAAACATCGGAGAGGTTGCCATAGAGAAGATGTGGTTGTTCTTCTTTGTCATAATTACTCCCCTCATCCTCCAGAACAGTGATTAGAGGTCATCAGCAGTAAAAACTTCTGATTTCCATGAGGTCCCTCAGACCCACAATCTTCTATAATATGTTCTAACATTGTTTAAACTCACAGTTGACATCATCAGGTTCTGTTCCAGATGTTAATTAACAAAGTGAGCTACAGAGATGGTTGTGATTCTTAGAGCCATACAGCAAAGCAGTCAAACACGTTTTTATATTTATGTTTAAATATAAATTAAACAATGATGCCTTCAGTAGCTGACGATATTCTGCTCACATAAAGCAGGCGTCACTAACTCCAGTGCTCGAGGGCTACCATGGCGCTAGTTTCCTGTTTCCTGCTCACATCTCACCTTAACTCTGTGCAGGCCCGTTAATCACTCGTTCAGTTCAGTCAGGTGTGTGAGTAAAGACAGAGCTGACACGTGCAGCATGGTAGCCCTTGAGGACCAGAGTTGGTGACCTCTGACCTAAAGAAACAATCTCATAGCTGCTTTCGTAGCTGCTTGTAGTCGAGGACACAGATTATGGTTCGACTCCACTCACAGTCGGGACGGCGGAGCTGCTGACTCAGACGTTCAACAAATTATGCAAATTCAGTGTTAAACAGCATGTGCGAGTCATCAGAGGCTCAATCAAACATGTAGAGTCAACAGATTAAACAAACGCATGATTATTCACGAGTGGCTCCATGTGAGAGAAATGATGAGCATGCTGACTTGGTGACTCGAGTCAGATTACAGGTGGTTAAACACTGAAACCCTTCCATCGACATCCTGAACTAATCGGGATGTAATGTATTACAAATGCGACTGAAGAAAGGGAAGTGTGTGTCTGAGCCAGAGTTAGCTCCAGCAGAGGGAAGACCTCAGTAGAACGTAGCATGAGCCTGAACCTTGATGGTTTCTGGAGCGACTCGGTGGAGTTAGCAGGAGCTCATGAAGAACACAGCGCACCCCGGTGGTGGAACCATGGTGAAAAAGAAGTTGGGAATGATGAGTTAAGCCTGGTTCATGCTTCTCCGTCAGCTCCGCAAGGGACAGACACGCACGGATTGACGGAAGCGTTTTGCTCTCATACTTCTCCGTCTCCTGGAGAGTGTTGCAAAGCAATTCCCCGGCAGGACAACAGAGGGCGTAGCGCTGTTCTGTGGTATCCTGTCATGTATCGGTCCAAGATCGTTTGTTTATATTGTGTTTTTTGTGTGTATATGAGACTTTTAACACGGACATATTTGTCTCTCATTCTCCCACCTCTTAATGCGCTCCCCCCACCTCTAAACCCACGTTTCCTGTCATTTCCGTCCACAAATAAAACGCTTGCTGCGCATCTTTTCACTCCTCCAGTCACGGGAGGATGAAACATTCATGTTTTTAGTTTTTTCGCGAGGTATTCTTCAAGCTTCTCAGTGTCTGCCGCTAGTTATCCTCGGCTCTCTTTGCAATGGCGGCGCTGTAAACAACAGCGGCGTCCTGACCAATCACAAGCTTGCGTAATCCGTCTCGTTCGACGGATGTTTAAAAAAGTGGGCTCGACTCCGTACGTACTTGCTGCCTGCCGGAGCCCTACGCAAGGACGGATAATGGCGTTGCGTGTCTCCGCACTGACGCAGACGGAGAAGCATAAATCAGGCTTTAGTGGCTCGCCACAGCGAGTTTGTCTGAGAATAATTCCAACCCTCTGAGAACAAATTTAAAGGGGATTTGTTGCTTGAACAGCCAACAGCTGATCAGAAGAAGAGTTAAAGTAACACAGAGCAGTTTCCTGCCCTACTGGTTGAAAGTGGAATTACAACTGTCATAAATAATCCTGCTGCAGCCGGCTGTAGCTAGCGCTAACAAAGAGCTAACGTTGACATGAGCCAACTATTACTGAAATAAACCACAAAGTAAAAAGATCCACCCTGTTGGACAAAAGATATTATTACGTATAAGTCAAGTTCCAAACACACCCACATCACCCCGCTTCTCCTCCAGCTTCACTGGCTGCCAGTCAACTTCAGGGTTCATTCCAAGATCCTGGTTCTGGGCTATAGGGCCTTACATGGACAAGCACCATCTTACATTGGTGATCTTCTTAGTCCCTACACCCCCAGCAGGACCCTGAGGTCCAGTGATCAAAGCCTACTGGTTGTGCAGCACCAGGCTAAAGGTCAAAGGTGACAGATCATCTGCTGCTGTGGCCCCCAGACTCTGGACCTCTCTCCCCCTGAGCCTGAGATCAGTGGACTCGGTGGTCTCCTTTAAAAAACAGCTGAAGACTCACTTGTTCAAGCTGGCTTTTGTATGACCTTCTTCACCTCTCTCTCTTTATTCTGCTCTCGCCACCTATTCCACCTTCCTCAGGATCCACTGATTTCCCTCTTTCCTGTTCACTCTCTCTCTTTCTTTACATTTTTTAAACCACAATTGTCTATTTTTGCTCATTTAAATATATTTAAAAACATTTTCTAAATGCTTTTTTATACTTTTACATTTTTTGCTTTTGTGAAGCACCTCGTGATTTTTATCTTGAGAGGCGCTATAGAAATGATATTTTCTTCTTCTTCTTCTTCTTCTTCTTCTTCTTCAGTAGCAACTAAGCCAGGTCATCATCAGTCCATTATTTGGAACCTTCCTTAGTTCCTTCAAATTAGCGCAGTTAGGCCACGCTGATGTTCACTATGGTTTTAGTTCTTTGCTTTTCCTCCACAGACAAGCTCCCCTAGGACACCTGCCCGCTCCACATAACTATCTCGTGCTGTTAGGACCAGTAAAGGGCTGCAGAGTGGTGTCAGACATGAAACTGTGGAGGTCAGCTCTCCCACCCCCACCCTCACCACCTTATTAACTCACACTCATTTTCATCCAAATCAGACATAAGACATAAATATTACTGCTAATAAATACATTAATGTTAATAAATGGCTTATTTCCTTTATAAATCACATATATAAACATTTAAACACTTGCTTAACTCCCCCAGAGTTACCACAGGGCCCAATTGGGCATCATCCCAACATTTTCACTGGACCCCCTATCAGATTTTCTGAGAGAACAAGGGAAATAGATGGAGAACATAGATATGCACAGAGGACAAGGAAACAAGGGTGCCCCCAAGGGGTGACCAGGGGTGACCATGGCCACCCCTAGAAAATTGCTCCCCCCCCTCCCCCCCCAGCGAAAGCCAGTGTTAATAAATCATATTAATGTTCGCTCATACCACAAATAGATCTTGTTTATTCAAGACATAATTTTAAAACAAAATAAAAAATAATACAACTAACGAGTAAAGAAATAATCAGAATACAAAATAAATATATATGTTTCCGCTGCTCACCATTTTAAAACAGTTTTTATCTCCATAGTTTATTTGTGAACACAGCAACAGGTGAATTAAACTAAAAAAACACAAAATTTTAAATAAAAATTAAAATAACTAAAATGTTTTATTTTTTGTTTGTTTGTAAAATTGTAGTTGAATGTTTGGATACGTTCTGTTTTGTGCCACTCCAAAAATGTCTTTGGCCCCGTCTGGCCACCCCTATCAAAATTTTCTGGAGGTGCCCCTGCAAGGAAAGCACTGCACCTCATTATTACAGAAGCCAAAGGGAATCAAAGTGCCCCCTAGTGGTTGGCTGCAGTAAGGTATGTTTGTATACAAATGGGACACCTTCCTAACTAAAAACTAAATAGGCACACTTTTAATCTCCTTTTCTATGTTACTTGTTTTTTGTTTCACTCTGTCCACTCTACTGCATCCACTAAAGTAAACTACACAACAAGAGGGTTAGGGTTAAACTTGGTTTATGCTTGACGCATCCGCAAGGTTTGCACGGCTCCGCGCGGCAAAATTGCATCATTTTAACAACCACGCCCCTCCACTGCGTCTCCGCACGGCCCAAACTTTCCGCACCGCGCACCCAGGAAATTTTCTAACCACGCGGACGGTCGGACGCGGAAAAACATGGTGGACTGGCAAGAACTAGTATGGCAGAGGTTCGTAAATACAGACATTTGTATGATTCAGCTCTCAGAGATCACCGTGATCAACATGTTGTTAATAATTCTTAGAGAGAAATAGCTCGCACTGTCGGAAAAGACGAGGACGCTGTTAAAAAATGCTGGAATGCCATGTTGTAAACAACAGTAATTTTTACTTCTACTATGGTGTAGTGTTGGATGCATGCCGTAGAGCTCCATGCTGCCCCCTGCAGTTTGGGAGAATATTGGCTCACCGCAGAGACAAGCCGCATGAACCATAAACGCTGCAAGTTGTGAAGCGCGTGCCATCCACGAGCCGCATCACCAAGCGTAAAGTGAATGCGTCAAGCATAAACCAAGCTCTAGAGTCTCACCGCTTCCTCCTGTTCAGCGAGCTCTGGACTCACCGCTCTCTCTCTCTCTCTCTCTCTCTCTCTCTCTGAGTTTGTTCTGACTTTCACCTGGTGAAACACTTTTAACATTTTTGTTAACAGCTTTTGGCTTTTTGTGTTCTTGTCGTGTTTTCTTTAATGAGCCCTGTTATTCACTCACCTTCTAATGGAGAACAGCTGTAACATCTGTTTCTCCCCTCTCCTGCACCGAATATAACGGATCTACCAATCTGCTGATCTGTCCAATCAGCCCATCCACCCATCCATGCAACATGCTCTAATATATCTCACTGGCGTTCAGGGACGAACTAATCTGATGGAAAGATGACGCTGTGATTTCTGGCACTGCTCGGGAACGGGTCTCACATGAGCGGTGGTGCAGGTTTTATAGCTCCCCCGGCACAAAGAAGAACGTTTAAAAGGCGCGGCTCAAATGAGCTTAGCACACTTTATTACCCATCTGCAAACAGCTTAGGAGTCAAGAAGCACATCCTGGACTTGGTGATGTTCCCGGGGATGCTGGAGGATGAGGACAATTAGCCCCGAGAAACACAAACAGGTGATGCCAAGCTCAAACTAAAGGTTAAAACAATAGCTGGTGATAATAAAACCTTATATAAGGCCCCGTCCCAGCATGGAGTAGTTAAATCATATTAATGGGATTAAAGTATCAAAAGGTTTGTAATTATTCACTGCAGCTTTGCTAACGCAACACGGCTCAGGATTAGATGGGATTATTTAGTTTTGATGGCTGTATTTAAAGCAGATTAAAGTTTTAATGCATTAATCGTTTCAGGAAGCAGAAGGAAAATATTCTTTACATTATGAATTATTTCACAGCAGCTGTGTTGGACGTAAACATTAACTGTGTCAGTCCAGGATGGCCGTTTCTCTGCTGGCGGTGAAACGGCATCGCTGTAAATGGAAACGGGTCGGTTTTGATGTTCCAGTCACGACCATCATAATGGAAGAAGGTATGAAAGGTTGACCACTGCACACACACTCTCACACACAGTGGGTGTGCTGCTGTCAGTCATTGCACTGCTGCCTTTTGAGTGATTAGGTGATGTAAAAATGTCTGCAGGCTTTACCGACACTGTGGCGGCCACAGCTCCAGGAGGGTTCATTCCCATCAAGCAGCAGACGTCCGGTTTCTCGGCCAAATCGGACTTGTCAGTCCAGATTCCCTGGAACAGCGACCCAAATGTGTCATCGCTCAAATGATAAGTAATCTCCTCAGCAATCCAACCCCATTCAAACTTAGAGGGTGGGCGTAAAAGCTCTCCTCTGCTCGGAGTAATAACTCGTGGAGTTCACTGTGGTGTTTCCATGTAGGGCACGTTCACCTGCAGCATGAAGGACAACGCCCCTCCGAATCTGTGGCGATTCGTCAACGCAGACAAAACCGCATCTTCAGTCAACTCGCCCTCATTCTGGAAGCCTTTCTGTCGCTATTTATCTCCTCTCTCGTGTCCCACAGCTGCAAACCAAAACACGGGATTACACAGCAACAGTTTCTGCACTGAAGCTGTCCTATCCATGGACGTAATTTTCACTTTAGAAGTGGGGGGACAGGGGGTATCTTTACATTATGCTCCAATGGGAAACCGGCTTCAACACAAATGGTTGTTTTCCACTTAGTCCTAGAGCTCAACCGGTGTCAATTTAATTTGCGTAATATTGTTTTTGGATAGTAAAAAGTGCAGGCATCAAAACTTGACTTTGGAAAAAGTGGGGGGGACATGTCCCCCCTGTCCCCCCCAAAAAATTACGTCCATGCTCCTATCTGTCACTGTCGTTTCCTACCGAGCTTTTCCGCTGGAAAACCCAAAGCATAGTGATAATAGCATAAACAGTAACTGTTACAGTCAACGGACGGCCTCCCGCCAAGTGTCGCGTTTGAAACGTGTCGCAGAAGGGTTGAGTCACGTCGCTCTGCTGACTTCACGACTTTCTCTCTCCGGTTCGCGCCTCACTTTTTTTTTCAGCAGCGGCCCAAAACGATCTCCTAACACATGGATGTGCTGCTTCCTGATCGCGTGACGTGTGACGTACGCGGATGAAGATCGGCTTTAGAGCTGAGATGTTTGTTCTCACGGTGCGAGGGCTCGTCCGACGCCCACACAGTAAAAACTGGCAGTGAATGAGTTAAAATGGCCGTTACTAAAGTCCCAACACCGGACAACATGGTGGAACTCACCCACAACAACAATCCAATGAGATTGTTATCTCAGAGAGTGCTGTAAAAAACTGAGCATCTTCTGTTCCTTGAAGGCCACATTTTACATCACACAGCTGCTCTCAACCTCAGAATGGACACAATTTAGCAGGATTTCGACAGAAATGAACTTTTAATAATGTTCATGTTACAGTGGATGCTTTTGGGAGCTGATCAGTTACATCACTCACAGTCGAAGCTGTCATAATATGCTGACGTCTGAGAGGGCGGGGCCATCGAATCTCCCACTAAATGTAACCCTAACCTTACCAAGTGAAGAATATTACTAACTCTTAATTTCTCCAACACAAAACTCTGTAGAAACATTAAAACATGACCAACAAAGCTGTCTGTCGCTCAGAGTTACACATTATGATAAAACTAAAAAAGGACTTCACAAAGCAGTCTCTCTTTTTCAGTCTGTGTGGTTACCACGGCAACCTTAATGACGCGTGACTTTTGTTAGACGTTTACAGTTATAGTATCAGCATTTAGATGAAATGATTATAAGGCTGAAATGGGAGTGTTAAACCCAAAACACACTTCGGTCAGCATCGCGCGTGTTCTAATAACCAAGCAGTTTTTTTTAGCTTCTCATGTCTGAGCAGGGAGGACTCTCTGGCCTGGAGAGACACGTGTTTGCATCTTTCAATTAAAGCACCCTCAAGCACAGTCTGAGAAGGTTTACGGGAGATCTGTAGGAACAGATCTCATTTTGTAGAAGAGCCTGAAGCTTTCAGCCGTTTCACATTGAAACTGACCCCACCAGTGACAGGAAGTACATCGGCAGGAGAGCAACCAGGCGGTAAAGGTTATTAAAGGAGGTTTCTTTATACGAAACACCTCTTTTGATTTAGTCATTTTAAATGTACTCATATCACTTAACAGTGGTGACCATCTGAGCATATGCTGTGGATCAGGGGTGCGCAAACTGTACAAGACATGGACCAAAACATCAAAGTAAAACTCACGGGCCGCAAATTATGATTTAAAATAAATAAATAAATAATACAAACATCATGTTATGGTACTTTCTTTATTCGCGCTGTTCATAAATAAGGTCCAAACTGGACACATTCGTAGAAATCGGAACATAGAAGTCCTGCTGGAGAGACTAAACCCCACAATTATAGAAAAGCAAGTAGAGGCTGTACGAAATCATCCTGAGGGCCATCAATGGCCCCCGGGCCTCACTTTGGACACGCCTGATGTTTGGGTCAGGAGCAGTGTCGGGGAGTAAGGGAGTACTCGTACTGTATTCCATTACAGTAAACATTGTATTTAGGATACAGTTGCTGTTGTAATACCGTTGGAAAACTTGTGTCTGCTCCACTTTTCCACCCGAAAGATGAATAAATACATTTCAGGCAATATGTGTCTCCGCACTGTCCAGTATAATCTGGCCACGGTCCACTGATGGCTCTCAGTCACAAGGCGGGATCTACGGTCGTCTTTGACAACAAACAACGTGACGTTCTCACCGCTACAGATGTCAGTCAACGAGACGACCACCACCACTCCATCAAAGAAGACGCAAACGCATCCGTTTCCTAAATAAACCCGAGTTTCTCTTTCTGCTCTTGAGTCAAAGAAAAGCCCAAATCTAAATAGTCCAAAGTTGATGAAGCCATTTCAAGTGAGCCGTGGCCATTTTTATGTCAGTAAAATCCCGCCCACCTGGCATATACTGTGCTATGATTGGCCCACCAAACCAATAGATCGCAGTGACTGGACCGCTGCGAATGCCAGTCAACGGGGAAGTCCACCACTGCATTGTGAAAGAACTAACATGAAAAACAAAATAAACAGTTTTTCTAAATGAACACGCCGTGGGTTGGTTAGCAGCTCCTGTCGACATTTTTCATTTTATTACAGAAAAGTAATATTTTGACGCTGTGATAAAGTAGCAAAAGTAATTGAATAGTTTTTTGTTTTTCCCAGTCAGAACATAATGTTTAGCATTAAAATGCCCTCCGTTTTCCTGCAGGAGTAGCTACCAAGGCATATTGTGACATTTAATAGACGTAAATGCTGTTTATAGGGGGAAGTAATCCAAGTATTTAGAATACAGGATTATGCAAAGTAACAGAATATGTTACAAAATACATTTTAAAGCAGGTATTCAGTATTCTGTAACTAAATACATTTACTAAGTATTCAACCCAACTCTAGCAAGGAGGTTGCAGTAAATATTCATTATTATTGATTCTTTGAACTAAGTTTAAATAAATAAATAAATAAATAAATAAATAAATAAATAAATAAATACATGATTTTAACCTGAAACTAATCAAGTTCTGATTCATTCTTAAAATCAGCCAAATGCTCGTAAAGCAGGAGAGGACCCAGACTGCAGATCCTGGACAGGAAGCCAGGAAACAATTGAAACTTTAAAAGGGGAGGAGGGTTGGGGATGCAGCAAACAAAACCGGGGGTAAATGTTTTAGATCACAAGAGAAAAAGGGGAGTATTTAGCTGCTGGGAGGGTGATTACTGACAGACAACAGCTGATGCAGAGCAGCTGGAAGTGATGACCTGAGTTATTCAGAAGGTGAAGGGAAACAACTCAAGACCCAGAAAAATGACAAAACTTTGATTTATATCCAATCAATTTGATGGAAAGAGAAGATAATTCATCCCAGAGGCCGAGGGAGGCGTCAGTCAAACTGAGCCAGCACTGCAGGTCAAGCCGTCACAAGGCTTAGTTAAGCCCCACCCATCAGAGGAAATTCTGGAAGAATCCTCAGTCACTAAAATCTTAGTAGGTTTAATAGAAGTCATTTAAAAAGTCGAAAATGCAGCTTTAATAACAGCTGAGAAGCCCAACGTGGAGAAGTGGAACCAGAACTTAGCTGGACTCAAACCAACTCAAGGTGAGAGAAAATAATTACCTTTGAGAAGTGTGTGTGTGTGTGTGTGTGTGTGTGTGTGTGTGTGTGTGTGTGTGTGTGTGTGTGTGTGTGTGTGTGTGTGTGTGTGTGTGTGTGTGTGTGTGTGTGTGTGTGTGTGTGGTGGACTAGAGTCAACATTGAAGCAGGTTGACTTTATTGCCTCCTGATTGGTTCAGACTTCCCTCATTTGGAGTTAGGGTTGTCACGGTGTGAAAATCTAACCTCACGGTTATTGTGACCAAAATTATCACGCTGTTTGGTATTATCGCAGTATTTTTTTTAAACGTGTTACATTTTCAGACAACTAAATTAACCCTATATCAGGAAATATTGTCCTCAGTTTGTGTCTAAATTTAGCCTAAAATGTGTTATTTTGTAATTATGTTGTTTATTTGTTTACATTTTTTCCCTTTAGTCTTTAAAATACCAAAATATTTGCCCATACCTTCTTTTTTGTCTGTTTGATGTCATCATTTTAAAAATATTAGACCAGATGATACTCAGTACTCAAGTAGCCTTCTAATAAGATACTTTTTTACCCTTACTTGAGTAATAAACCCTATATCAGGAAAATATTGTCCTCGGTTTGTGTCCTTCCAGTGAGCTTTGCAGATGTGGGAAAATGTCATCAGGCAGTAATCATTGTTAAATTCATAATCATTCTCGGAGAGAGACCAACTCTTATCCGCCCCTGGGAGCCCCGTAATGCATAGCATCATTTCAACATGGCGGTGTCCGCGACATGGTTTATATGCAGGTAGCGGCGCTGCGGCTGCTTTATATAGCGACTCGTTGCATTCTCCCTCAACCCAAATCCTCGGATCACGCATTTTAGCTAAAACGCTAACGTTAGCTTGCCTTGCGTTGACTGTAGAGTTGTGGGTGATGGTCATGCAGATGTGTCATGAGATGTGAAGCGTTGCTGCCTTTCACAGACACTTTTTCTGCACGTGCTGCAAACAGGATAGCCGTATTCTATCAACTGTTCCTCGGCATTCTTCAAATATCTAAAATATGCCCGTGCTTCCGACTTTGTCCTGAGCGCTGCCGTCTCCTCCTTTGGCCATTATTTCAGCTTTAGCTTCAAGAAAAAATTGGTTGTAAACAACTAAGTGCGCATGTGCCACCGGCAACTTCAGCAGATGATACGGTGGCTGGTAAGGGTCATCGCGCCTACACCGCAGCCACAGTAATCAACCGAGATAATATATATATATATATATATATATATTTAAAAACAAGATGGGTATTATTGTTGTCAACTTTTTTTTTTTTTACCGGGGTTTACCGCTACACCGGTTACCGTGACAACCCTTTTGGATGGATCCTTCTGTGTGTTCATGTATGAGGTTGGAGGATGTGAAGGTGGATCGTCTGACGTTCAAATCTATTTTATGGATGAAGTCAGATGAACATTTGATGAACAGAAAAAGTTCAGGATAAATATTCAGCATTTTATTGTGTAGATGTAAAATAAGACCCAGGACTCGCTGCAGGGACTAAACAGTATTGTTGTTGTTGTTTTTGCCCACTGGAAGTGAATGCTGAACAAGTCGGCTTTCTTTGGGCCAAACCTTGTTCTAATATTTAGTTTGTTTGGACTCTAGAGGTTGGCACAGGCGCTGATAAAAGGTCAGAAAAGGGTTATTGTAATGTTCTTGTTGATTGTGAAGGTTGTGGAGAGCTTTAATCCACCGTGTCAAGGCCGAAGAGCACGCACAACTCTCACAAGGTCAGACACAATTAATGTGATAACACATCAGCGAAACAAGGCGCGGAACGGCTGCGTTTTATCATCCAACTTAAAACGCTCCGGAGCTTAAGTGCATCTGAAAATCCACACTATTACGCTGATGGAGGAGGGCCGTAGTGGTCATGTTGTTTTGCTTAACTGACCCACCGGAATCGACCTTCATCCCTTTATGACCATTTTCTTCATCAGATAAATGAAGTTTGTTCCTGTGAACCGAGGTTAAAATCCCAGCTTGACTCAAATAACTCCTTTCTTCAGATTTATCAGATTGGTTGATGGGAATGACCTCCACTAAATGAGATATTTTCTATCATTTAACGTTTTTTTTTTTATATATTTGATGTTTATATTGAATGACAACTGCTTTCTGATTGGAGGAACTCTATGGAGACCTAATATCTAACGTGTTTTTTCCAGCTAGATGAAAAGCCGTTTGCCTGTTAAGTGAGAAACGACGATCATTAAAAGTAATCAAGATGGGTTTGCGTTCCTGTTGCTGAGAAGTTTGGAGGCTTTAATTACAGCGCAGCGCGAGCACGATCGTTTAAAGAAGAATTAATGCTGGAGCCGTCAGGAGGCTGTTTGCTGATTAGTTTGCTCCAGAACTTTAAAAACACCTTTTATAATTCATGTTTTCTTCAGGATTTTATCACAATGTTGTTCCTGAATGCACCTCAGCAGCGTTTGATGGAGCTCTGGGATTGCTGGATTCTGTTGTTTACAGGCTTCATCCAAACTTACCTGCTATGATTGGTCCAGTAAGAACGCATGCACATCAAACAACTGTGGTCCTGTTGTTAGATTTATTAGAACCCATGGAGATCTGTTGGACTGTCTGGAGTGCTGGGTGCAGGTCAAGGGGGTGACTCTCCAACATCATCATATCTTCAGGGTAGAAGGTCCTGTGACATGGCGGGTGCAGCCTCTTCACCCTGGGAGGGACTACGGTGGGGAGCGCCACAGGGTCTGTTCTTGGCCCCCTCTCATTCCCCGGGGGAGGTGGGGGTGGGGGTGGGGGGGTCCTCCTACACCAGCATAATTTGGTTGGCTCAAGTTAGCATCAACTCATTGTTAGCACTAGCTACAGCAGGCTATCCAACACGGTTAACGATCTTAAGTGGTTGTTATAATATTTCCTAGTTTTACTAATGCTATTTAATTTAGTGATTGCACTTTATTCAGTTTTATTGCTTCATTTTTGGATTGACTTGTCATTTTGCACATGTGGTGTTCACCACCTTGGGGTTCCATAAAGGCGGCGGACGCCACCATATTAATAAAGTTTAATTGAGGAGGAGGAAGATGAGAAGGATGAGCATTTAGATAGGTGGATGTAGACTGGGAGGAAAAGAGTGAGGAAGATGAGGAGGATTAATATAAGATGGATGAGGATGATACGGTGGATGTTGACAGGAGGACAAGAGTGAAGAGGATGAGCAGGATGAAGAGGAAGAGGAAGATTCATTAAAAAATTCTGTTGGCTCTGATGGTCGTCTCGAAATCTGCTCTCTGAATTTCTTATTTAATTCATCCAACGGTTCAATTCGCTGACAGATGATAGAAAGAGAAAATGGTTCTATGGCCATGTTTGACACAATTCCCATCTTGTTTGTTTACTTGCATCCGAGCGTTCTTCCATCTGATATTTAACTGGATGGACGTTTCAGAGTTTTTCTGCTGAACAGAAATAAAAAAAAAAAACTCCTAACAAGCATCAGGAGATGACTAACGTTGAGTATGAAGAGTTTATTCAGCTGCAAACGGCAGAAAGGAGTTCTGTAATTAACGTCGTTGAGTTGAAGGGTCATCTATCTGTTCTGGAGAAACGACGGGACTTCCCTGTTGCACTCGTGGGTCTGCATCCTTCCATCTGCCACGATGGTGCGGCTGAAGAGAGAAACTGGGCAGATCACTTTTGGGTGAGACGGACTCTGGAGTCCAAGACGCTCCACACACACTTCTCTCTCATTAAAGCCGCCCAAGCCTTCATCTGACACCTGCTGAGTGTGTGTGCAACATGTTTTTTATAATGATGACCGTGATAAACAGTAGAAGACACCGTTCAGTAGTGAAGCCGACGGGCATGAGTCCATCGGATGTAGGAAGGGTATCACCATCTGACCACCATCAGCGCCGCCATCGTCCCCGAAGCTGAGATTTTCACATTCACAGCAGGACCGTTTCTGCTTCGACTTTACTCCTTACAGGAAAAATCTCGAGGCTGTGACAGAAAATATCTAACCATGTGTGGTAGGAGGGCTGTTCTGCCCGTGGGCAGAGAAGACAGCACCTCTGCTTTCAGCAGCAGACCCTTCAGGATACCAGACGATGCTGCACAAACCAAATCATCAGTTTTTCTTTAAAGACCGCTTTTACAACATGAGAATTATTAGCTGCACATTCCCTTCTCACACAAAAACTGATGAAGCAAAATAAAAGCTGCAGCAAACCAAACGGCCCCTGCAGTGAGTCACAATGCCGTGTTGCAACGCCCCAGAATTATTCAGACAGCAGTTTGTGACGTTCAAAAACATTTAAGCGGAGGAAAACCACAACTTTTACTGGTTTTGCTGGTGCTCTAACGCTCGCATTGACTCGTTAATTTCCTGTGCCACTACATGTCCACATACATCCTGTTCAAACGGGATCAACAACAAAACGACGGCCGGCGCTCGGCTCCTTGTTCGACCCGCGCTACTCACAGGTGAAACCGACGCATTTCTGTGTTTTATCTCAGCCTTTCATACAAACGAGATGTTGAAAAAACATTGTAAATAATTCAGACAATGTCAAGATGTCACACAGAAATAAACAGAAAAAAACAAGGTTGGTGGTTGCTTAGCGACAGCGAGTCGGAGGAGCTGAATGTTCAACAGTCTGGACAAGAACACCCCAGAAGGAGCAGAGGAAGAGGAGCTCAGACTAATGACTGGGAAGGAGATTCGGATGACGAAGGAGGAAGGAGATAACTTATTAATCTGGAGGAGGATCACACGGCTGGATCTTTAAAATGTCGAACGATTTTCAAAACATGAGCGACCGTGATTAAAAAATGAAATATTACGGATATTAACACACACACACACACACACACACACAGATATTACCCCGGTCAGACAGGAAATCTCGCGAGATCAAACGTGACTTTGCTGTAAACAAACATGGCGGAGGACGAGCGTCCACCACCGTGCTTTCTGATTGGCTGCACGTCGCATTCAGCAGGCAGCATACTTGTTCGTCCCCAAAAATCAGACCAAGGCGGTCCAACATGATTGTCGGACTTGAGCCGTCCCAGGGTAGAGTTCTGTGTAAAAGTTTTAGACAGGTGTGGAAAATGCTGCAAACAAAACAAGTTTTCATAAACGGAGGGGCTGATCATTTATTTTCATCAACCACCAGAAAGCTGTGAATGAACAGAAGAGAAGTCTAAATCAGATCATCATGTGGCGTTTCTGAAGGAACTGGGCTAGATGGTTGTACCGAGCACCTTGGAGAACAAGCCTCAGATCTTCTGTGGATGTAGGCTTCCTCACATCTTTCATGTGACCCCATACCAGTCCATGATGGTGAGATCAGGGCTCTGTGGGGGCCAGACCATCACTTCCAGGACTTCTTGTTCTTCCTTACGCTGAACATAGTTTCTTAATGCCTTTATTTTTTATTAATATACAAAGTGCAAAGTGAGTGACTCCAAAAAGACCAACAATCATTTATATTTCTGTAAACATTCTTTGTCAAAGCACCGTACTTCCAAGCAGACCAGCTCTTAACACTCCACACATGGCAGGATTATCTCGTAAGACTATCTTTAGAGCCATCATGGTAATCAGATGCTTCCTTAGGATTGTCCGAAGTAGAGAATCAAGTAAAAATCAAAACGGTTTGAGCCTGAAGTTTCAGAAACTGTCCTGGCGTCTCTGAGGTTGGAGCGCCGGTGCTTCTTTGACATTCGTCATCCAAGAGTCCCTTTTCTGAACCACGATACATCCAGGGCAGGTGTTCTGTGAAACAAATACTCACTATTATGCTTCCTGAAACAATTGAATTGGTTGATAGTTTTTTTTAATGATTTGTTTTACATTTTAATTTGGTTCTAACATCACGTTTTTACCTCTAGAACTACGTTTTAAGGAAAGGGTCGATGTACATTCTTTACTTATTATAAGGTCTCCATGAAGTTGCTAGTATGCTAAACTTTCCAAATATGATCTAAACTACAGTTTTGCTCCCAGAAGCAGAATAAAGATGATCTATGCAGTCTTTTTTTATTTTGTTCCATGAAGAACGGAGAGAAACAAGAGTTTAAAAATAAACCTAAGATCTGCAATCAGAGAGATTTCGTCTTGCCTAATAGGGACGACGTCACATCTTTTTATATCAGAGGCAGCTCAGGAAGCAAAACAGTTAAGACAATGAACAGGCAAGCATGCAAAAAGGCTTCCTCCCGTTTAAACAACACCTGACAATGTTTTTGCTTTGTTAGGTAATGCCTGGCTCACATGCTGCGCAACCTGTCAACACAAGCAACCTCTTTTAATGAGCAGGCTGCAGGGAGGAAGTGGTGGAGGCTTCTTACACAGTGGATTAGTGAGAGCGGTGGTTAGGCTGTCTCCCGAGGGCGCTTGCGTCTACACTATCAGAGTCACTGTGACTTCGTTGTCAAGGTCAAGCTAATGAGTCAGGTGGGATGGCTCACTGCAGGGAGAAGGAACACAACTGGCCTCCATCCGTCACGGCGTGCTACAGCTTGACTCCATCCATCCATTTTCATCCGCTTATCCGGAGTCGGGTCGCGGGGGCAGCAGCCTAAGGCGAGAGGCCCAGACTTCCCTCTCCCCAGCCTCTTGGGCCAGCTCCTCCGGGGGAATCCCAAGGCGTTCTCTGGCCAGGTGAGAGACATAGTCCCTCCACCATGTCCTGGGTCTTCCTTTAGGTCTCCTCCCGGTTGGACGTGCCCGGAAAACCTCACCAGGGAGGCGTCCAGGAGGCATCCTGACCAGATGCCCGAGCCACCTCAACTGGCTTCTCTCGATGTGGAGGAGTAGCGGGTCTACTCCTAGCCCCTCCCGAATGACCGAGCTTCTCACCCTATGTC
>SSNQ01000019.1:2119029-2132887 GCA_006942095.1 Nothobranchius kuhntae | reverse complement strand
GACACCATGTTGTCGCTCCACACATACCCTTAGACCTCCGTACAGAACCAGAATGCCAGGTCCTCGAACCCCTCTTTCGGTACTGGAGCCGATGAAACCGCGTCAGCTGTACGACAGACTAGTCTTTGGATTGTCTGCAGGTAAAAAAACGACAGCTGGTTGACCGCGTCAGATGGACCCAGAAAGTCAGTGAGTTCAGCTTTTATTCTGAAAGGAACCGTTGCAGCAGGTGGAACAGCAACAGATTTTATCCAGATTGTCGTTGGTTCTGTCGGCTGAAGAGGAGAGTCACGGATTGGCCACTCCGACAACTTCTCTAGAACGCTTTGAACTGGCGTTAAAGATGACGTGGGCATAGTTTTATACTTCGGATGTTTTGGTTTATGGTCGAATGAAAAGATGACAAGTTTACCAAGCACCACCAAAACCACGCCTCCGTCAGATCTGGCGGATTCTGATTGGATCAGTAAAAGCAATGTGTGATGTCTTAACGCTACATGAGATCAGTCCTAGTGGAAACATTTAAAGTCACATTACTTATTATACTCTATAGGATTATAATAAAGTAATTAATATTTTGATTTCACAGATTGGTCACATCTTATCATTGACTAACACTTTGTTTGATTAGCTTCATTAAAATAGAGTTCTTTGATTTATAAAAGGGAGAGAGTCCATTCTTCATTCTTCTTTTGGGCTGGAAAGGAAGCAGTTTAGAGCAAATGCATGAGACCTTGAGGCCATATCTCAGGCAGACTAGTTCTGTGTCAGAGGAGAGGGGAAAATGACTTTTAGGTGGAAAACGGTCATTTCGTTCCGTTACATATATAACGTTGTTAAGAACGGAACCAAAAAGAGGATAAAAAATGTGACACTTGCTAATGACCGCATCCACAGCATCTTTTCATCTGCTGCTTTGTGCTCATCTAACAGAATGTTATTGGACACGATGCCTCACAAGTCGAGTGCAGGCAGTTAGGAAAACAAAAGCTAATACTTTACTGCTGCTCCCATTACAACCATATCAGCACCAATATCTGGGGGGAAGTAAGATGCTTACTGTGTGAGAAATTGCATGTCCCAATACACAAGCTTCCTCAACCGCTGTATTGCAGCGTGTAGATAAGCCTGCACGGCTCTAATTAGTCTAACAGAAGAACTCTTAAAGGCCGTATCACAGCCAGGAGCCGAATAAATGCATATGAATCCACAACAGGGAAGCACCAGGAAAAATCCCTTCATTGTAACCAGGCTGAAGCACTCAGCTGCAGGAGCATTGCAGTGTGTGAGAACCTTCCTCTGATAAGCTGGATATACCTTTTCAATTTGCTGATTAAAGCCGTATCAGATGACGGTCCTGAAAGTGGAGCTCCAGTGATGAGACACCACTCTGAAGTCTGTGGATCACTTTCAGAACGTCACCATTTCTCTGCTCACTCTGGAGGATGGTGGCTCCTCAGATGTGTCAAATGCAAACGCCAAGACTGCAGCTCCATGCTCAAATGGGATCTTTTCATTTTTAAAATGAGGCTAATTACTTCTAATGTGATGAAGAAAAGCCTCTGCTAGAGATGTTCTCTGCTGCTGGAAGCTCTCTAAGCGCCTGCGAAGAGGAGATTTTTTTCGTTATCTCTACCTCCATCAGAGCCTGACAGAAAAACCTCACAAAGGCACAGAAGTCATTTCTTCCTCAGTCAGCAGCTGCGCTTTCATGTTCATCCACATCCGAGCCCCAAAGGTCACCCCACAACAACACCTGCTCCGACCGAGCGAGCTGCTTCCTGCAGCCTGGATGTGAAGCGCCGGATCTTTTTAATGCAACACAGACAAAAGTAACGATTTAGAAAGGAGGGAAGCAAACTTATTCATGTTCTGTTTGCAGTTCAGTAACAAACTTTTGATTTCACGCTGCAAAGCTTTGAAAAATACATTTAAATGGAGACGAGTCTGTGATTTCTGATTGCAGATTATCACGCCACAGAAGCAAAAGTTTACCAACGAAAGCCATTAAATGTCTACAGTGCTGATAAGCCACGCCTCCTTTTGAGAACTATGGCCTCCTTCATTAAACAATGCTGCCAATTAGCCACAAAACTGAGCCAGCATCGGGGAGCCTTTGGTCGTTCATAAGTGCGCTGGTAATGTGGCGTGATCATGTGCTTTTCACAAAAGAGGGATACGCGACGGCGGTATGACAGCGGTATGAAGGCGGTGTGGGGGCGGTATGACGGCAGTATGAAGGCGGTGTGGGGGCGGTATGACGGCAGTATGAAGGCGGTGTGGGGGCGGTATGACGGCAGTTTGACGGCAGTATGAACGCGGTGTGGGGGCGGTATGACGGTAGTATCATGGCAGTATGAAGGCGGTGCGGGGGCGGTATGACGGTAGTATCACGGCAGTATGAAGGCGGTGCGGGGGCGGTATGACGGCAGTATGACGGCAGTATGACGGCGGTATGACGGCGGTATGACGGCAGTATGACAGCGGTATGAAGGCGGTATGACGGCAGTATGAAGGCGGTGTGGGGGCGGTATGACGTGGTCCGAAGTCGGTGTGGGGGCGGTATGATGGTGGTATGAAGGCGATGGGGGGGCTGTGTGGGGGCGGTATGACGGTGGTATGGAGGCAGTGTGGGGGCGGTATGATGGTGCTATGGAGGCGGTGTGGGGGCAGTATGAAGGCGATGGGGGGGCGGTATGACGGTAGTATCACAGCAGTATGAAGGCGGTGCGGGGGCGGTATGAAGGCGGTATGACAGCAGTATGAAGGTGGTGTGGGGGCGGTATGACGTGGTCCGAAGTCGGTGTGGGGGCGGTATGATGGTGGTATGAAGGCGATGGGGGGGCAGTGTGGGGGCGGTATGACGGTGGTATGGAGGCGGTGTGGGGGCGGTATGATGGTGCTATGAAGGTGGTGGGGGGCGTTATGACGTGGTCCGAAGTCGGTGTGGGGGCGGTATGATGGTGGTATGAAGGCGATGGGGGCGCGGTGTGGGGGCGGTATGACGGTGGTATGGAGGCGGTGTGGGGGCGGTATGACGGTGGTATGGAGGCGGTGTGGGGGCGGTATGATGGTGCTATGAAGGTGGTGGGGGGCGTTATGACGTGGTCCGAAGTCGGTGTGGAGGCGGTATGAGGGCAGTATGAAGGCGATGGGGGCGCGGTGTGGGGGCGGTATGACGGTGGTATGGAGGCGGTGTGGGGGCGGTATGATGGTGGTATGAGGAGGTGTGGGGGCGGTATGACGGCAGTATGAAGGCGGTGTGGGGGCGGTATGACGGCAGTATGAAGGCGGTGTGGGGGCGGTATGACGGTAGTATCATGGCAGTATGAAGGCGGTGCGGGGGCGGTATGACGGTAGTATCACGGCGGTATGACGGCAGTATGACGGCAGTATGACGGCGGTATGACGGCAGTATGACGGCAGTATGACAGCGGTATGAAGGTGGTATGACGGCGGTATGAAAGCAGTGTGGGGGCGGTATGACGGCTGTATGAAGGGGGTGTGGAGGCGGTATGAAGGCGGTGTGGGGGCGGTGTGATGGCGGTATGAAGGCGGTATGACGGCAGTATGACAGCGGTATGAAGGCGGTGTGGGGGCGGTATGACGGCAGTATGAAGGCAGTGTGGGGGCGGTATGACGGCAGTTTGACGGCAGTATGAAGGCGGTGTGGGGGCGGTATGACGGCAGTATGAAGGCGGTATGACGGCGGTATGATGGCGGTGTGGGGGCGGTATGACGGCAGTATGAAGGCGGTATGGGGCGGTATGACGGCGGTGTGGGGGCGGTATGACGGCAGTATGAAGGCGGTATGACGGCAGTATGACAGCAGTATGAAGGCGGTGTGGGGGCGGTATGACGGCAGTATGAAGGCGGTGTGGGGGCGGTATGACGGCAGTATGAAGGCGGTATGACGGCGGTATGACGGCGGTATGACGGCGGTATGAAGGCGGTGTGGGGGCGGTATGACGGCTCCGAAGTCGGTGTGGGGGCGGTATGATGGTGGTATGAAGGCGGTATGACGGCGGTATGATGGCGGTGTGGGGACGGTATGACGGCAGTCTGAAGGCGGTATGACGGCGGTATGATGGCGGTGTGGGGGCGGTATGACGGCAGTATGAAGGCGGTGTGGGGGCGGTATGACGGCAGTATGAAGGCGGTGTGGGGGCGGTATGACGGCAGTATGAAGGCGGTATGACGGCGGTATGATGGCGGTGTGGGGGCGGTATGACGGTGGTATGAAAGCGATGGGGGGGGGGGAGGGGGGGTGGTATGAAGGCGGTATGACGGTGGTATGAAGGCGGTGTGGGGGCGATGGGGAGCGGAGTGGGAGCATTCACAGACAGTGGCATGTCCATGCCTTTGAAAACGGGGTGGGTACTTGTTAAAGCATGGGTGGCACCAAAGGTTGTTTGTTCATCTTTTATTTATTTATTTTGAATTATGCCCGTGTTTACTTTTATTTTCATCATGGTTTCCAGCCCAAGCTCAGCAAACATTCCACAAGTGACATCACTCTCTGTTGCGCCAAGGTGTAATTTTCATTTACAAGTCTGGCGTTGCGGTAATATTACTGCCAAGCATGGCGGCATGAAAGCAAGAAAGTGGCCACGTCGCCATGCCAACACGGCGCTTGCATAAGACACGCCGTAGCGGCAGTATGGCGCTGATTTGCTGCCACGCAGTGTGTCTTGTGAAAGCGGTTTAAGGCTTAGGTAGACTTCCCAGGAGTTCAAATGAGCCACAGGAACCTGGATGTTCCACAAATCAACTGGTGTTCTGGTTTCTTTGCTTCCAGTACATTTTTTAGGATTTTGGTCTGCAGTTGATGGTTTTTTTTTTACTTTTCTCATCCATTTCTTGACAAAGATTTAAGAATATTTAATCTCAGATTATTACAAAAATGATGCAACCCTATTAGCTCTATGTTCCTGCGTTCACTCACTCACTCACTCACTCACTCACTCACTCACTCACTCACTCACTCACTCACTCACTCAGTCACTCACTCACTCACTCACTCACTCACTCACTCATCTGGTGCCTAAGTCCACCAGTTCCTCTCTTCCTGTATCTTGATTAGCCTTTTTTATAGTATCATTTTGACATCACACCTCTAGGGCTCTCTGCATCACATCGAAATGTGATTAATGAAGAACTTTACTCTTACTTGAATACATTGGCAGTGGTCTCTAGTAGGAATTAATGCTTTGTAAATTGTGCTCTGGGGAAATGAAGCTCCGGTGCACCTGTTTGAAGAACTAGGAATGAGCCACATCACAGCTGAGCTCCAGACAGCAGGATTTGAAGGCTTATTTCCGAATTTTTGGACATCTCTGCTCTGATTGGCTAACAGCAACACAACTCTACCACTGACTCTGTCTGCTCTGCAATGATGATGTTTTATCTCCACAAATAACACAAACCTGGAGGAGTTCTGCTGTGTGATGGAGTAGCTAATGCTAACAGTTAGCTTCTACTAGCTGAGACGTTCTCTGCTGTTTCCTGGACAATAAACGTACAACAGCCTTCCCCGTCCTGATTCCAGATGGGTGAGTCCATGAATGTTAAGTGACAGTGTGACGTAGATCTGTCAGGCTTTTCTAATCTTAGAGTTTCACCGTCTGTTTTCTATCAGAAGCTACTGCAGGAGATGGGTGTAGGAGACTATTTTCATGTTCAACCTGCATGAAAACTTCAGCGACTGATTTATAATCATTAATGTAGTTTTTCAGTGAAGCTGACCTTTAATTCCATAACTTATGCTAATCGTGTGTGTGTGTGTGTGTGTGTGTGTGTGTGTGTGTGTGTGTGTGTGTGTGTGTGTGTGTGTGTGTGTGTGTGTGTGTGTGTGTGTGTGTGTATAACATGTTTTATTGTAAATAAAATGTAGACGACTCAAACCTCTGACTGCCTTCAACTAATGAAACCTGAACATCTCCCATAAAATACTTCAGCAAGTCAATGTTATTCTCTGAAAGTCTTTAGAGACATTAGTGGCTTCCTCTGCTCAGTGAGCTTGTGGCCATTTTGAAAAAAAAAACACCATGAAAAGAAGGCTATTAGGCCTCAGAGGCACATATTTTACCCAATTAGATTTGAAGTGTTCTGCTCCATCCAGGTGTCTTCTGGCTCCAAATGAGCCAAGGTGAACGATTTGGAGGTTTTTAAATAATTGAGTACGTTTCTCTCGTCGTCCCTGTCCTCAACATACCATGACTCAGATTTTTCACCTTAAGCAAGCTCAGCACGGCCATCTGATCTTAAATAAGTAAACTTTCATTTCTTTAGCATCAAGTTTTAGACCTATGCTGATGTTAAAGCTGATCAAAGTCCACATCTTGCCTCACAGACAGGACTTTTATGGTGAGCCTGCTCCTCTAGGGTTCATGGGATTGCATGTGGAGTGCCCCAGGGTTCAATTTTAGGCCTAGTGCTTTTTAACCTTTATATGCTCCCTCTTGGCAGTGTCATCAGGAGACATGGAGTCAATTTCCACAGTTATGCTGATGATACACAGTTGTACGTCTCTGTGTCTCCTGATGACACACGGCCGATGGACACACTTTTTAATGGCATTTTAGACATCAAATCCTGGATGTCAGAAAACTTCCTCCAGCTCAACCAGGACAAAACTGAAGTTTTAGTTATCGGTCCTGAGGCCCAGAGAGAGAAACTTTTACCAAAATTACAATCACTGTCTCTTAATCCATCTTCACAAGTGAAGAACCTGGGTGTCATCTTTGACTCTGAGCTGACTTTTATCCATCATATTAAAATTATCACCAAAATAGGTTTTTATCATCTAAAGAACATCGCCAGAGTCTGCCCCATTCTCTCTCGGGCCAATACGGAGATGCTGATGCATGCTTTAATCACCAGTAGAATAGACTACTGCAATGCCCTGCTTTCTGGTCTTCCTAAAAAGAGGATTTGAGGTCTACAACTTTTACAAAACTCAGCAGCACGTGTCCTGACGAAGACCAGGAGGCAGGAGCACATCACTCCAGTTTTAGAATCGCTGCATTGGCTCCCCGTATGTTTCAGGATCGATTGATTATAAAATACTTTTAACGGGTTTTAAGTGTCTTAACGGTCTTGGGCCTTCTTATCTTTCAGAACTGCTTTTACCGTATGAACCCACGCTGTCTCTGCGCTCCTCTGACAGCCGATTTCTTGTCATCCCTGAAGTCAGGACTTGTCATGTTTTGCGGGTGGAGGTGGCAGACCATGTGTGGTGGTGGGTTCCAGGAGGCAGAAGATCAGGCAGACGGCTGAAAAAATAAAACGATGTTTAATTGTAGACTGGGAGCAACAGGACGAACGAACATGCACAAACGACAATGAACCGACAAAGACAGCAACAAGGAGGGAGGTATAAATACACAAGGGAATCAGGAACACATGGGCAGAGTAATCAGGGACAGGTGAGAACAATAAGGCTAATCAGGGCAGGAGAGACACAGTCAGGGAGGCCGGGGCGGATCATGATAGGACTCATATTCACGGCGAGGCGTCCTTCCAGTACTAAGGTCCTCGCCTCTGGAACGAGCTGCCAGAGGACCTCAGGGCCGCAGAGAACGTTCATGTTTTTAGAAACAGGCTCAAGACCCGTCTTTTTAGCATAGCTTTTAACTGATTATTATCTCTTTTAAAATAAATAAATAAAATAGGTTATTTATCAATTTATTTTATGTATTCTTTCTTTATACGTGCTATTTTTAAACAGTTTTTACCATAGATTTATGATTGACATAATTTTAATATCTATATAACTTTTTATATTACAATTCTCATTTTAGCTCTTATGATTTTATATTTTAACCTTAATTTAACCTTTTTCCAGTGTTTCCTCTGTGGTAGCCCTCTGCCCCGGGGGGCGGTGGTTGGCTGTGGCGGCCTGGGTGCTTTCCAGGTGTGCCTGGGTGGAGGTGGGTGTCTCCACCCTCCCTGCCCTGGGCGCCCTGTGTCGGTGCCTCGGCTGCTGCTGTGGATCTGCTGCTGTCGGGGCGGATGGCTCCCCTGATGGCGTTTCCTTATCTTAGCTGGTCTGGCTCATCTGATCTCAGCCCATCGTGTTTTTTCCATGGGGGAAGTGGGCGTGTGTGTGTGTGTGTGTGTGTGTGTGTGTGTGTGTTGTTTTCATCTTTCTTTCTGCTTCACTAGCAACTCTTCCAGTTGTACGAATGCTACTTGTTTGGCAACATATAGCAAAATATAATTTCCACGGGGTTCTGACCAATCAGGATGAGGTAACCCCAGGTCCCTCCCAGCATGGGGCTAACGCGTGCTCCCATGTTCTACTGGTGTTGCTGGATCTCACAGCTGCTTTCGACACCGTAGACCATGCTATACCTCTGTCCCGACTGAACCAGGTAGTGGGCATCTAGGGAACTGCCCTGAACTGGTTCAGATCGTACCTCAGCAATAGAAGTTTTAGTGTGAGGCTGCGGAATTTTGCCTCTGAAGCCTCTTCTCTGCCCTGTGGTGTTCCCCAAGGTTCTATTTTAGGACCTCTGCTTTTTATTCTTTACATTCTTCCACTGGCAGCTATTTTAGGTGACATGGTGTGTCTTATCATTTGTATGCTGTTGACAGCCAATTTTATGTTTCATTAAAACCTCAAGAGTCGGTGCAACTGGCTGTGGATTGCCTGAATGAGGTGAAGGGCTGGCTTTATAATAACTTTTTACATTTGAACGAGTCTAAGTTGGAGGCTCTTTTATTTGTTCCTCCCTCTCCCACTGCAGTTAGTCCTGTCCTGCCACCCTGTTTTTGCAGCTCAGTGAAGCCAAACATCACTAACCTGGGGGTGGTTTTGGACTCAGAGCTGCGGATGGACTCACATTAGCCAGGTGGTTAGATCCAGCTCTTTCCAGCTTCGCCGGCTATCAAAGTTGAAGTCCATCCTGACTAGACGCGACCTGCACACAGTGATGCATGCGTTTGTGATCTCTCGCTTGGATTATGCGAATTCCCTTTTTTATGGATCCACATCTTCCTCGGTTGCGCGCCTACGGCTGGTGCAGAATGCGGCGCCTCGCCTTTTGACGGACACCAGAAGGAGGGAGGACATTACTCCTGTTCTGGCCCAGCTGCACTGGCTTCCCGTGCTCTACCGCATCCAGTTTAAAATTTTCCTTCTTGTTTTGAAGTCACTCTATCTTAATGCGCCTCTGTACTTGACTCAGCTGGTTCAGCCCTACGTACCTGGTCGAATTCTTCGGTCAGCAGACCACCGCCTGTTACAGGTCCCAAGTGTTTGGGTGAGGACTCGAGGAGAACGAGGATTCTCAATCTGTGTGCCTCGTCTCTGGAACCAACTCCCCCTAGCACTGAGAATGCCCCCCCCCCTCTCTCTGATTTTAAATTACGCCTGAAGGCTCATTTTTATTCCTTAGCTTTTACTTCAGGCTAGTTGGCATTTTACCATGTTTTTGTTTTATTTTTATTACTTTTATAGTAGTTACTGTACTGCTTTTTATTACTTTTTCCCGTGTGTGGATTCTTATGCTCTTTTACTGTGCAGCACTTTGGTTGGCCTCGGCCGTGTAGAAACGTGCTTTATTAATAAAATGGAATGGAAATACGGACCCTTCAACGTGTATTTTCATTTTTTAGCAACTCAAATAACCTGAAACCTCCTGAAGTTTAGTTGCTTCAACAGCCCCATTTCCACCGTTTGTCACTGGTTCCCAGCGAACAAAATTCAGAAATTTGTAAAATCTTTCATCAATTCTTCAAACATTCACAACACTTGTCCCTAGTGGAGCTTTTACAGCGCTGTTCTCACACCCTGCTGAGGCTTCAATCTCGAGGTTTTCCCAGCAGGCCTTTCTCTGGGAGGGGCTGACGGACCTGCAGGCGATGGAAATCACACCAACCGCATTCATCTGCAGGAGAGCATCTTCTCCCTACAATCGAGCACATATTCAACCCACGACAGAAACAAACCAAAAATGAAAATGAGAGCACAAGTAGATGTGCTTTCTGCTGCCGGTTAGCTTAAAAGGCTCAGATGACTCAAAGCCGCCTGTTTCCAAACGGGACTTGTGGTTCTGTGAGAGCAGAGAGGATAAAATGGCTCGAGTTGGGTCAGGTCAGTCACACGGTGTGAGCCCCAGAGTGCATTAGAAAGAGCTGAAATAACACTCCGGGAGAGCCCGAGGAGCTGACTGCGGTGCCACAGCTGCGTTTCACGGGCCCTGTGGGCCCTTCGGGTTCATTAGGTGGTTTGGGATCGAGTCGAGGTCTTCTGCACAACCAGCTGTGATGCGGGCAACCTGAAAAAGCAGAAAAACAAAAGTGCTGCTCATAATTCCTCCTTCTACTGAAGGTTATTTTATCTGGACTCCGTTTACTCAAAGAAAGGCAGCGAGACGTCCAGAGAAGGAGCTCTGTGGTGTTTCATCTAAAACTCGAAGCCTTTTTAGACTTTCATGTCTAAAAAATACATTTTCAGTACGTTCACAAACATTTAATTTACCACTTTCTACATTATAAACACACCTTGATGTGTTGTTTTTAAAAAGCTTTTACAAAGTCTAGAACGTCAGTTTGCAGGAAGTGGAGTGAAAACTGAAACATTCAGAGTTTTTCTTGGTTTAAATGTTTAGTTTATTGGTTTTAAGATGAGTAGTGAAAACTTATTGCGTGTACATAAAATAATAGATCAAATACCTTTTGATCTTCCTTTTTTTAGTTTGTAAACTTTGGCTTCAGCAAACATCCAAGTATTTAATTTTATTTATTTATTTGTGGCAGATTTCAGGCGTTAACCCTAAAAGTGACTCTTTTTGCAAATTTATGACTTTTATTCTGGCAGTTTTCACTTTTTTACCAGCAAATATCAAAACTCTTCGTTTTTGCAAGTGTACAACTTTGTTTTCTGAATAACGTTCTTCGATGTTGCTGCCAGGCTCTCGATTTACCGGTCGATCTACGTCCCAATTCTCACCTATGGTCATGAGCTTTGGGTAATGGCCGAAAGAACGAGATCGTGGATACAAGCGGCCGGAATTAGTTTCCCCCGTAGGGTGGCTGGCATGGACGTAATTTTCACTTTAGAAGTGGGGGGACACGGGGGGGGTCTTTACAGTATGCTCTAATGGGAAACAGGCTTCAACACAAACGGTTGTTTTCCGCTTGGTCCTAGAGCTCAACCAGTGTCAATTTAATATAGCGTAATATTATGTTTTGATGGTAAAAAGTGCAGGGGTCAAAACTTGACTTTGGAAAGAGTGGGGGGAACATGTCCCCCCCCAAATTACGTCCATGGTTCCATGGTGGCCGGGCTCAGCCTTAGAGATAGGGTGAGGAGCTCGGACGTTCGGGAGGGACTCGGAGTAGAACCGCTGCTCCTCCGGATCGAAAGGAGTCAGTTGAGGTGGTTTGGGCATCTGGTCAGGATGCCTCCTGGACGCCTCCCTGGGGAGGTGTTTCGGGCATGTCCTGCTGGCAGGAGGCCCCCGGGTCGACCCAAGACACGTTGGAGAAGTTACATCTCCAATCTGGTCCGGGAACGCCTTGGGGTCCTGCCGGAGGAGCTGGTGGAGGTGGCCGGGGAGAGGACGGTCTGGAGCTCCCTAGTTGGGATGCTGCCCCAGCGACCCAGACCCGGATAAGCGGAGGAAGACGACGACAACGACTAAAATACACGAAGCGTCCCAATAAAAATGGTGAAATAGATGCTTGTATCAAAGCTGCATTACCATTGTGTGATGAAGCACCAGATTTGCCCTGATCTACTGGTTTTTGCGAGCCTACAGCTTCTCAGAGGTCAGAAGAAGACTGAAGCTCTGAGTTTAGCTAAAGCAGCTCAGGCGACTGGTTCAGACTTCTGTTAGGAGCCACAAACCCGCAGCCTTTATCTCTCATCCGTGTTACTTTTATATTTTGCACAATTCTAGTGAAACTTTGCTGTCACACAAAGAAACACCATTATTATGGGCCTAATCAGTCAACAGGTTATTTTTTATTTGTGACGATACTTTTAGTTTTGCTTTCCCTCCACGTGTCGTGCCTGTGTGCCACTGATCACAGAGCGTTACTTAAAGGTAATGAATGACATGCAGGGAAATCAGTCTGATGTAGCCGCTGGCAGCTGCAGAGCGGTGAGGCTTTTCCTTCAGCTACGAGCACGTGTTGCTCCAGAACAGCTTCTAACTTTGAATTCTCCAGAGAGAAGAGAAGATCTTCTGGCACTTATTCAAAACTTCTCTGACTCAGATATTCCTGCCTGCTGAAACATGGCACGGTGCCACGGAGCCGTCCTTAAAGTCTGGAAAAGACAAAAACTGGGAAATAAATGGGTGTTTTTCAACTTTCTCTCTGTCTTAATTATTAGTCAAGAAATGACTTTTGCATGTTGATTTTTAACTTGATTTCACACAATAAGTAGTTGTGCATTTTGATTTTCACACATATTAATTTATAATCAAGCACAGGAATAGTGTTGATCCCACCCCTCCTCTGGCCACCCATGGAGAGCTGGTGGACGACAGGAAATCAATGTGTTCTGTTTCTTTTAAACGTGTCTCTTCTCGGACCGCAGCAGGATGGCGGCCGACACTAGGGGTGGGCCGGTACGCCCCTGTGCATTCGAATGTGTCGGTACGCCCCTGTTGGTCCGGTACGCACTTTCGTATCGAGTTTTTACTCTAATTGCGTTTTACATTAACCTACAGCATGCTAACTAAACACATAGTGGAGCGCCGCAGAAGTTATGGCAAGCGACTCGGGAGAGGAAGAGGTCGAGTATCCACCGTTGTCATTAAAGTCTTCTGTTTGGGAACTCCACGGCTTCCTGGTGAGAAATGTAGCAATGAATACATGTATCCCCTTATTGCCAAGCTAGCAAAATGCTGCCTTGCCACACCAGCGTCCTCCGTCCCCAGCGAGAGGGTTTTTTCTACTGCTGGAGATATCGTAACAGCCAACAGATCTGCCCTTTCTGCAGACACTGGACTGATTTCTGGCAAAAAACATGAAGGTTGAGTGAACCTAAAAAGGCAACAAGCTGGAACTCCTAATGTTGCAGAATGTTTTTGTTAACCTATTTCAATCTGAATAATTCCGTTTGTTCCTTCATTTACACTTTAAGTTCTCCAAAAATCCAGCACAATAATCATCTTGCAGATCCCTAAATAAATATTTACACTTGCATATATTGATTTTTTTATCTTATTTTTTCTCAGACTATATGTTAAAGGTTGCAACACATTCTCACACCCTAAGCGTCGGAAACAAACGCTTGGTCAGCCACCCTCCACGTCAGACCCCAGACGCCAAAAGTGCCCGTTTTCGTTACTTATGTGCGAAAAGGGGTTTTCCCTTTTGTAACCGCAGATCCCAATGCAGCGTAAAACTGACGTGATGAGATATCCGCTGATGCGGCACCGAACCAGCTCATTTAACCGCACCTAAACCTTAACGTTTCACTGTTTATAACCTTCCCCTCACCCTCATCCTAACCTTAACCCTCTTGCTTTTTTTTTTTTTTACCGTGTCCTGTCTGGCTGTGAAGCAAGCAGAATTGATGTCTGAATGCTGGTGACAAGCCTTACAGATTTATTCTCAGGTGGAGCATCAAAGCGTTTGCTTTTAATGTCACGCCTGATACTTAAAACTTTATTGTTATTGTTGTTGAATGCTTTGTAATTCCGACCAGACACGGAGACAGAGGTGAAAGAGAAAGGAAAAGAAAAGGTGGGGAGAGAGGGGGGGGGGGTTCCACAAAAATAAACAAAAATGAACAAGAGTCTGCTTCTAGACCTGCAGAGAAAGAGACAAAAAAAAACAAAGGGACACAACAACAATACAACAAGATCTAGCTATCACTGCGTCAACTTGATGAAAA
>SSNQ01000019.1:2100831-2118822 GCA_006942095.1 Nothobranchius kuhntae | reverse complement strand
TAAGGTTTCTCTATAGGAGCGCCCAACAGAGAGTGTGAGGGACCACAGATCCGCCCCCCAAAGATGCGCAGGAGACGGGGGGAGCTCCAAGTCCCAGAGATCCAGGCGCTGCCCCAGAACACAGGAACCCCAAGGAGACTGCAACCAGGAAGGCCCCCGCCCCCCTCGAGAGGCACAGAGGATCGCCCCGGGGGGCCACAACCAGCAGCCGGCAGAGTCCCTGGAGATATCGGCGGCAAGCCCACAGGCCCGCCCGCAGCCTCCCACCCCCTAGCCGGCCGAGCCCGGGACCCAGCGACCCGGGACCCAGGGGTGACCACCCCCACCGGGGACCCAGCAGAGCCCAGGGACCCAGACCCCACCAGGCAGCCACCGCGATCTAACAGGCAGATGCCAAAATCTTAAACCCCTTAACCCTCTTGCTACCTAAAACGTTACTCTCACCGCGATCAAGCGTTTGTTTCCCATGCATTCTGACTCTGACAGTCAGAGTCTGACTGTGAATTTTTGTATTTGCCGCCCAAGGGGAACGTTAGAACATACCATCTGGCGAGGGGGGGGTTACACATACCCTCTACTTTTAACCTCCACCTTGGTAGTTGAAACCTCCCCCTCGCGTTGGCTCGGTCCAGACTCGACCAATCACGAGGCGGCTCCCGCCGTTCACTTCATAGAGCCGGCTTTTAGAGCGATCAACACATCACTAACGTGTTCGCTAGCAAGATGGTTAAGGTTAGGATAGGGGTGAGGGGAAGGTTAAATAAGAGGATAAGGTTAAGGTGAGATACAATGAGCTTGTTTGGTGCCCTGGCTGCAGACATCCCATCACGTCAGTGTAACGCTGCGTTGGGATCTGCAGTCAAATAAGGGAAAAACCCCTTTTCGCACATAAGTAACGAAAAAGGGCACTTTTAGCGTCAAGGGTCTGACGTGGAGGGTGGCTGACCAAGCGTTTGTTTTTGACGCGCTGGGAGTGAGAACGTGTTGCATAAAGAGTTTACAAGAGATTATAAGAATATTTGCACGTAAAAAATTCTCAAAGTTTTGCTTGTATGCACAAAATAATACTTTATTTCAGTAGTTAAGCCAGCTCTTACAGTTGCACTTTATTTATTTGTAAAGAGCAAGTCAAATGTTGATGCTGCATTTTCCAATAATAAAATATTGAAACCAGTATATATTTTTATGTTAAACATTACAGTATATATGCTAGTTTTCATTTACTGGGAATATCTTGCAGAATGTAATACAAGTAAATGTTCAACTTAAATGTAAATAAAAGAAAATTTAAGCGTTTTTCATTTTTTTACTGTACCGAAAATGCTCCAAACCGTGATTTTAAGCCAAGGTATGTACCGAACCAGGATGTCAGGCGTACCGGCACACCCCTGGCCGACACTCGAGTCAGACTTATCACAGCGGGACTAGCGAGGCCACAACTCATTACCTTGGAAGAGACGGGTCATCCTGTGGTCCTGACACAAACATGAATCCGGCTTACCCAAAAATAAAGCTATCCCTGCTTCAGCAGGTCTGCAGGCAGGTGCTCGGAAACACAAGCTTTGAGCCACCGAGGAGCTTTTCTCTTCTTCTCAGAGAAAACAGGCCACAGAAATGTCTGGAGCTGCAGTGGACATGTGCAGATTCATCAAGGCAAGATGAAACGGCATGAAAACATTGCTTTTGAACATATCTTTGAATTAGTCTGCCTTTAAGAACCAGAGGTGTGGTTTAAGAGGTGGAAACGACCAGCACTCAGAGTACAACGGTTCACCCTTCGTAAATATCGTCTGCGTCTAATGCTCTACCCTGATGCTGGAGTGTTCAGCCAGGGGCTCGGCTGCCTGCGCACAGCCTTGCCCATCAATTGATCAGGGCCAGACTCCAGCTTAGTGCATCCTCAAGACCTTGAATGAAGCACGACACAAATGCATTCATCTTCATCTGAGGATAAAGTTTCAGCAAGCTTTTGTGCTGCAGAGACGAGAAAATCCACAGAGGTAATTTACCACCAGGTGGTGATGAGCTACACTGTAGCCACGTCTGCGGCGCACTGGCGGAGTGAGGCCGCTGTGCACAGGTGCCACCGGTCCCTCCGACCATCACCAAAGTGGGTTAAGCATTTTATATTTGGTACATTGGTCCTGCCCAAAAGCACAACAAAGACAGCACCTGCAAACTTCTGATTATGGGGCGGACACTACACTCCTCTCCCACCATTGGCCCATGGTTACATTTAGCTTCTCATGAATAAAATATAGTATAATTTATAAGTTTTAAACTAAATATTTATCTAACATCCATCCATCATTGTCCTTATTCGAGGTTGGGTCACGGGGACAACAACTTCAGCAGAGAGGCCTAGACTTCCCTCCCCCCAGCCACTTGGGCGAGCTCCTCCGGGGAAATCCCAAGGTGTTCCCTGGCCAGGTGAGAGACATAGTCCCTCCAGCGTGTCCTGGGTTTTCCCTTAGGTCTCCTCCTGGTTGGACGTTCCCGTAAAACCTCACCAGGAAGGCAGCCAGGAGGCATCCTGACCAGATGCTCGAGCCACCTCAGCTGGCTCCTCTCGATGTGGAGGAGCAGCGGGTCTACTCCGAGCCCCTCCCAGATGATGGAGCTTCTCACCCTATCTCTAAGGGAGAACCCAACTATCCTGTGAAGAAAACTCATTTAAGCCGCTTGTATCTGCGATCTCGTTCTTTCGGTCACTACCCAAAGCTCGTGAACATAGATGAGGGTAGGAATGTAGATCGACCAGTAAATCGAGAGCTTCGCCGTCTGACTCAGCTCTCTCTCCACCATCAGACCATCACAACGCCCGCAACACTGCACTTGCACTCCTCCACTTGGTGCAGCACCTCATCCCTGACCTTTTCCAACTCAAGACCATGGTCTCAGATTTAGAGGAGCTGATTCTCATCCCATCTGCTTCACACTCAGCTGAACCGCTCCAGTGATGTTTAGCTATGCACATTCAAACAGGATAACAAATAAAAGAGATCCCCATCTAATATTTCAAAGTCCTTTTGATGAAAACAAAGTTTCAGTGAATATGTCTAATCATGCATAAACTAAATATTAATTTATGCTTCTATAGTTTCTAAATAATTAAAAGTCAAATGGAGTCACAAACGTTTAATTTTAAAGAGACTCTGAGATGCTTTTATTTTGAAAGTCTACTGGGATTATCTGGCTGTACAAATTTTCATGATAGCTAAATACAGATTCAATCGATTTTCTCAGATCTGATTTTCACCCAAAATGACTGAACTTATTATTTAGAATTTGATTATGGAAAAAATAAATTATCTTTATTTAAATTAGACTTAAAATATTAATTTAAAACATTTTTAAATGTAAGTGTGCTACATTTTGCATGTTCACTTTACAGTAAGCTCCCCATATCTTGGTTGGTGCCGTACAAAGGGCCAAATCTCCTGCTAATCATAGCATTTAAGCTAACCACGTAGCCGTTCTGCAAAGCTAGGCTTTGCAACATGAAGAAAAACAATTTATTATTTTGTCTGAATAAACAGCTGCATGAAAATGTGATATCTTGAATATTTCAGTAAGTTGAGACTTTCCTTTGTGCTGCTTCTCTTTGATAGATGACTGCGCTAGCCAGTGTTGTGCCCGAACGCGTTCATTGAATCGTGAATTCGTTCGTTTTTTTTCGTGAACGTGAACTGGACTCGTTCGTATTTTGCCTGTCGAACGTAAAAGTTAGTGCGTTCGTCCTGGCGTGCATGAACGGGTTTGTGAACGCGTTCTTTTGCCGTTTTAGCTCCAGATCTCCACGGAGCTTTCCCAGAGCTAAAGCCTAGCTAAAACTTCCTGTTAACCATAGAGTTTATAAAAAGTAGAACCGGCAAATGTAGCCACACATAGGCAGCAGCAGTTGGTGCGGCGTCTACTCTTCAACGTCTATAATGTGTGCAGAAGTCAAAGTTCATTCAGAAAAATTGAAAAGAGACTTAACAGAGAGATTATACATTTTTTTTTTACGTTTTGCACTTTTAATATGTTTAGTTTGCTACCTCAGCCTGCTTCCTAAGACTGTTTGATAGTTTCCCATTAAAAAATTGTTCAAACTATGTTTTCCTCGTGTTATTGAGAATTTACTGTAGGGTAAAAACTGCAGCTGGATGTGAGTGTGGACTGAACGGGTGCCACCTATTGGAAAATTATTTCATAAGTTTTATATATATACAGTACATATATATGTATTAAGCGGGAAGTGCACCCCGGACCTTCTTGCATATATATATATATATATATATATATGTATATATATGTATATATATATATATATATGTAAATGTATATATATAATTTTTTTTAATTATGAGCTAAGAAACGAACTAGTTCATTTTAAAATGTATGAAGTGAACTTTGAACTAGTTAGTTTTAAATGAACTTTCCCAACTCTGGCGCTAGCGGAGGCCACACTAACCACAGCAGAAGCACAGCGGCCCCTTTGAGGCTGTAACCTACTGACATTAGAGCTGTTTGTACTCAGTGTACCAGATTACACCAAAGAGAAAAACAGCTCTGATGGGGAATCCTGAGCTTATTCTGGCCTCTGAAATTCATTAAGCTGTTGCTCATTCATCAAACTCAATCAAAGGCCCGTCAGACCAAAGAGCAAGTTTAGATCACAGCTGGCCGTTTCTGAGTCTGTAATACGTTTAAAGGAATATTATTGACCTTTGGGCTATATAAAAGAAAATCTAGTGTGATTTATTACTTAAAATCTAAATTCAGAGTTTAAAAAGTCCTAATGTTCAGTGACAGTGAAAAGAAAATCCATTTTCCTCATCCGATCTTCATGAAATGATTCAGTCCTACCGCCAAACGTTTAAAGTCCCACAACAAACCACCACGTTGTTATTAATGAAAATAAAACTAAATATTAAAGCTGTGTGGGAAGTTCTCGCTGCTGCTTCACCAGGAGGTTCAGAACCTGCGGCTCTGGAGTCACAATGGGTCTCAATAACGTTTAATGATAAAAAATAAGTAAATAAATAAACTAACCTGTGTTTTAAATATGGATCTAAACAACTCCGGTTTGAGCATATTTTCAGTTTTTCATGAAAGAAAATCTTAATGAATCTCCATGACAGTAAAAGAACCAATGGTATTTCTAGATTTATTCCATCCATCCATCCATGCATCCATCCATCCATCCATCCATCCATCCATCCATCCATCCATCCATCCATCCATCCATCCATCCATCCATCCATCCATCCATCCATCCATCCATCCATCCATCCATCCGTCCGTTCGTCCGTCCGTCCGTCCATTTATCCATCCATCCATCCATGCATCCATCCATCAATCCATCCGTCCGTCCGTCCGTCCATCCATCCATCCATCCATCCATTTTCATCCACTTATCCAGAGTCGGGTCGCAGGGGCAGTAGTCTAAGTCGAGAGGCCCAGACTTCCCTCTCTCCAGCCACTTGGGCCAGCTCCTCTGGGGGAATCCCAAGGCGTTCCCTGGCCAGCTGAGAGACCAGGAGTGTTTCTCAATGCCAAGGATCCTTGCCATGATGTCTTGGCCCCTCCCCGGTTACCTAGGAGATACGTCATCGGGAGCCGCCAAGACGTGTTCCAATGTTCATGTGCTACGGAGGCGTGTGTTCTCCGTTTGTTAGCCGTTCAACTAGCTGAGCAAGGATACATGGGAGGTGTCTTGTAGCCTAGCCTTGGTCAAAAATTACCCACAATACACCGCGGTATTTTCAAAAGGATGGCAGATCAGAAGCCGGCAGCTACTTCGGGGATAAATTTCAAGTTTAAAAGAAAGTCGACCAATTAAAAATGTTGTTTTTAGATTCAATTCAATTTTATTTATAAAGCGCCAAATCACGACAAGAGTCGTCTCAAGGCACTTCACATAATAAACATTCCAATTTACAGTTCATTAAGCCAATCAGAAATAATGTTTCCTATATAAGGAACCCAGCAAATTGCATCAAGTCACTGACTAGTGTCAGTGACTATACAGCAATCCTCATACTAAGCAAGCATGTAGCGACAGTGGAGAGGAAAACTCCCTTTTAACAGGAAGAAACCTCTAGAGGATCCTGGCTCAGTATAAGCAGCTACATATAAAACATAACATTATCTCCCGTGTCACGTGACGTTACGTGACCGCCGTGGAAGCCGCGGTCACGTGATGCAAGTCTGTTCCATTTAACCGTTTTCTTTGACCAAGGAAGGACCGTGTCCTCATAAGCAAGAAGCCTGGCCTCCCAAGACATCGCCTCACAAGGCCAGGCGCCCTGACATTGAGAAACACCCAGTGTCCCTCCAGCGTGTCCTGGGCAGTGTTGGGAGTAACGCCGTTTAAGTATAACGGCGTTTCTAACGGCGTTCTTTTATAGGTTACGGAATAATCTAATTAATTACTTTTCCTGCCGTTGCAACGCTGTTACCGTTACTGGGGACGGAAGGTTGTGCGTTACTATGTGCTTGTCGAACGTTGAGCAGCAGCGTGAGGCTTTCCGACCGCCACACTTCAGCTGCAGCCTGGGAGAGAGAGGTGTCGGTAACGCACTTACAAACACGATGATGATTGGCCGGGTGGGCGGAGACCCTCAGTGTCTCAGTCGCTGCCTGCTGTAGTGTAGACACAGCAAGTGATGGGAATAACGCCGTTTAAAATAACCACGTTAATAAAGAAATATTTCTTTCTGTAACGAGCAAACTAATTAATTACCGTCTTCTTTTAACAAAACGATCGTTTCTGTTACTGATAAGGAAATGCGTGCGTTAAGCTGCGCGGTGTGTTGAAGCTGTCATCAGCTGATCAGGAGCTAAAGAGGCAGATGTTTTCATCCAAGAGCATCACGGCCCGTGAAGAACGAGGAAGAAGTGATGAAATAGTCTACGGCTGCAGACCCGCAGATTCGCTGCTGCAGGTGGGAATCTGCAGCAGCGAATCTGCGGGTCTGCAGCCGTGCCCTTCTTAGCGTGACAGCGGGACGTCCCGAAGGTCCGCTCACCTGTTCACCGCTCAGACGTCCTGATCTTCTACCTTCCTAGATCATCCAGCTGTAACCTGTTTCTGATCATGTCTTTAGTGCCGCTGTAACACTGATGCATCAGTCTCAGACGTCATGGAGCTCAGGTGTTATTAGAACTACCTGTGTGTGTTTACCACCCAGCTTCAGCTCTTCTGTGGTTGGGTCTGACCCACGTTAGTACATTTAAGTCCTCCATCAGGCTTGTGCCTCTTCTAGTGTCATTTTAAAGGATTTTATTTATTTATTTAACCGTTACTAGATTACCAGCAACAGAAATGCTGCTAAAAACACACAATTATGTGAAGCTGGATAAATTAGAATACTGTGCAAAATTACATTCATTTCTGTAATTTAACTAGACTGAGAGACCATTTAAAGGCTCGGGAACCTTTACAGGTGTTTCTATTTGCAATTTTAAATGTTAGCTGATTGGGGTCTTGTTAAATATCACACAGTGACCTTTTAATAGTCTAGATAAGTGTAATGCTCCTGTTAGTAGTTCCTCCTGTTAAGTACTTATTTATTTAAATTATTCAGGTTCATAAAAAACATTTGGACATACATTTTATTATGTTCCCGTCAATAGTCATTTATATTTTACTATTGTAGTAATTCTCGCATTCTTTAATGAAAAAAGTAACTAAGTAGTTAGTTTTGTTGGTAATTAGTTACTTTTATGATCTTGTAACTCAGTTAGTAACTGAGTTACTTTTTTGACAAAGTAATCAGTAACTATAACTAATTACTTTTTTAAAGTAACGTTCCCAACACTGGTCCTGGGTCTACCTTTAGGCCTCCTCCCAGTTGGACGTGCCCAGGAAACCTCACCAGGGAGGCATCCTGACCAGATGCTCGAGCCACCTTAACTTTAGATCTATTCATGTTTTTTAGTGTTTCTCACAAATGTCAACATCCCATAGAAAAGTATCCAAGCTGTTCATGCAAAAGTCTTTTTCCTTAGTTATAAAACAATAAAATTATATTTTTTAAACGGCAACTAAAATCTAAGTAAGATATCTTCATGGAAAAGGAAAAAAATTCTGACTTTAATAACAGAAACTAGAGTTTTTTCAGACTTTTCACATTATTCTTTGAAAATGAGAGAGAAAAAAAGCAAAGTTTTTTCTGGTGGGCCTAATCCTCCATATATATTTCTCAGAAACAATAAATTGTTCCTTCTGAAGGTCCTTTAACTGCTGCGGCTCTAAACAAGTTCTCTTCAGGTCGACCGAATAGAAAAATGGCTCTTTGTGCTGCAAGGACTGCAGACACCTGCAGGGGCGGATTTAGAACTGAAGAAGATCCGGGGCTTAACACACACACACACACACACACACACACACACACACACACACACACACACACACACACGCACGCACGCACGCACGCACTAGTCAACATCATATATATTTGTCTATATAATTTTTAATCTGAAGCTACATATGAAGCATATTCAGGGCAGAGTATTGTTCCTGTTAGTGTTTAGTGTGAGATGATAGTAAATATTCCCTTTCTTTCTCCAACAACTTTACCTGATAGTAAGCTAACTTTAAGCAAACCAGCAGCACAACAAATATTTTCAAATAAGACTCACAAACCTGAGTCAACACCAGTCTCATCAAAGCTGGGGTTCTGTCGTTGTACTTTTTGTCTAAAAAACATCCTTATGTCCATCTTCACTCATGCGTTTCAGGCAGAGACTGCAGAAGAAGCCGGCTGCTGAAGGGCTTCTTCTTCAACGGTGGAGGCTCAGGCAGGCTGTATACAAACTACTGCCAGCTGCTCCCTCTCTGTTGGACTTTGGTACTGCATGTTACTTCCGCGATTTAGATCCGGGGCTTTTCATAAAACATTCGGGGCTTCAGCCCAAGTAGCCGGGCCTAACGCCGCCCCTGGACACCTGTACCGGACCATTCAAGCTTGGACCAAAATGGCAGCAAAGCTTGGACCAAAATGGCAGCAAATCTATTACTGAACACCCGCAGAAAAAGGTTCGGATCAATCTGAAGGCTGCAGATTTGATCCCAGCTCCAACCAGAGAAAGCTGCTGTTGTGTCCTTTGGCAAGACACTTTGGCTGCTGCTGGTGGTCAGAGGGACCGGTGGCATCGGTGTTCAGCAGGCCTTGCCTCTGTCAGTGCTACGTCATAGCTCAGCCCCACCAGTGTGTGAATGGGTGAATGACTGTGTTGTGAAGCGCCTTGGGGGGTGGTAGAACCCTAAGAAGGTGCTACACAAACACAGGACATTTTCCACCACTGGGCAGTTTCGTGAAAGAATGAAAAGGAAACAATCTTTTATATCACTCTTCTGAAGATAAAAATCATGAGGCGTTTCACAAAAGCAAACAAATGATAAAATATTTTTTTAAATGATTAATTCCTGTTCCTCTGCCCTACTGGTTGAAAGTGGAATTACAACCCTGATGTAGCTAGCACTAACAATGAGCTAACGCTAACATGAGCCAATTGATAGTTAAATAAACCTCGAGGTAAAAAGATCCACACTGTTGGAAAAATAAATATTATTACTTAGAAGTCCAGTAGCAACAAAGCCAGGTCACAATCAGTCTGTGGTTTTGTAGCCTTCTTTAGCTCTCTCAAACTGGCGTAGGCCACGCCAACGCTTACTCTGGTTTTAGCTCTTTGCTTCATCTCCAAATGCGTTACTCTCTTACTTTTACTTCCAGGCTCCGCCATGATGTCAGCAGACATCGCAAACTTCTTCTTTTTCTTCTTCTTGTGCTTTTTATTGACAGTCGGCGAACTGAGAAGGTAACCGCTACCACGGCAGCCGTAAATCAGGTAAAGTGCGCCCCCTAGGACACCCACCTGCTCCAACGTTTGGGGCAGTATCTGGTCAACAGGGGGCAGCAGAGGGATGTCACATATGAAACGGGTCAAGTTTCTAACTCAAGAACCACTGAAACCAACGTTAAAGCTGTAGCTTGAAGTTTAAAAAACTATTTAGTGTTGGGTGAGGTTCAGCACAGAGGGGTGAACCAGAACTACTCCAGAACCTCGGGAGACGCTGACGAGGTCAAACAGGAAACGCTTCAGGAGGTGGGTTGTGTCTTTCAAGCAGCTTTAACACTCTGGCTGTTTATGTTTAAAAAAATGACATCAGGTGGACTTTGCTGTTAGCATGACTGCAGTACAGCGAGCAGGTGAGGACGTGAAACAGCTGATTTGTGAGCCTCATTTCTCAATGTCAACATATTTAATAACAAGTACGATGAATGGCAGCATAAAACGTCCAGTTACCTGCAGTGAGATAAAAATACCCGTCACCACAGCAGCAGCAGCAATATTCTGTGGGTGCTATGTAATAGGCATCTGTTTGCTCTGGGCAGACTTCAGATCCCAGCACTATTGATTATGAGTAACACCAGATGCCAGAGTTGGATGAGCGATGAGCAGCGAGAGGATGAAACTGATGAGAGCGCCACAAGGAGGCTGTTTGTCTTTTGGCTCGGGAATTGAGTCAAAACTCACAACCTTCAGAATCCATCAGCTTCCAGCTGTCCTGCAGAATACAGGTTTATTAAAGCGCATTACGCAAGCTGACACTTCCATCCCCGCCGCCTTTTAAATGGCATCGCCTTTGAGACTCCGTCACGTGGTCCTTCCTGCTCCTGCTCGCGCCTAAATAGCTGCTGGCACGTGAAGAACTCCTTTTATTTGTTTATTGAGAAATGCACAGCTTACTTTTCAGATTTGAGATTAATCCAATGCATTCTTGGGTAATCTTATCCCTGAATGTCCTATTTATATTATTTTAATCCAATTTATGAATAATGCCTTGTAAAGCCGCAGCCGTGCACTGCTTCTCCTCCCTCGCTGGAGCCAGACCGTCTCTGCTGATGGTTTTCTGTATTTTCCAGTCAGGTGTATTGGTCCCACTCACAGCGATGAGCACACAGTCCCAGCAGAGAGCTGCTGTGCTGGAGCTGCTGCTTCACATCTCTGGGACTTGGGCGATGTTTTGCCCCACTTGCACGCTGGAGCTTTACGGATATATTTAAAGAAAAGGCTTTTGTGTTGCAGTGGACAGGATTTAGTGTTCCTCCAGCTTCTCGCAGCCTGCACCAGCAGAGGGGGGTGTGCTCAAGTCAGGAGGAGGAGGAAGCCTGAGATGCTCGTCAGCAGCCACACCCTGAAAGGAACCGCGCTGGAGAAAAGCCGACAGAGCAGGGATGTTTTAACAGCAGCTGAGCCGAAACCAGCTCTCACTCCCCTGTTTATTAGTACAACAGTTTAATGACGATTAGATCTCATCAGCTCTCTAACAGACTCCATTAGATCATATCAGACAGCAGACATGAGCTCTCTGAGATGGATGAATTCTCCTTGGCGGAACTGTAATTGATTTTCTGGGCTCTGAGGTGAGATCTGACGTTGTTTCATCACCAGAACCATAAAACACAACGACCTGGTAGAGGCAGATTCGTACTTTACCTCATTTATGGGTAGAAGGGCATTATGTGGCAGTTCAATTAGCTAAAAATGGTTCAAATATATATTTCTGCAGGGCTTTATGTTATAATATGGGATGAATTATTCACATACTTGCTTTTGATATTCATCCCTCAGGGCTTTTTTGCTCTTTCTTCTCTCTATAAAAGCTGTATTTTTCCCCGGTGATGCTTTTTATTCTTCCGGAGAAAATGACCAGACAAAATCTTTGAGTTCAAATCAGAGCAAGATGGAAAAAGCTCATTGTGTGGCCTTTTTTTCCTTGTGTATGATGAATGTGCACCAGCTCAGGGGCTGTAATATTTCATGTAGTGTAATTTGGTAAAGCCAACATGCTGAAGTGGCACTTTGATCTAATCACAGCGGAAAGACTGACAGGACCTCAAATCACGACAGTCTGCACAGCGGCCGAGCAGCCAGGACCTGCCGTATAGAGCGCTGATTAAAAAGTTATACATTCAGAAATTAACAGCTACAGTTTCTACGTTTGGCTTCAAATTATGCAACACAACGCATTAATATGTATTTGTGTAAAGCTAAATACAAAAGTTTAGAATCAAATCAAAAATTTTAAAGTTCATTAAAAAATATTTTGATTCAACTCTAAATATCTAAAAGTCAACGTGCAGATTCAGAGCAAAATTGAAATATATAAAATGTATTCTAAAAAAGTAGATTAGTAGTTTCTAGATCTGAAGTTCTAGAAAAGTACAGATCAAAAGTTAAAGAGCAAGTCACTTCAAATCACCTTTTTTTGTGCTGATAAACTATATAAATGAGTGTCCAATTGTGCTGTAGACAAATGTAGTCAATAATTCGGCACTTTAGTGCATCTTAGTTCAAATTTAAATATTCTGCCTAAAACGGTCAGCGATGCACCGTCGTCAGGCAAAAACTCAGCACTGCATTTGAGTTTAAATCTGCGGTAGCTATTGGCTAAGAGGTACACTGTGATGTTAGATGGTACATTATGATGTCACAATGTCGTGAGTGTGTGTATTTGTTAGAGGCTCTGCCCTCTCGGTCTGCTAGGCAACAGCATTTGTTGCATTTTTCAAACCGGAAGTGGGAGTTGAGTAAGAATCTGGCAGGGGGTGACTTGCTCTTTAAAGTTTAATTTTTATATTGATTTCTAAATATAACAGTTGTGAACTTATCCATCATGCACATTCAAACTGATGTAAACAGGAAGTTGCAGACCACAATAGCAGGGTGGCACTTTCTGAAACCTCTTATCAGTGTTCATGTGCTTGTAGATTGAGAAATGATCCAAGTTGAATACATTATACGAACTCATAAGACGCACGCTAGCCAAATGTTTTGTTTCAAAGCACATCTTCTGTTGGCATTTAACATTTAGATGCAACATAAACATTTCCATTTAATTCTCCAGCAAATGGATGTAACTTTATTAAAATTTGATACGTTTTGATTAGATTTCAATTATATGGTTTTAATGTTAAATGTTTACGTTCTATCTTGAGGGTTTGGATTTAGGTTTATTTAAATATGATTCTGAACATGTAAATGTTACTGCCAACTTTTACAATTGGTTTTTAAAGAGCAAGTCACCCCCTACCAGAGTATTACTCCACTCCGACTTCCTGTTTGAAAAATGCAACAAAAGCTGTTGCCTAGCAGACCGAGAGGGCGGAGCCGCCAACAAATACACACACACTGGCTCACAACAACATTGTGACATCATATGGTACCAGCTAACATTCTAGGGTACCTCTTAGCCAATAGCGATGGCAGATTTAAATTCAAATGCACTGCAGAGTTTTTACCTGACAACGGCACAACACTGACAGTTTTAGGCAGAAAATTTACATTTTTACTAAAATGCGCTAAAGTGCTAAACTATTGATTACACATGTCTGCAGCACAATTAGACACACATTTATATAGTTTAGTTGGAAAAAAGTAGATTTGGGGGTGACTTGCTCTTTAAACGAGTATTTATTCAGATTTTGAAACTAAATATTTTTGTCAGAATATTTAGTTTTTAACATGGTTGTTAGATTCAAACACAAAAATATATTTTCTTAAATAAAAATGGTTACATTATTAGTTTCAGTTTATTTGTATGAATATATTCTGCATCCCATAGTTAAAATCAGATCATTATATATTTCTCTGGATGAAAGAAGTTGGGAAAGCTGATGGGTTTTCCAGGTTTGTGTGAATATTATTATTATTGTTGTTATTTTTTTACTTCCTGACATCATTAACTCAACTGAAAATTTTGGGGGTGTCCAACTAAAGCCCTCACGTGTCTGAGCCAAGTGGGTAGAAGTCTGAAAGTCCGTCTCAGACACCCACGGACCAGTAGGCGCTGCTCCAAGAACCATAAATCATCACTAATAAGTTCGTGATGATTTCAGTGATGCTGGACTTCCTCCATCTGATAAATCGAGTCAGTTGCGTGAAAGCGATGCGTAAAAGCACTCGCAGCGCGCCATTTTCCTCTAATTTCTAAAGAGGGCTGATATTCGTAATAAAACGCGGAGCTTATCGCTAATAGAAGAGTCTTGGTGAACTCGGACTGCTGAAGACACTCCTCCTGCTCCCGCGGCTCCGCTCCCAGAGGCAGTCGATGCGCGGGAGGAAATTCACAGCCCCATCTTTATCAGCACCATCGCCGCGAAGACAAAGAGAAAGGAAGAGCTCTGCAAAAGCCACGGAGATGTGCTGCGGTAGCAGCGGGAGGAAAAGCCGCCGTTAAAGTCACTGTTACCGCAGCCGAACCCGCCCGGAGGCGCCGCGGCAGGAGCCGGTCCTTGGAGACCGTTCGGGGACGGGATGCGCAGAGACGAGAGTAAAGAGCAAGGGGGGACGTGATTGGCTGCGCTCATCCTAAAAGCATCAGGCGTGGCGCGAGACATGTTTGTTCCAGTCGGTGGATTAACGAGCTGCCATCAAACTTAAAGCGTTTCTGTGTATGTGTGTGTATGTGAGTGTGTGCGTATGTGTGTGTGTGCGCGCGCGCGGTGCCGTTCAGCGGTGAACTTCCATCATCTCCACAAAGCAAAGAGGTAGCTGTCCGTGGTGCTGAAACAACGAGCTCAACTAGTGAAGAAGAGGAGGAGGAGCGCTTCTCTTCGTCACCACTTTGGGAGCTTCATGGTGGATTTAGGAGCCCTCCTCAGGTAGGTCCAGAGGACATCTGGTCATCTTCTATGAGTGGATTTTTCAGAACACCTGAAGCACCGAGGATGTTTTCCTGTCCTTTATAGAAACTGCTGCTTGTGTTCTGGTGAGACAGACTTTATTCTCTCACTAAGTTTATCATCAGCCCCTTTGAGCTGGTTTAGTTGAACACTTTGATTTTGTGTAGATTACTCTGGGTTTTAACCCTCTAAACCCAGAACTGTTGCTGCAGCTTCTTTAGTTTTCCTTTTGGGTGTTTCTGCTCATGCCTGGCTGTTTTCAGCTCAGTAACATCAGAGCTTGGACCTGCAGGGATCTGCTGCACGAGGGACATCAGATCCCTGCTTCTCTGTCTGCTGAGCTGAACCCACCTGCTGCTCAGCTTCTGCTCCTCCTGTCCTGCTTTTCTGATGAAATTAGCCGATTTGTTCCACTCTTGCTAATGCTCTTCTTACTCTTATATCCTCCTGTGGCTAACCCTGAGGTGGGGGTTGTGCCACTTTCTATTGTAGAGAATCACGCTGCAGCTTTTAGAGTAAACCTCATGTTTGTGTTGCTTGTTGTTCAAAAACTTCAGTCGGCATTTTATTCCAGAAGAGATATTTTTGTGCATCATGTTTTTTAAAATTTATTTCAATAGATGTAACTCCCGAGCAATGACCTTCCCAATTTCTAATTAAATAGGAAATATTTTCTTTGCTCACTTTTATTTTATATTTGTGAACAAAAAAGTTGGCGGACTTAGAAGCGGTGAGTTTGCTCTGAATTCAGGTCTAATTCAGGCGCTGATGTTTTTGCTAGTGTGAAAAATACCTCACAAACCAGTAAATGAGAGTTTTTAGGACGGTCACAGCAACCAACTGAAACAAAATGTTAAAAAACGGCGAAAAAAGCAACAAAACAATTAGCTGGTCATTGGAATCAGCCAGGATTGTGCGTAACATAACATGGTGGTCGGAGGGACCGGTGGCGCCAGTGCTCAGCAGCCTCGCCTGTGTCCGTGCGCCCCAGGGCAGCTGTGGCTACATCGTAGCACATCTCCACCAGTGTGTGAATGTGTGTGTGTGAATGGGTGAATGACTGATTGCATTGTAAAGCGCCTTGGGGGGTTCCAGGACGGCGCTATATCAAATACAGGCCATTTACTCTTATAACAGGCCAATACATGAAAGTCAGATTTTGTTTTTGGTCAGTGAACTCACCGTGAGATCCAGTAATTCTAACTAGCAACAACAGACCCTCCCCGTGGACACTTTTACATCCAGAATCACAATTTTCAAGTCAATCCGAAATTTAAAACTGTGTTTTCTGATTATTTTATCACTGAGAGAGGATTTTTTATCAGCGGGTCAGAGTGGTACGTAGCCAGGAAACTGGTATCGGTTCTGAAAACCAGAATCGATGCATCTGTCGCTAACACTGAGTCTGTTTCACGGCAATTGAGCTAAAATCTGATGTTTAGGAAGCTGAGCGTCTTTTTCTGACCGACAAGACAAATCTGACATCAGACGATGGATTTGAACAAAACTCTCAGAAGGTGTTCGTTAGACCTTCATTCATTTAACTTTTAGGGTCCAGCTGATGAAAAACGTCTGCAACACCTAAACCAGCCTGAGAAACGTTTCACTGAGTGAGCTACAGTTTGAGGCCACAGCAGGCGTTAATGATCCACAGACTCTGAGTGCTAATATTTAATATTCTGTCTAAATCCCAACGGATCCAGGTCTGCTTATACTTTCTCTCGTGTCTCGTGTACCAGATTTTGACTTTGACTCTTCATGCAAGGACAAATAATCTACAGGACCGTAAACAGAGCAGTAATTACTAATAAGGTTGCTCAGCAGCTTTAATCAATTACTGTGCCATCCTGCAGCCGGTTAGGTGCAGGGCGCAGGTGTCGCTGCAGCAGAATGAGGCTTCCTTTGAGGTGGGAAAAAGCAGGACTCAATGACTTCACTCAGCTGGGCCACCGGACACACAGCAGAGCCTTGACGCGTACAAATTGTGCTTGAAGATGGTGTGTTCATCCCGGGAGGCTCAGTTGCTGGCAGGGGACCAGCAGAGTGGGGACTTGGCACTCCAGATGGCCCAGAAAGGCCAGAGGAAGAGGGCTGTCCAAGCTGGGAGTACAGGAAGTCGGTCATGTGTGTGTGTGTGTGTGTGTGTGTGTGTGTGTGTGTGTGTGTGTGTGTGTGTGTGTGGTGGGGGAGTGCTAAGGGAGTGACAGGGAAGTAGAAGTTGGAGAGATGAAAGTATCGAGATGGAGACAGGTGAATGTGTGTGTGTGTGTGTGTGTGTGTGTGTGTGTGTGTGTGTGTGTGTGTGTGTGTGTGTGTGTGTGTAGGAGTGATTGGGCGGGGAAAGAAAATGATACAGGCGCCTCTGTATGAGCTGGGATGCACGGAAGCAGTGAGAGAAAAAGTGTGGGAGGGAGAAGAGGTGAAAAGAGAGGATGAAGGAGCTCGCATGTGTGTGTGTGTGTGTGTGTGTGTGTGTGTGTGTGTGTGTGTGTGTGTGTGTGTGTGTGTGTGTGTGTGTGTGTGTGTGTGTAGGAGGGAGAGGGCGGGGAAAGAAAATGATACAGGCGCCTCTGTATGAGCTGGGATGCACGGAAGTTGTGAGAGAAAAAGTGTGGGAGGGAGAAGAGGTGAAAAGAGAGGATGAAGGAGCTCGCATGTGTGTGTGTGTGTGTGTGTGTGTGTGTGTGTGTGTGTGTGTGTGTGTGTGTGTGTGTGTGTGTGGCGGGGGAGTGCTAAGGGAGTGACAGGGAAGTAGAAGTTGGAGAGATGAAAGTATCGAGATGGAGACAGGTGAATGTGTGTGTGTGTGTGTGTGTGTGTGTGTGTGTGTGTGTGTGTGTGTGAGAGAGAGAGAGAGAGAGAGAGAGAGAGAGAGAGAGAGAGAGAGAGAGAGAGAGAGAGAGAGAGAGAGAGAGAGAGAGAGAGAGAGATCGACTGACTTTCTGCCTGGCCCTTTTTTACATTGATATCAGTAAATATCTGAAAGTTTTGACTCCCCGTCTGCAGTACTTCAGACTCTAACTCCTGGTCACTTCTGCATGCCCGATTTGGCCAAAACTAGAAAACATTATTTTTAAAATAGAAGAAAATAAAAACCTAAAAGAAGTCAATAAAGTCAGACGAAGGTAAAGTAGGGAACTGATAAAAATGTGAAGTACAAAAAACAAAAGTAAAATAAAAATTAAATTGTGGGAACTGTTCCCTCTAGCTCAGATTTGACTGATTTAGCTGTTTTTCTATTTGTTAACATTGATAAGCTGTGGCGGCCATCTTGGGTTGTTGAGCTGCAGGTGCACAGATTCAGTTTTTT
>SSNQ01000019.1:2087946-2100491 GCA_006942095.1 Nothobranchius kuhntae | reverse complement strand
TGGGTTCCTCACTCTCCAAACCCAGCTGGAGTCCTTGCAGGGTGAGCAACTATACCCGCTTTCTGTGCAGACCACGGATGCAACAACAGGCACACTATTGGAAACAGATTAGATGGGATTTATGTTTCTAGCCTACCTGTTGGGATTTAAAAATGTATTTTTGTGAAATATATTTATATTTTTATTATCTAGCCATATTTTATGTCTGTGCAGAAAAAGCATAGTAAATTGTGTTTTTTAGTTTATACCTTCCTCAGTAGAAATAAATGCACTGGGGGGTGAATGGGAACCCATCCAAGATGGCGGCCCGCTGCTACTCCAGCCCCTATGGGCAGCACCTGTCTATAGTGCGTGGATGTATATGATGTCTGCGGTATTTCCCACGCGTGTGCGGGTGTCCCATCATGCACTTTGGTTTTGGAATACGTCTTGGGGTGGTTGACCTCTCGCTGTGAGGTCACAAGCTGATATTCCGTCGTCGCTCTGATTTCCAAGAAGCGTTGCGTGGGAGGATTTTTCTCACGTCTTCCCAGCCTGTTACATCTCTGAGGTGTCGCCCTCGCCTCCTAAAGCGAAGCCACCTGAGAGCGCGGGCAGAACACATAACGACCAACACAGCGGCAGCACGGGGACGACTTCCATTTGGGAAACCGCAAGAGAGCAAGCGACGGGAAAGCATGTTCCTTTTCCTTCTGCCACATCTGCTGTGTGATGGAACGGAGCAGGATCTGCACTTTGATCGCTATGAATTATTCCTCTCTCTGGCTATAAATATGGCGTGCGTGTACTCGCCCTCCTCGCTCTTGGAAGTAGGAATCTGTGCCGGCCTCTCCTGAGCTGCAGCTTTCTTCTGGGCATTTTTATCCCTCACAAAGAAACAAAACCTCAGTGAAAATGTAAAATCCAGTTAAGTAACAGCTTTATTTTAGCTAAGGGCAATCAAAGAGGCTTTGTTTGGTGCTAATCTATTTTCCTGTTTTTCAATCAAAAAGAAAAAAACTAAAACCTCAACAAAACAACCAAAATCAACAACTTGTCGTTGCCTCCAACCCTTGAGCCTGAAAACGGACCGGATCGAAAACGTGTCTGCACACGTCGCTCACCCCGTGGCGTCATCGTAACAACGTGTGCTCCGTTCTGTCACTACTCTAGGCCCGTGTGAGTTCCTCCAGCCTGTAAAGTCTTTAAAATGTCCCTCGTGTTGCAGCCACATCACATGTTAGATAATAAGAGTCTCAGCTGCGGGACAAACAGGAAGTGAGGCTGTTTTTACCTGCTTGTGTCTCCTCCATCAACATTCCCCAGTGGGAACTTCAGAGCTTCTGCTGCTTCTCTTGTTTTCCCACAGCAGCTGTTTGTCTGAGTCTTCCTGTCAGGGAGGGGAAGACAAGTGGCTGGTTACCATGGTGACACTGATGAGCTATTGGTAGAAGCTTGAACGTTTATTTTGTTTCCCTTCTTCAATCAAAACAAACATTTTGTCTCAACTTAAAATTTAGCAAAGTTGATCTTGAAATTTCAGAAGCTAGCTTCAAAGGCAGCTCAGATTTTTTTCATGAAATATTTTTGTTTTGAATAGTTTTTTTTAATGATTTTAGAAATCATGTTTTCATGACTTGAATATTTTACAGTTTAAATCGTTTTTATGAAGTTCTTTAGTTTTACGTCCGTTCGAGTTCGGGTCACGCCGTTAGCCGTCGGTTTGTTTTTCGTACTTAACCGTTGCCACGAGGCACTTGGTGTTGGTTTAAATGTGACTGATGCTGCAAATCAATCAGCTTATTTATTTTTTAGACACATGATTTAGACAAAACTGATGAATTAGTGTTTTGTTTTCTTGGTATTTTTTGGTCATTTTAATTGCTTTAAGTTTTTTCTCAGTGTTAAACAATCTTTCAAAATATTGAATACCAAATAAAATCAACGTTTAAATGATCAAATAAGCAAGTCGGAGCTAGAAATACAATCATAATATAAATACCATAATAAAAGGTTATGAATAGAATAAAATCATAATAAATCCTTTCTGAAAATGATGAATAAGACAGATTTAAAGTAAATTCCACCTTGAAGATTCAATTTTAAAAATGTTTTTTCGATATTTAAAATTTCGATTTAGGTTTTCTCCAAAACCTGAAAAACGAATCCTCCTCATATAAGGGCTCGACACACGGGAGGCGACCCGCGGCAGCGGCCAGCGGCAAAGCCGTCTACGCGTTCTGTTCCATGGCGAAATCTAAACTTCCGTTGTTTTGTTTGGCTGTGTCAGGTTGGAGGGAATTAAGGTTATTTACGCGGTTCAGAGTTAATAAAGTGGTAGATATGATGTTTCACAAGGTGCTGCTAGAGTTATGTGAAATCTTACTTCTGATTTTACTATAAAACATAATAATAATCAACTTCTTCATGTTTCCTCGGAGGTGTACGGAGCATCCTGTCCGCTCTTTGGTCAGTGAATGAAACCTCCGTTCATTGGTCCTCGTCCGAGCGACAGCGATGAAAAGTTGAAAATGTTTCAACTTTCTGGGATCGCGTCGCTGGGTCGCCTGTGCACAGGTGTGGACTGGGACCAAAATTCAGCCCTGGCATTTTTACGAATCGTCGGCCCTCAGTTGACCCTCCCCATTGGGAGAGCGGTGGGGGTGGGGGGTGGTGCCGCCCGCGGACTCGTCTCTAGGCCGAATGTGAGACTTAATATGGACTGGGACTGTTAAATGACAAGCAGGGCCAGACCGCTGCGACCGGGAGCCCTGGCCTTCCAGATCAGCTCATTCTCCACGGGCGGAGATTAGCGGGACATTAGCTACAAAGATTCATGCTGCATGGTGGCGCAGTGTCTAGCACTGTTGCCTCGCAGCACGAAGGTTGCAAGTTCGAAACTCGGCCGCGGCCTTTCTGCGTGGAGTTGCGTGTTCTCCCCATGCATGCGTGGGTTTCCTCCGGGTACTCCGGTTTCCCCCACAGATCACAACATGCCCTATAGGTTATAAATTGTAAGTCGCTTTGGATAAAAGCGTCTGCTAAATGAATAAACATAAACATAAGCATACATGCTAATGGGGTGAAACAACTCCTACGTCATCGCTCTACCGCATTTTTCTTGCCAAAAACACCTGGAAAAACTCTGTTAGCTTCAGATTACCATGTAGCTAATGATCTGCAGATCACCAGCTGTGGAGTAGTGTCGGCCCAGGCTGGGCAAGCAGCCCACTTGGCTAAGCGGCCCACCGGGACCGTGCCAGGATGCCAGATAGGCCAGTCCACCCCTGCCTGTGCACGACACGTGCACGAGTGCAAAATTTCACACGCACGTTTTTCGCATTTCGCTTAGTAGGAGGGACCGCGATTATCGCTTTGTCGCGCATGTCTCATTGAAAATGAATGGAGGAGAGGCGAGGTCACCTCCCGTGTGTCGAGCCCATTATGGTGGCAGACATGGCTCTTTTACTTTAAAATGAAATATTAAAATAATTGAAATGAATAAAGCTAAACAAGATCCAGGGACCGGATCCGTTCTTCATCTGAGCCACCTGCAGTCCAGTGTTGAGATGTTTTAGTCTTCTCTAACTGTTCAGATTCAGGCAGCATCATGAATGATTTGTTCTGAGTGAATGAAGAGGCTGTAAAACCTGGTGGTGGTGTCATCACGGGCATCCGTCTGTTTCATTATCCTGGTTACCGTGGAAACCAAGCAGCCAAGACGAGGCGCACGGCCGGCCGTCACCTCTGAACATAATTTAAAAACGTTCCTTCCCTTAACTGTGTGGTTTTGTCTTAAACCGTCAGGGTCAGATGAGCATAAAGTGCTTTAAATAAAAGATTCATGCTAGTCAGACACCAGAATCATTTTAAGATCATTTCCATTTGAATTTTATTCCCAAAACGTTGTAGCAATTAGAGATTAGCAGTTTAGCAAAAGAAAAAGAAGAAATTTGCTTCTTCTGTTGGCACCATGACAGAGCCTGGAAGTAAAATTAAGACGGTAACGTCTTTGAAGGCGAAGCAAAGGGCTAAAACCAGAGTAAACATCGGCGCGGCCTACACTAGCTTGAGGAAGCTAATGGAGGCTACAAAATTATGGACTAATGGTGACCTGGCTTTGTTGCTACTGAACTTGTACGCAATAACAGTGTGGATCTTTTAACTTCGTAATTTGTTTTAGTATTAGTTGGTTTATGTTAGCGTTAGCTTGTTATTAGAGTTATTAAGCTGCAGCAGGGTTGTTTACGAACAGAGTAATTCCACTTTCAACCAGCAGGGCGGAGGAGCAGGAAACTGCTCTGTGCTACTTTAAAACAACATTACAGAGTTCAGTCATCAGGAAAAGGATCAAATCAGATTTTTGGGGTAATTTCTGTGTTTCAGAGACAAAGTCACAAATTTTAGCTGTCTTAGCTTCCTGAACAGCTTTTCTTCATAAAAATAGATCATGTTCTACTGGACTGATGAGCTAACAGCTAGTCTACCAACAGGCAGACAACGCTGCCATTAAAACTACATTTCACAGCCCTTTATCCAGTTATATATATTTTCATTTAAATATCTACATTTGTCATGTTTATGGGAGGATGTTTTGCCCAAGACATGAAGGAATCACACTACGGAGACGGGGTAAGTGGAAATAATATAATAATTTTTATTAAGACTGGTGAGTAAACTAAGGGTGCTGCTCCAAACGGGAACAGGGTGAACTGGAATCTAAAACGAGAAGCATACAGATATTAGATAAACCGGGAACCAGAGAACCAAGAATATGATTTGTTTTATGGAGGTTATTCTTATGGTTGATGACCAGGACTGGTGAGGATGGACTGGGTCTTTGGGTCCAGGTGGGAATGGACGAATGGCAGGAGTTCAAATCTAGGACAAGACTGGGAAGCAGGCTGTGAGGCAGGCAGGACGACCAGAATCTCCTCGAAGCCGTACGGAAGTCTTGCTCCATGGTCTCACCGAACTCCTTCCATGCCCAGGTTTTTGCCTTGGCGACCACCTGAGCCGCGTTCCACTTGGACTGCCCATACCTGTCAGCTGCCTCTGGGGTCCCACAGGCCAAAAAGACCTGATAGGACTCTTTCTTCAGCTTGACAGCATCCCTAATCGCCGGTGTCCACCAGCGAGTTCGGGGGTCGCCACCACGACAGGCACCGACGATCCTGCGACCACAGCTCCAGTCGGCCGCCTCAACAATGGAGGCACAGAACAGGGTCCATTCAGACTCAATGTCCCCCGCCTCCCCTGGAACATTTTGGAAGTTCTGTCGGAGGTGGGAATTGAAGCTCCTTCTGACAGGAGACTCTGCCAGACTTTCCCAGCAGACCCTCGCGATGTGTTTGGGTCTGCCTGGTGTACCCACTATCATCCCCCACCATCTGAGCCCACTCACCACCAGGTAGTGGTCAGTTGACAGCTCCGCCCCTCTCTTCACCCGAGTGTCCAAGACATGCAGCCGCAGGTCAGATGAAATGACAACAAAGTTTATCATCGAGCTGCGGCCTAAGGTATCCTGGTGCCAAGAGCACATATGTCTGAACATGGTGTTCATTATAGACAATCCATGACTGGCACAGAAGCCCAATAACAAAACACCACTCGAATTCAGATCAGGGGGGCCATTCCTCCCAACCACACCTCTCCAGGTCTCACTGTTGTTGCCCACGTGTGCGTTAAAGTCCCCCAGCAGAACGAGGGAGTCACCAGAAGGAGCGCTCTCCAGCACCTCCTCCAAGGTCTCCACAAAAGGGTGGGTAGTCTGAACTGTAGTTTGGTGCATAAGTACAGACCACAGTCAGAACCTGTCCCCCCACACGTAGGCGGAGGGAGGCTACCCTCTCATTCACTGGGGTAAACCCCAACGTACAGGCACCAGGATGGGGGGCAACTAGTATGCCCACCCGTGCTCGGCACCTCTCCGTGGGAGCAACCCCAGAGTGGTAGAAAGTCTGACCCCTCTCAAGGAAACTGGTTCCAGAGTCAGAGCCATGCGTTGAGGTGAGTCCGACTATATCTAGTCGGAACCTCTCAACCTCACACACCAACTCAGGCTCCCTCCCCACCAGAGAGGTGACATTCCATGTGCCAAGAGCCAGCTTCTGTAGCCGAGGATCAGACCGCCAAGGTCCCCACCCTCGACTACCACCCGTCACACACTGCACCCTACCCCTTTGGCCCCTCCCACGAGTGGTGAGCCCATGGGAAGGGGGACCCACGTTTCCTCTTCGGGCTGTGCCCGGCCGGGCTCCATGGGTGAAATCCCGGCCACCAGGTGCTCGCCAACATCCCCCACCTCCAGGCCTGGCTCCAGAGGGAGGCCCTGGTGACCCACGTCCGGGCGAGGGAACACGGTTTCCATTTATATAATTCATCATAAGAGGTCTTTGGGCTGCTCTTTGTCTGATCCCTCACCTTGGACCTGTTTGCCATGGGTGACCCTACCAGAGGCAGAAAGCCTCAGACAACTTAGCTCCTAAGATCACTGAGACACTCAAACCCCTCCCCCACGGTAAGGTGGCAGCCCAGGGAGAGGTAAATAAATATCAATATTGCAACATAAAAATAAAAATCATTGCTGTTTTGCCTTGTTTTGTAAGTCAGATGGCAATACTAAGCTGAGCTCTGACTAGCCAATAGCTTATCAATCCTGTAGGGCATAAGGTACATTTCTCTGAATAGAGGCTGTTCAGAAATGACAGGTAAGATTCTAAATATTTTTGACTTTTTGAGACTTCAAAAATGGCTGAATACCAATATAAAATGGCAGAACCCTCCTCCCCATGCGGCCTGCTGGTGCTGTTTACGTTGGGGTGCGTTTATGTGATGTAATGAGGTCAGAACGGCTCCAGCCTCTGGGCCAGACGGTGAGACTTATAGTAGTTTTATCTGAAGTCAGAAACACTCGGAGAGAAGGACGGCTCAGTGTGAATCCCTGTCTTTAGAGTTTGTTTAGCTGCTTCGTTGTAATGTTTGTGTTTTCTAGGGTTTAAACGTCGGAGGGCCGGGTTACGTGCGTGAGACAGTGACACTCAGGGTGGATCCAATAGAACTAATGACCCATGACTGATCGCTGCACAAACTGCACACTGATCTCGTCACATTTCATTACTGAGAGCTGCTGTTGGTGTTTTATTTATGTAAAATAAGGAGGCGGCTCTTCAGAAACAAAGTGCTGCATAACAAGCGTAATGATGTGTTTCAGTGGAGGACAATAATTAACCCAACGCTGTCATTTCCGCTCACTTCCTCCTAAAGGATTTTCCAGCCGAGACCTCTAAATAACGCACGATCATTGTTGTTTTCAGAATTTAAAATCAACACTTTGACTTTAATATTTTTGCCTGTGCCCGTGTTTGTGAATTCACCTCCTGACCCTGACCCAACCACTCTACAAGATTAGTCATGAGACGTTTGTTTTGTTTACCTCCACAGCTGATCACCCTTAAGTCAAATTTGCAGAGATGGAACTAAAATTTGGTTTAACAGCAGCAGAGACCTGAAATCCCTGCAGACCTGTTACAGACCTGGTTTCAGTGAAGCAGGGTGTCAGGATTAGTACCTTCCTGCATGTCTACTGCCCCCTGGTGGAGCAGTACTATAATGGCCTATTATGTAAATGTTTTTATCTGTCTCTATATTTCTATCTGGATGAATGGATTTAGATGTAATTTGCTTTTGTTACATATTTCCTGAATTTATTTTTACTTAATTTATTTATTTATTTATTTACACTTTTTGAAGTGGTAACACTTCCTTTTACAGTCCCCTGATTACTAAGTACTTGCATGGTAATTACATAGTAAGTTAAAGTATATTATTGTGTAATTAAAGCATATAATTGTAATAAAGTGTAATTACTGTTTAAAGCAGTATTTACTGGGAATGATTTATAAAAATAAAAACTAGAATTGAACCTGAGTTTCATGGTAATAAACGTTTAAGAAATCAGAAACAATTATACACTTTAATTTACAATTTAATTACCATGTAAGTACTTAGTAATTAGGGGACTGTAAAAGGAAGCGTTACCTTTAAAATTTCTGGTCTAACATGTAAATGATGATTAAAAACATGTCAAAAGAATCGAAAATGGTCCCTCCTTTTTTAGAGCATGTACATTTTGTAACCCAGGGTACGAATGAGGGTTGATTTTTCTGATTTTACTTATGTCTGACCCCTCCTTTCCACCAGACGTAAAAGCTGTGTGTGACATAATACCAGGAACGTTCCAGACATGAAATGGGAGCGAAGGTGTTCCATGTAGTCGGCCCCATAAGGTCACAAAAGCATGAGAAGTTACCAGCACCACGCATGATTTGGGAATTTCTGAAGAGTGTTGCATGTATCTAAAAAGGTCCATGGTTTATTTTCTGTTCTGTTTACCTTTGCTAACGAGGATTCTCAGGAAATGTTTGCACTTGGAAATCTGCATGTGACTTTTATTTTGAAAGTTTTCAGATGTTTTATGTTGCTTTTGTGTTTTACTTCCTGCCTGGCCCGATCTGAACTGTGGAGTTTGACAAGGCCCCATAATTCGGGTCTGGAAATCAGGCAAAACAGGAAGTAACAAAAATTGCAGTTCCACCCTCATCCACTAGGGGCTGGTGTCAGAAGCGAGCAAATCCTCATTGACTCCCATGTTAAAAATACCAATTTCACAGCAGAAATAAACATGTTTACAGCCTGGTACCAAAACATGTTTTATGTTTAAATGATCTAGTTTACACTCATGACAACTCTGAGGGGGGTGAATTTTTTTCTCACTCTTCTGTTTAAGTGTATTAAAAGCCTAAAATTCTGTATAATTAATGAGCATCAGACCCACGTGACCGCAGAGCTAGCTCCGTGGAAAGGCCTCAGTCTGAGCCTCGGCCTTGCCTGAAAACTGCCATTTTCGGTCTCTCAACTTAGACCATTGGTTGTAGCGTTTGTGCGTTCTTTTTGGATATTTTTTGTGTAATTGTTGGACAAAATGACTTGCTGTGGCATTAATTGCACTAACAGAGCGTCCAAGGAGTCTCCACTTCATTTTTTTTGGTAAGTAAAATTATATTTATGTATTTTAGGTCACTGCCGAGCTGAGCTTAGATTTTAACATGTACTGTTTAACCATGAAATTTAAATGTAATAGGGTAAAACCCCAGTGCATTTAACATAATGCTGCACTTTAGAAAATGGGTTCAAATATATCATGTTGGTGGAGCTGGGTTCCCACTATCGGTATGGTTCCCTCCCCCCAGCGGCAGGTCAACGCATCTCTGACCGCAGCGGCGCTTGTCTGCTGCGCGGCTGCCGGCTTGTGGAGCTCTCGGAGACCTCTGTGTTCCACCTGGTTCTCCCCAGCGGTCAGCCCGGCGTATCTCTGACTCAGAAGCTCCGGTGTTGTGCACAGTTAACTCCGGTTGTAGCTAGGTTGCTACCTCCGTTAGCTTAGCTCCCACCTCCGCGTTAGCTTTGAGTTAGCTTGTAGCTACATCGCTTCAGTTCGACGGGTGTCGTCATTTGATCCCAGCCTTACAGCCCCACCCTCAGCTCCACCTCTTTTAACTGTTACGGAATTGTCTGGGCTTGACGGAACCTGTGACACGGTCAAAATGGCGGTGGCCACCTCCCATTTTGGCACAAAAACGTGGAATTGGAGCCTATGGACACGAATTGTCCAGTAAATATATCGTTGAGTTTGACATGTATTAGAAGGTTAGCGCGTAAAAAACAAACAAACTCTAAAGCAACGCATCCAGAACATTCCACTTGACTCCCGGTGGAAAGGAGCTCGTCCACCATAATGGTGGCTAACTGCAGCAACGTACGTTGTTGCGTCTGTTGGAAAGTAGGGGTTTAGACTTTAAAACTTTGATATGAAGGGCAGCAAGTGAAACATGTTCCTTTAAGGAATTTTTCTTACTTTAACCCTTTTTGTGCTCTCTAATGAATTCCTGTCACTTTAAATCCGGCACAGGAAGTTAATGAAAAGCATGATTAGTCCATGTTTCTCATGGTGGACAAGCTCAGTGTCTTTCACATGTCCGGACACACTCTCTGGACTTTTACCAGTCTGACACGACCAGCTGAGCTGAGATTGTCTAACGCCCGTTTCTTATGAGAACATGGAGGTGATGACAACCAGGAGCTCCGGGCTGCACAGAATCAGAAACTGCACATCTTTGTGCACCAGCGTCCCGCGGGAATCTGCTGTTTTCTTTCTTAGCAACACAGTTTAGGCCTGATTTTTAACACACCCAGCTGTTGCACTCCGCATCTTCACGTGATCCAACATCCTCTCCTAGAAAATCTGGTGGTTTCAGCCCATCACCTCTAATGGGAACAAAAGGTCAGTCCTTAATTATTCATCCGGGATGTCAGACAATGCTTGCCGGCTGTTATTTAGGGTGGGGGAGACCCGTATGAATAATTCAGGAGCAGGATCCTCTTTCCTTGAAAAAGTGGCCCCGTGGCTCAGATGTTTGCGCGAGTCTTATCTCCATGCAGGAGCCCTCTTTCACTCCTGAGCTGACCTTGGCTGTCACTGCCGCAGCAGCATGGGTGGCACAGAAGGTGGCGAGGACGCTTGTTCTTCCTGTATCTGCAGGCCTCCTCCGCACACGCAGAGACAGAGTTAGAGTGACTGAGTAGGAAGGACAACGGGGAGCTGGCTGCTCCTCGTCTGAGTCCCCTCAGTGTCTGTTTACAGTACACTATGTGCCACGCTGTGGTGGGCGGGTGCCAGCGGATAAAAAAAGGCAGATTACTCTTTTTACAACGAGTTATTCAGCTTTTTACTCGAGGTACGTTTCTGTTCTTGGTACTCAAGGCATGTCAATTGCTCTTAAGCTGCTTTTTTACGCTGGAAGGGGTGTTTATTGCAGCGGAGGAGGCAGAAGCAGATATTAATGCTGTTAAAGTACATTACACTGAAGAATGCTGTAATGTGAGTCACTTCCACGGTGGGATTAGGAGGAGGCAGAGTGGAAAGGGCTGTGAGTGAGGAGAAAGTGGAAATGTTCATCTTGTTACGTGAGAAGCATGGGGGGGTAAAGAGTGTGTGTGTGTGTGTGTGTGTGTGTGTGTGTGTGTGTGTGTGTGTGTGTGTGTTTCTGTAGTTGCTCAGGATCGGAAGAGTGTGTGTGTGTGTGTTTCTGTAATTGCTCAGGATCGGAAGAGTCACACACACACACACACACACACACACACACACACACACACACACACACACACACACACACACACACACACACACACACACACACACACACACACACACACACACACACACACACACACAGATACAGAACATGTTTTCTTGCAACGGATGGCAGGCAGCCCAGATAAAATCAAACGTGCAGCATGTTTGTTGTTGTTCACGCCGTCAACAGATCGATGCTGCCCTCCCATGACCGCCGTCTCACGGCCCTTTGTGCTCCAGCACTTATCGGAGAAAGAGCGGATCATCGGGACCGCGGTGACGCTGCAATTATTGATAAAATGCTCAATTAGCCGTTATGAAGAGAGCGAGTTCAGCCCTCAGCTCCAGTAAAACTTTCGCTCCATTCAATATGTTTTTGTTCGCCTGCCAGCGGAGTGCAGTCGTCTCGTCGGAGACGCTCATAAAAAAAGGGGCGTCGTCTAAGAACAGAAGATCTAAGGACACGAGGCGGCTCCATCATTTGGAAATTTAATTTAGACTTTGTTTACATCTGTGTTTAAATGAATTCACGACAAACTGTTGTAACGGATACAAAGTGATGTAACTATCTAATGTTGTATTTTAATACACTGTTAGTAGTTCACTTTTTATAAACAGAAGAATAGGCTGTTTTTATCATCAGGGAGTTTAATTAAACACTCTGTATTGACTCTGAGACAAGAAAAGAGAGAGATATAAGATCGTTTGAGAATCTTTAATTTCTGAATTATAAATTCTAAACAATCTACCAGGACTACTCTGTGATGGATGGGAATGGATTCGGATGTTGTGTTGGTGCGTGTGTGTGTGTGTTTCTGTAATTGCTCAGGATCGGAAGAGTCACACACACACACACACACACACACACACACACACACACACACACACACACACACACACACACACACACACACACACACACACACACACACACAGATACAGAACATGTTTTCTTGCAACGGATGGCAGGCAGCCCAGATAAAATCAAACGTGCAGCATGTTTGTTGTTGTTCACGCCGTCAACAGATCGATGCTGCCCTCCCATGACCGCCGTCTCACGGCCCTTTGTGCTCCAGCACTTATCGGAGAAAGAGCGGATCATCGGGACCGCGGTGACGCTGCAATTATTGATAAAATGCTCAATTAGCCGTTATGAAGAGAGCGAGTTCAGCCCTCAGCTCCAGTAAAACTTTCGCTCCATTCAATATGTTTTTGTTCGCCTGCCAGCGGAGTGCAGTCGTCTCGTCGGAGACGCTCATAAAAAAAGGGGCGTCGTCTAAGAACAGAAGATCTAAGGACATGAGGCGGCTCCATCATTTGGAAATTTAATTTAGACTTTGTTTACATCTGTGTTTAAATGAATTCACGACAA
>SSNQ01000019.1:2068693-2081458 GCA_006942095.1 Nothobranchius kuhntae | reverse complement strand
TGATCGACCTTTTTCCCCATCACTTTCATTTTTTAAATAGTAATTAATAAACATTCGATACCATTACAATTTCCTTTGATTTAATTTTAAATAAATATTTAGAGTGCCCAGGTAGCACATAAACAATGCTATTTAATGTTTTTCTTAAAGTAGGAACGTTTAAGCTGTGCGGCCAGAGCGCTCTCCTTCCTTCTGCTCTGCGTAAACCTGAGCTGATCACCTACTTGTGCGTAATCAAATGTCTGTACGGGAAAAGATGGAAAAGCCATGAGGTTCACGTTTGCCTCAGACCGACTTATTGCTGTTTTATGGTGTGGCTGAATCTGCGATCCGCTGCCACGCGGACTAACAAATGCTGCAGTAAGGAGTAGTGGGTCAGGTTCATGAGGAGTCACTGGCTGTAGCGGACCCGACTTTAATACGTCATCCCAAAATAGAAGCTAATATCTTAATTTGACCTTGAAAGAAAAATGTTGTTATAAAATCTCTTAAAAGTTTTTATCACGGAGGAGGCAGCTCTCATTTTTGCTTTCAGTCTGATGGCACGCCGGAGTTTGCAGCGTGCGCGCTTATTGAATCTGTGTGTGTGTGTGTGTGTGTGTGTGTGTGTGTGTGTGAGAGAGAGTGTGTGTGTGTGTGTGCGCGCGCGCGGCACAGCTCCGTGAGCCGCTCCAGTCACCGCGTCTCGTTAATGGCGCTATTTAAACTAATGTTGTAAAATTACTTCTGCCCAGCCCTGATGTGCTCACATGTGCACCCGTGAGCCGTGGTTCCGCTGGAACACGTCTGACCTCTGACAGACGCACTCTGAACTTCAGATCTTCAGCGTGCTGTTAATAGCCTGAATGGGAATTATTTCTTGATTTATTTTGTTACATCCACAATGTTCTGTGTGGTTTACAATATCAGAACACCTGCATGAGACAGGGTGTTAATCTGCCAGAATGACTCACCACCTTCAGATTTCTCCAACACCGTTAAAAATGATCAAATACGGAACATATCGGCGTGCGCAGGTCAGAGTGCTGAAGCTCGGCGCATTGTTATTATGAAGCAAGGCACATGTGGAGGACACGCGCGCGCGCGCGACGGAACATATCGGCGTGCGCAGGCCAGAGTGCTGAAGCTCGGCGCATTGTTATTATGAAGCTAGGGCACATGTGGAGGACACGCGCGCGCGCGCGCGCGACGGAACATATCAGCGTGCGCAGGCCAGAGTGCTGTAGCTCGGCGCATTGTTATTATGAAGCTAGGGCACATGTGGAGGACACACGCGCAAAAATATACTTGTTTTCAATTACATTTATTGGGCCCACTTACTTTTTCTTTGGCCCACCCACAAGTGAGTTTCTGGCTATGGTAATGGAGACATATGACAGACTTCTCAGAGCTCCGCAGCCATTACACTTTTCACCTCGCGCACCCCCTAGCGGCAGCTCGCGCACCCCCGGGGGTGCGCGCACCACACTTTGGGAATCCCTGCTTTAGATCAATTCGTCAAAGGTAACATTTATTTAACTTAAACTCAGTGTCTCAACAATAGGGTTTAAATCATCAGATTGTTCTTCACACTGCAGCTTGCTGCTGCAATCAAAATGCAACAATAGTTTGTATTAAAGTATATTTATCAAGAAAGTAACATTATTTGAGCTAAACACCGGTGCAGTGGTGGGTAATGTTACCTCAGAGCAACAACTGGTTTAAATCAGAAACTTTTTACGATTTTTCCAAACATGTGAAATGTGTTTGTCACAGAAAGAGACAAAACTCCTGAGAAGATGCCAAACCATGTTTACATGAAAGCAGCATGGCAGCTGACCAAAGGGCTTCACAAAGGAACAAGGAGGCTCCAGCAGCAACAGTATCTGACACAGTGGCGGTTCTACATGGAATTTTGTAGTTTATCTATTCATCCGTCCATCCATCCATCCATCCATCCATCCATCCATCCATCCATCCATCCATCCATCCATCCATCTATCCACCCACACAACAAACTCTATATTTGTAGTTTATCCATTCATCTGTCCATCCATCCATCCATCCATCCATCCATCCATCCACCTACACATCTATCCATCCATCCATCCATCCATCCTTCCACCTACCCATCCATCCACCCACCCACGTACCCATCCATCCATCCATTCATTTATCCACCCACCTACCCAATCATTCATTCATCCATCCATCCATATAATAAACAATCTGCACTTGTTTAGCACCTTTCAGAGTCAGAGGACTCCAAAGTGCTTTACAGTGGTTACGGTTTAATGGTTACGTTCCTTCTACAATTTAGAAACAACATTTAGTACACGACCAAAAGGGTTTAGGCTGAAGTAAATACTAATTATGCCTAGCCCAAAATACATTCTTATTTATGAGAAAAATATACTTCCATCCACAAACATTCATCCATTCACACACCCATTCATCCATTCACACATATATTCATCCATTCACACACACACACATCCATTCACACACACACTCATCCATTCACCCACACACACACACACACACAAACACACATATTCATCCATTCACACACATATTCATCCATTCACACACACATTCATCCATTCACTCACGCACACACACATTCATCCATTCACACACACATATTCATCCATTCACACACACATCCATTCATGCACACATTCATCCATTCACACACATGTTCATCCATTCACACACACGTTCATCCATTCACCCACACATTCATCCATTCACTCACACACACATTCATCCATTCACACACACATTCATCCATTCACACACATATTCATCCACTCACATTCATCCATTCACACACATTCATCCACTCTCTCTCACACACACACACATTCATCCATTCACATATACATTCATCCATTCACACACACTCACATGTTGGTGGTGATGAGCTACATCATAGCCACAGCTGCTCTGGGGTGCAATGACAGAGGCGAGGCTGCCGTGCAACGGCGCCTCTGACCACCACCAGCAGGGTTAAGTGTCTTGCCCAAGGACACAATGGCAGAATTCTCTGCCGGGATCGATCCTACAACCCTCTGATTACTGGACAACCCATCATACCTCCTGAGCTACTGCTGTCCCTTAATAATCTCTCTCCCCAATAAGGGTCACGTTATTGTATTTACTGCATTAGTTTTGTTCTTAACATTTGTTGCTATGACGACTAGGACTCGCCACAGTGGGTGGGTGGGGGCTGTATTGATAAAGGTGGAGGTGTGAGTCCGGTGTTGAAAGCCTCCAGCTGTGCTCTGTAGCCAGAAGCTTTGATGCGCCAAAGCTGATGTCGTCACTAGCAGTTACGCTGCTTCTACTTCAACAGGTTCAGCAGCGCTGAGCTTCCGCACCAGTTCCCTCAACGTTGTTATGAAAGTTCCTCCCTTTCAGCTTTAATGAGCTCTGATGTTGACTAGAAACCCGAAGAACAGATTAAGAACAAAAATGTTTTACTGTAGGTCTTAGTTGGACTGCAGCTGGAGTGTCTCAGTAATGGTTGGTTAGGTAATCGTGTGCTCCATCATCTGCTGTTCTGGCGCCACTCCCTACAATGAGCTGGATTTTAAGATTTAATGAGATTTTACTCTGATATAATTACACTCTGACTCTGTAATGTTGAAATGCATCCACTGTTCTCAACTAGGTTCTTGTGGTCTATCGTTTTCTCACCTCACTCTCTCACATGCTTCCCTCCCAAATCTGTCTGTCTCCCTACTACTCTTTTCCTTCTCAAAATCACAGACACATCTGTTGGTGCACCGCAGAAGATCAGTCTGGTTGTTATTTATCTAACACGAGTTTCTTAAACGTTTAAAACTCCTGAGCAGATCAAAGATGCATTTCAGAGCATTACGAAGACAAAATAAATTACCTTGCCCCTCGTCATCATCTGCTGGCCTCCCACAGGCCAGACATCTCTGAACGACCCCTGAATTCGACATGTTTGTGTAAACTTGTTAAATCTAGAATCTAGGGGTTGTTTCTCAATGTCAGGGCGCCTGGCCTTGCGAGGCGATGTCTTGGGAGGCCAGGCTCCTTGCTTATGAGGACACTGTCCTTCCTTGGTCAAAGAAAATGGTTAAATGGAACAGACTCGCATCACATGACCGCAGCTTCCATGGCGGTCATGTAACGTCATGTGACACGGGAGCTAACGTTATATTTTATACGTATTAGTTTCAATATGAATGCATAACGAGCCTTTTACTTTATAAATTGTGTATATTTTTGGTGGGGCTGTGCTATTTTTTTTAAACAAACTTGTGCTTTCTGAGCTTTGTGCACAACTCCACTATTTCCTGAATTAAGCACAGCTCTTTTATTTCCTGTCTTACATCATTGGACAAACTGATTAATCCAAGTGTGTCTGACTATTGGCACGCTGCCTTGCGGACCAAGGTTGAAAAATACTGCATTAAATTGCACATAAAATAACACGACCATAAATGGTAAATAGGCAATGCAAGAGGCAAGTAACAAAAACATTTTGTTTAATTTCAACATTTGAGTGAACACGAAAAATTATGAGCAGGTCACTGTTACAGTAATGGTAGTAAACACCACTTAGACAAAATGCCAGAAATTTACACTGTTAGGACTTATGGAAAGTGGAAACACTTTCATAGGAAATAATGTCATCAGTATCCTCTTACAAATGTCATATTTCCCACTTTTTGGGACAATAAAACATTTCTGGTTCTCAATGAGATGTTTTTACTTCAAATGTAAAAACATCTCATTGAGAATCAGAAATGTTTTATTGTCCCAAAAGCTGGGAAATTTGTTTGCTGCAGCAGAAGTGTAACAAGTAAAATGGAATCANATTGATGTATGTACAAATTTACTTGAAATACACATTTACATGATTAAATATGTATAATAGGTATGTGTGTTGAAATTAGTTTTTACAGTTATTGCACATTAAACAATGTACATGTTATTAAACAAATGTCCCGGTTTGTGGGACAACCAAGGATTTCTGATTCTGATTGTCTTGTTTACAGAAATGTAATGTACAGCTTACCTCTGCACCCAGCTGCTGTTCTCCCTGTCCAAACGTCCTCCGTTTCTTTGTTGGCTGCTGCACTGATGCGCTGCATTCCTCAGTCAGAGAATGAATGGAGTCCCCAATGAGACACAAGTTCCACATCCACCTTCTGTGGATCCCAGCCGTTTTGAATAACAAACACAGAAAGCAAAATAACGCATTAGCGTGATTGCATCCAGCTAGCCACTGCTTCCTGGTGTACCAATTTTGGGAGAAGCGTCGTGTGTACAGTTTACCTCTCTCCTTGTCCTGCTGGCTTATCTTTACGTCGGGCTGATCTGGTCCAAGCTCTTTGACATTAAGTTTTTCCACCATAGTTCTCCTCTCGAACGGATACTGGAGAAGAGACCGAACTGAATTCAGTGGCTGCTGAGATCCGGTATCCATGTTGTAGGCGCACTGGCGTCCATGTCTGCGTCTGCGTCACGACCGTCACGAGTCACGACCAAAAACGTGCTGGAGTCGAGACTCTCCGAGTTCTACCGAACACCAATGAAAGCCTTGGCGGTAGCTCTATCGCCCATCATGCTTCTGAAACGTTCTGAAACAACGTCGACGCTGATTGGATACATTCCCATTCCTAACCTTTGATATTCTTGTCAGCAATTGGACAACTGGTCTCGTCTTGTTTGGGCGATTGAAAAACAGCACAAAGCCTCCACCGCTCGGCAGAGACCGGCAGAGACCACTGTCTCTTATACNCGTCACGAGTCACGACCAAAAACGTGCTGGAGTCGAGACTCTCCGAGTTCTACCGAACACCAACGAAAGCCTTGGCGGTAGCTCTATCGCCCATCATGCTTCTGAAACGTTCTGAAACAACGTCGACGCTGATTGGATACATTCCCATTCCTACCCTTTGATTTTCTTGTCAGCAATTGGACAACTGGTCCCGTCTTGTTTGGGCGATTGAAAAACAGCACACAGCCTCCACCGCTCGGCAGAGACCGGCAGAGACCAATATATATATATATATATATATATATACATATATATATATATATATATATATATGATTTAGTTTTGTTACAAAACACACAATTAACTTAGAATATGTGATTATTGTTAATTTTATTTATTTATTTTTTTAAATAAAAATTAAAAACACAGGGGAAACTGGGAGGGCGGTGCCCTATCGCCCTCTACTGGCCAGCCGCCAATGGTGTATATGTTTATTAAATTAAAACTATAAGCTTGTTACTACCCGCTAGCCACTGAAGCTGCAACTACTAAGCAGCTAACCAACCATAGATAACTTGTTTGGATCTAAAATAACATTTTAAATTAGCTGGCTTACTTTAAAACTTGAAATCTGTCCCCGAAGTAGCTGCCGGCTTCTGATCTACTGTCCTTTTGAAAATACTGCGGTGTATTGTGGGTAATTTTTGACCAAGGCTAGGCTACAAAACACCTCCCGTGTATCCTTGCTCAGCTAGCTAAACGGCTAACAAACGGAGAACACACACCTCAGTAGAACATGAACATTGGAACACATCTTGGCGGCTTCCGATGACGTATCTCCTAGACAACCAGGGCGGGGCCAAGACATCAAGGCAAGGTTCCTTGGCACTGAGAAACACCCAAGGTCTAAAACTATCTCAGTGCTGCCCCCTGTTGCAGAACAGCAGCTACTGCGTTTTAAACTTGTGATTGGGGATGGTACAATTTCACGTCATTGCTACAGTCTCCTCCCGCTCCCCCTCCCTCCCAGGATGAAAATCCCCCACACTTGGCAATGCCACTCCGTGCCTCGGTGGCAACGCCCACTTTCGTAACATTTTTCAAATCTTGACGCGGGGTGGAGTTACGTTTTCTGATGGTGTGCAGTCCCTCTTTAAAACCTGACCCCACTCATCCATCCACTAATGTTTTGACATAATCGCCTTCACCAACAACTCTGATGAAGACGATTATGTTGAAACGTTAGTTTGTTTTTTGCACCTATTAAATAATTTCTAGGACCCGTTTGCTCCAGCCGTCTTCCTTTCATTCACAGTTGGATGTCCTTCAGGCTGGCGTGGGGCTGTCGGAGCACCTGTGCTCCGTTATGGATAAAGCATAATGCGCTGACTGATTTTAAACCTCCATTCACAAGAAAGTGAAAGCCTTACTCCTGTTGAAATCTTAAGAGAAAAATGTTTTGGCATCATTTTCTGATGATTAGCCAGCTTCAGCACCGCACCTGCACAGATCTTTGTGTTTGAGCTCTGCTGCGGAATGTGAAAAAAACATTTTCAGGTACATCTATAACGTTTTTTCATTCTCTGTTAATTGATCCAAGTCGTAAAACTATAATGTTTGTGTCTTGTACAAAATAGTTTTGTGATTGAACTTTAATGAAGACAGCTGATTAAACACCTTCTTTTATTTCCTATTTTTGCTCCATGTTGCCATTTAGCATGTGTGACAGGGTGAGCATCCTGTCACGGGACCCCGATTGATCGTTTGCTCTGTCCACTTGGCCAAGAGGAATTCCCTTTGGCTGACTGGTCAGCACGCGTGGCTCTCACCAACACATTTTAACACCCAAGGCGTCAAAATATGACGTGAGTGACCCAGCCTCAATATATGACGATTCGGGACGCCCCAGCGCATCAGGAGACGACTATCAGGGACACGCTGGGACACGTGGCTCCGCTGGCGTCACTGTTTAACGCGTGCGGTCACACGGACATTATTCGACTATTTAACCTTCCCCTCATACCAATCCTAACCTTAAGGTCCATAACCTGTGACCTTAAGGTTAGGATTGGGGTGAGGGGAAGGTTGAGTAGTTCACAAGAAGTTTTAATGTCCGTCTCACCACCGGCGTCGGATACCGACGCTCTGGGACGCTGCGTCAGCTGTTTGTCCCTGATCGTCGTCTCCTGACGCGCTGGGGCGTCCCGAATCGTCATATATTGAGGCTTGGTCACACGCGTCATATTTTGACGCCTTGGATGTGAGAATGTGTTGCTCTCACCCAGGGGCCTGGGGACCCATTCGCGGCCGGGCCCTCGTTTCTCCACCGTGCCACACATCCATCCAAGCTAATGACCAATATTGCCGTTATTTATGGTAAATGGCCTATATCACCTTCTTAGGGTTCTACAACCCCCCAAAGGGCTTCACAACACAGTCAGTCATTCATCCATTCACACACTGGTGAGGATGAGCTACGTTGTAGCTGCAGCTGCCCTGGGGTGCACTGACGGGGGCGAACACAGGCGCCACCGCTCCAGCCACCACCAGCAGGCAAGGTGGGTTAAGTGTCTTGCCCAAGGACACAACAGCAGCATTTTCTGGTCTGAGCCAGGATTGAACCTGCAACCTTACGATTACTGAACAACCCTTCTGAGCTACTGCCGTCTCCATAGCAAATGTAATTAGGGAATGAATGATGGTTAATTGATAAGTTGAAGGTAAAAACGGCCGATGAAAAGCTTCTTTTCAACGTGAGAATATAGTCAAATTAGCCAGAATGACCTGACTGGCTTCCCCCTTCAGGTAATTCATGTGTTGTTAACAATCAGAAACGCAGTTGAAGCAGATCAGAACTCTGCAGAGCTGCCTCCAGACGCTGGTTTCACCAGAATTCAAAACATTGTTTGAAACTTTGTTTGTAAACATTGTACGCATCAACAGCTGGTGTTTATTATCTTGTTGTGTAAAAAAAAATCTCACTCAAAGCGTTTATTAACAGTCAATAACACAGTTTATTAAACGGGCCGGTGATTTCAACACATCTGTTTGTTGTGGTAACGAGACAATCCGTCTCTCTACACTGTGGTCCTCTACAGAAACCCGTGCGTCTATTTTATTGAAATTATGGGATGTCATGTGTGAGTGTGTGCTGTAAAATAAATGAAGTCAGACATCAGAATAAAACTATAAGAGGAATGAAAAATCCATCCATCCATTGTCTGAACCCGTTTTGTCCAAGTAGGGTCGGGGGGGGTGGCTGGTGCCTATCTCCAGTGGTCAACGGGCAAGTAGGCGGGGTACACCCTGGACAACACAGAGACACACAGGACAAACAATCACACACACACACACACACACACACACACACACACACACACACACACACACACACACACACACACACACACACACACACACCTAAGGACAATTAAAGGTTGGTTTATGCTTGACGCGTCCGCGAGGTCCGCACGGCTCCGCGCGGAAAAGTTGAGTCATTTTGCGTCATTTTAACAACCACACCCCTCCACCGCACCTCCACACGGCCCAGAATTTCCGCAACGCGCACCTCGGAAAATTTATAACCACGTGGACGGACGGACGCGGAAAAACATGGCGGACCGGCAAGAACTAGTATGGCAGAGGTTCGTAAATACAGACATTTGTATGATTCAGCTCTCAAAGATCACCGTGATCAACATGTTGTTAATAATTCTTGGAGAGAAATAGCTCGCACTGTCGGAAAAGACGAGGACGCTGTTAAAAATGCTGGAGTGCCATGTTGTAAACAACAGTAATTTCTACTTCTACTATGGTGTAGTGTTGGATGCATGCCATAGAGCTCCATGCTGCCCCCTACAGTTTGGGAGAATATTGGCTCACCGCAGAGACAAGCCTCATGAACCACAAACGCTGCGAGTTGTGAAGCGTGTTCCATCCGCGAGCCGCATCACCGCGCGGAAAGCATAAACCAAGCTTTAGACAGACCAATCAACAGTCATGTTATTGGACTGTGGGAGGAAGCCGGAGCACCCGGAGAGAACCCACGCGTGCACAGGGAGAACATGCAAACTCCATGCAGAAAGATCCCAGGCCGGGAAGCGAACCCAGGACCTTCTCTATGCAAGGCGACAGCTCTAACCACTGCACCACTGTGCAGCGGAATAAAAAAAATCATGACTTTGATTGTTTGACCTTGATGGAAAAAATTAGAGATGAGATGAAAAGTTTCATCAGGCAGACGTATGAGTTCCCTTTGTGTTTATACTTTAGAGAATACACGATTTTCAATCCAGATATGCTTTCAGTAGTTTATTTATGAAATGTTGATTAATAGTTTATAACAGAACATTTATTTATTCTTCACATGCATCATTTATGTTTCCTTGAGTCTTGAATCACCTTTACATCGGTTGTAATGAGACCCTAACATCTAATATAATGTTAGAGGTGATTATTTTCTCCCCTTTCAGGTGTTGAGTGACTCACCTGGGAGCTAATAAACCTCCGTTGGCTGGAGAACGGTTACTCAGAGACACGAGTCCTTCAGTAAACCTCCTGACTCACCCGTTTTCTTACCTGCTGCCATCTTTACTCACCTATGAGGAAAAGGTGATTTCTGTTTGTGTCTGATGTCACAGAAACAGAGAATTCTGATGATGTGGGAAAACAGAACAAGGACCTTATTCTGTCTCGATTTCCAACTCCAATTCCAATTTTATTTATAAAGCGCATTCAACAAGGCATTACAACCAAACAAGGCACTGTACACTAAAAATGTAAGTTAATTAAACCAGCGTTATATAAACATGTCGAACACAGATAAAAGATAAAAAGGAAATACAACAAAATTCCTAAAAATAACAGCTAAAAATCAATAAGACACAGGGAGAATAAAAAAATAGAAAAACATTTTAAAAAAGAACCTCAATAGTACGGAAGTCGATAATTGTGAAGTCCATTTTTAAACAGTGCAGATGTAAGTGAGGTCCATAATTATGTTGTATAAGCTAGGTCGAAGTAGTGAGTTTTGAAGCGTGATTTAAAAATGCTAGCTGTTGGTGCTAGCCTCACTAGCAGTGGTAATGCGTTCCACAGCTTGGGTGCACAGACAGAGGAAGCCCTTTCTCCACGGCTTTTTAAACGTGCATTGGGAACAGCTAGGAGGAGCTTATCTTCAGACCTGAGAGCACGCGGCGGGTTGTAGTAATGGACAAGTTCACACAGATATGGAGGAGCTTGATGGTTCAAGGATTTGTAAGTCAGAAGCATAATTTTGAAATTTATCCTGTGGAGAGATTTCAGAATTGGAGAAATGTGCTGTCTTCTGTCAGCTCCAGTCAGCAACCTAGCTGCTGAATTCTGGACCAGCTGGAGCTGCTTTACTGATGCCGTATAAGCAGGAGTTAGAGTAATCCAGCCTTGAAGTGATGAAAGTGTGGACCACCGATTTCAGAAGACGGACACTCAGGATGTGCTTTAGTTTCGAGATGCGTCTTAGTTGGTAAAAACAAAAAAAGATTTGGTCACAAAGGGTCTGAAATAGGTATAAATCTTTAACTGGGTCTCCAGCGTGAGGTTTAATATTTCTAACTTCTCATGGAGAACGTTCCCAACACCCCTTTTGTGGGAACATTTGTCTCTGAACATTTAAAAATTAGTCCAGGATTTATAGATCATTACTTCAGATTGGCGATGCTTCAACGTCAAACTGATGATCACGTTAATCTTCTTATCATACAACGTTTCACAGCAGCAAAGCGTCCTTAAATTTTAGGAATGAAGAAATTCATTCAAGCAGAACCAAACAAGTTTGTATGTATGAAACTCTTTGTTCACTGGGGAAATTAAAGTTTATTAGAAAGTGGGAAAAACATTAAAGAATAAGTTCCTGTATTTTTCCAGCACATTTGCAACGGTCTCTGCATTCTCCTCCAGCTTCACTGGCTGCCAGTCAACTTCAGGATTCATTTCAAGATCCTGGTTCTGGTCTATAGGGCCTTACATGGACAAGCACCATCTTACATTGGTGATCTTCTAAAGCTTGGTTTATGCTTGACGCATTTATTTTCCGCTTGGTGATGCGGCTCGCGGACGGAACGCGCTTCACAACTTGCAGCGTTTATGGTTCATGCGGCTCGTCTCTGCGGTGAGCCAATATTCTCCCAAACTGTAGGGGGCAGCATGGAGCTCTACGGCATGCATCCAACACTACACCATAGTAGAAGTTAAAAATTACTGTTGTTTACAACACGGCATTTCAGCAGTTTTTAACAGCGTCCTCGTCTTTTCCGACAGTGCGAGCTATTTCTCTCCAAGAATTATTAACAACATGTTGATCACGGTGATCTCTGAGAGCTGAATCATACAAATGTCTGTATTTACGAACCTCTGCCATACTACTTCTTGCCGGTCCGCCATGTTTTTCCACGTCCGACCGTCCGCGTGGTTAGGAAATTTCCTAGGTGCGTGGTGCGGAAAGTTTGGGGCGTGCGGCAGCACGGTGGAGAGGCGTGGTTGTTAAAGTGATGCAAGTTTGCCACGCGGAGCAGTGCGGACGCGTCAAGCATAAACCAACCTTCAGTCCCTACACCCCCAGCAGGTCCCTGAGGTCCAGTGATCAAAGCCCACTGGTTGTGTAGCACCAGGCTAAAGGTCAAAGGTGACAGATCATTTGCTGCTGTGGTCCCCAGACACTGGAACTCTCTCCCCCTGAGACTGAGATCAGTGGACTTGGTGGTCTCCTTTAAACTCACCTGTTCAGGCTGGTTTTGTGTGACCTTCATCACTCTCTCCTTGTTCTGCTCTACCTACCTATTCCACAGAATCCACTGATTTCCCTCTTTCCTGTTCACTCTCTCTCTTTCTTTATATTTTTAATCACAATTGTCCATTTTTTGCTAATTTTAAATATATTTTAATTCATTTTCTAAATTCTTTTTTATATTTGTTTGTTTTTGTGAAGCACCTCGTGATTTTATCTTGAGAGGTGCTATAGAAATGATATTTTATTCTTCTTCTTCTAT
>SSNQ01000019.1:2037645-2050474 GCA_006942095.1 Nothobranchius kuhntae | reverse complement strand
TGCGACTGTAAGTTCATTAAATCTGACGTGCGACTCTAAAATCAGCGGTATGAAGCAGACTGATGTCTGCCAAGGTCATATTTTTATCATCTAATGGTCGCGCCCGCAAGGACGTAATTTTCACTTAAGAAGTGGGGGGACACGGGGAGGGGGGGTATCTTTACAGTATGTTCTAATGGGAAACTGGCTTCAACACAAACTGTTGTTTTCCACTTGGTCCTAGAGCTCAACCAGTGTCAATTTAAAATAGCGTAATATTGTTTTTGGATGGTAAAAAGTGCAGGGGTCAAAACTTGACTTTGGAAAAAGTGGGGGGGACATGTCCCCCCGTCCCCCCCTCAAAATTACGTCCATGCGCGTCCGTCTAATCACACAAATCCTCTCGTCTCCGGCTCACTCAGCGTCCCTTTACAGTAGAAATAGGACATCCATATGGACTGCTTGAGTTTGGTGGGGTTCTCCTCGGTTGGTCTGTGAGGAACATCAGCACTCATGGTGTCACCTTACTCAACTCAAATTTGAAACAGGAGTTTTATGAAAATTTTCAGTTAAAACATCTGAGATTTTACGTGAGATGCAGCGATTCTGATCTCAAAGGCCGAAAATGACGACCTGCTGGTTCAGATTAATGTGAACGTTATAATCAGCACATTTTTGTTTTGTGTTTCACTTTTTATTAAATTAAAAAATTAATCTGAAAGATAAAAAACAAATGAAATGTTTGCAATAGGAACCAGGAAACAGGATTTTTATATTTGATTTATTTTTATTTTTCCTGCTTGGTGAGCAGGCTGGTTTTCTCCTCATGTCCTGCATTGCATCATGGGACATTGTTCCAGATGTCCTAAACTGAGGTGCCATGCTTTATGATTGTTCTGTCATGAACTTTGACCTTTAACCCACTAACTCAGGTCTGAGATTGAATCTTGTGGGACTCTTGTCATTCCTCTGACCTCTGACCTTTGGGGTGAACTTGCTGGGACATCCATTCCAGGAAAGATTAGAAACATTCTTTATGTCTTGGTTCTTTCCTCTATAGAATGATTCAATCCAGACTGCAAATGACCTTTGACCCTTCTCAGATTGATGGGCAAAACCATCTCGTGGTTAACACGCTCTTGTATGCTCCAGACCAGCAGAATCACTAAACGCGAATGGATTTCTTTCTCTAATTTCCTCAAAGTAGCAGGTTTTCTGCTCTTTAATTTAAATAATTTTGGAACCTTTTAGAGATACGATCATTCTTGTTTTGTCTTTATCAGTAAAATCCTGGAATTAAAAGAAGGCAGAGCCAAGATAGTGGCTGATGCAAGATGGCGCTAAACACCGGTCTCCGTTTTCTAGATCCAAACGTCTTTTCTTGTTCGTGACTTCAGATGGTGGTTTTCTTTTTGGGACTCTGGTAGTTTGTCCTAAAGCTGAAGCGGTAGCAGCCGGCTGTTTCTCCTTCTCTGATGTTATTGAGCGGAGAACCTCTCACACCAGTGGTGTTCTGGTGCTAAAGATGTGAGTGTGTAATGAGTGGAGGACCCAGGGAAATGTGGCGGTTCAATGAGACCGACAATCGGATGGTCCGATTGTTGTTCCGAAACATGCCATTAGTGGTTTTTAGACAAATGCAAGAGAACAACTTCATTCTCTTTTTTCTTTAATCTCTATAATTTATTTGTAGCTCTACGATGTTTGAACGCAGTTTCAAACGCCGTTTTGAGGCATGAAAGAAAGGTTTGAAGCTAATTTGTTTTCCAGGTTTCCCGTCGCAGCGTTAAATCAGGTTTTAATGTCTGCAGCCAAACTTGAATTGTTTCAGAAAGTGAGAAAATAACTACGTGACTATAAGATTGTGATCGTTCCTGGGAGTGGAGCGTTGACCGGACGGGTTTAACGGATGCATGAACTCCTCACAGACAGCTGTTGTTGCCATTGGGTCAAATGTTTTCATGGCATTGTTTAGCCTTTTCATGTTTAAGAGAAAGAAAAGCAGAACTTTTCACCAATTTTATGTGTTATCTGATTTCTCTTGGGTTAGCATCATGCTAAATAGCAATTAGCTTTGATTAAACGCTAACTCCTGTTTGTAGTTTGTTTCAATAGTTTGTTTTTTGTCTTTTTTTCATGAAAAGGATTTTGATCTCTTTAAATGATTATGAAATTCCTGTCAAACCTCTTCTGGTCTTAAAGCGTCCAGATGGAGCATCAGGATTAGCACCTTCATCAGAAACCTGCCAGCTCCAGTCCTACACATGCCTGCTGCTCTCGTGTCAGTTTGAGAAACGTTCCTGGTCCTTCATGATTTTCACTGAAAGATCATAACTCTGATGACTGCAGAAGCTGGCTGTAAAGGGCTAAATGTCCACATATACAATCATTAAAATAGCTGATGATGTCATCCAGAAACTCACAATCAAAATAAAGTCAAATCTGGTGCACAACGTTTTTGCACCAAGAATGCCTCTTCTGCTTAGAAAAAACTAGTTTTGTTATCTTTGCAAGCATGCAACATTTTACATTTTTAAAAGTGTGGATTTTTCCTGCATGTCTGAATCCCTGTGTGCACGAGAAACCACGTAGTTTACTTTTTGGTACCCCACACTTTCAGTTTCCATTCCTAGGTTTCTACTTATTTTTTACTGAAAAGATTTAGAATATGATGTCATTTTTATTTTAAGTAAGTCTAGTGACAGATCTTCTAGGAATTTGTGTAAAATTCCAGTCACGTCCTTTTCTCAGATTACTTGTGTTTTCAGAAAGTCAAATGACAAAGGTCGTAAAATATTAGAATAACCCAGTCATTCCCCTTCTGGCACTCGAGGAGTACAGACGCTTCCCTCTTTCGCTCCCTTATCTTTTTTTCCCAAGGCTCTTCGTCCTGTCTGCCCACAGAGCGCTTATCTGCATTTCTTCTGAAAAACTCTATTTTTACTAACCATGGATTTGATAAACTGGTCATTCAACGCGATCGATAAGATTTTTTCAACAATGAGAACGGAGCAGGGGGCTCCCACATGTCCACAGGGGACACGCCCGGTGGGATATGTTTTGGATTCCTGGAAGGAGTGGAAGATCATATGCCTCTCCCAGCTGTCCATTGAGGACATCGAAGACGTGTGGATATTCTGTCTGATGATCACTGAAATTCTCCTGATTGGAGTGGGAGGATATCTGGTTTTCTGGAAATTTGGGAAGACTGGAGCGATTGGAGGGCAACCCGCACCCACGAAAGCACCATCCATGTGGAGACCGCACAGACTGGGACGTTGCTCGAGGTGAATCGTAAGCTGGACAATGTTCTAGCTGTGATACCGGTATTTGTGTGCAAAATGGATGTCATCTCGGAGAGAGTCACCGGACTGTAAGGACAAGTTTAAAACCCAAAATTGGCTCCACTGAAGGACTGGAAATGATCAGCTTAAAGACTGAAGGCAGAGAGGAAAATTATCTCAGCCTGACCCAAACAAAGTCTTGTTATCTGAATCTGAGGCCCCGGTAGCTTTGAGCTGCNCATCACACATGTTCTTTTGAATACTGTCTCCACTTGTACATCTTTAAGGGAAAATTAATTAGAGTTGCCCTCTGTCAACCCTGTTTTCCACCGGAGCCGGAGGGAAAATATTGAGAATGGAGATGAAATGGATGGAAATATCTGCAGTTTTCTAAATGGATGGCGAGTTAAATAAAACATTATTATTATTATTATTAATTTATTTATTTATTTTACTTTTTCTGCTTCATGTTAGCCTGTGATTATCAGATGTGTTGGGAACTGGACAACTGCATTAAAAACATCACGGTCGTGCCCCCCCCCCTCTCTCATGTTTCTCCTCCTCCAGCCTCGGGTGGCAGGAGAAGGAGAAACTGTGGCAGAAGGGAGAGAGACGGGGTGCGGGACAGTTTGACACACTTCTCCTCCATGAGGCAACAAATAATAAATCAGGTGGAGCGTCCTGCATTGCCTAGAACAATGAGTTCTGATGATAATCCACGGAGTTTGAACATTAAATCGCTCCACCATGTCCACGGAGGAGCTGTGAAAGAAACGGAGCAGAGCGGAGAGCAGGGGGCTGTTACCACAAATCCGCTTCATACAGCAGTGAATAAATGTGTCTGATCACCATGCGTTAAGTAAAATAATAAGTTTTGATAATAAACTGTGCAGAGCATTAAAATTATATTTTCTGATCTACCATGGGCGCTATCGCGCTGCATTTGCGGCCGATGCGCCTCTCATAAGCTGCCGGTAGGAAGGGACAAGCAGCAGAACGTTTCCTCGGCTTCTCCATTTTTACATCAACTGTCCGACCGCAGCACTGTCCAACCATCACTCCCGCTGACTAGCGATAAGGCCCCGCCCACCCTGGTTTGTGCTGCCTGAGATTGACAGCCCTGTCGCAGCGCCCTGAACCAGTCTGCCCATGACAATGAGAAACAGACCAATAATACATCTTGATGTGGGCAACACACTGCTAGCCTCAGCAATCTATTGGCCGGCCCAATTTGTAAGAAATCTGAGGGCAAGAGAGAAAGACGAATGCAACGAGTGGATGAATGAACGAATGAAATAATTAATAAATGTCAGACCGGCCCAACGGCCCTGCCCACAGTGTCGGCCCACCGGGACGGCTCCCGGTGCTCCAGAAGGCCAGTCCACCCCTGTCGAAGACGTGTGGATATTCTGTCTGATGATCACTGAAATTCTCCTGATTGGAGTGGGAGGATATCTGGTTTTCTGGAAATTTGGGAAGACTGGAGCGATTGGAGGGCAACCCACACCCACGAAAGCACCATCCATGTGGAGACCGCACAGACTGGGACGTTACTCGAGGTGAATCGTAAGCTGGACAATGTTCTAGCTGTGATACCGGTATTTGTGTGCAAAATGGATGTCATCTCGGAGAGAGTCACCGGACTGTATGGACAAGTTTAAAACCCAAAATTGGCTTCACTGAAGGACTGGAAATGATCAGCTTAAAGACTGAAGGCAGAGAGGAAAATTGTCGCAGCCTGACCCAAACAAATTCTTGTTATCTGAATCTGATGCCCTGGTAGCCTTGAGCTGCAAGCAACTAAAATCCCCACGAAGGAATGCAGACAGATGCTGTGACACCCCCCCCCCCGCCTTCCTATTGGAGTCTCATGTTATGTTGTGTTGTCTGAAGTTTGTTGCATATCTGTTTGAGGTGTATTTTTGCAGAGCAAAGCTATCCTCCTGGTGGAGGGTAGCTCTGAAGTGCTTTTTTTCCCTCCACCTGAACCAATCCTCATGTAAACCCCTCTTATCTCTATTAAGGCAGCGCGACTCGGGTTGCGAATGACCACAGTCACCAATTCTTGTTGTGTCTTGCCCATGTATGCCTGATCTCTGAATTGAGTGTACTGAAACTCTAATTTTCCTCTGGGATCAATAAAGTATTGATTGATTGATTTGATTGATTGATCATTTACCCACAGATCATCTTAAATCCTGCTGCTGCAAACAGATGATTCTCTAAATAATAACATTAATCAACTCAACAGTTTAAACTCGGCTAATGAGAGGAGGAATTTCACTTGGGTTAAATAAAATCAATCAGAACTAAATGAAAACAAACCAACAATAAAAGCAAGCAGATTCAGAAGGTGTGTGTGAGGAGAAGTGGGTCATGTGCAGAGGAGATGTTCAGACTGGAAAAATAAAAAGTGGATTTAAGACATGGGTCAGCTTTTGTAGCCTGGGACGACCGAGGTGAGCGGAGATGAAACAAAACTCCACTTTCCTGCTTCGGGACGTTCCTGGGGTTAGGGTTTAGATAAAAGCAGCTATCGTTGGTAAACAGCAGGTCTGATAAATGTAACAGAGGGCCTTTAAAAGCAGATATTTCAAGAAAAGTCAACGAACCCAAACCTCATTTTGATTCTGAAGCTGACTATTTATTAAACCATTCATTCATTCGTTAGTTTGTAATGAGCGTGTTTTATATAGACAATTGTAAAAATAGATTTCTCTAGAACATGATGCCTGTCTCTTAAATTTGCTTTTGACATGATGATGTTTTTCAGAGAAAATTAGAATTTTTCGACATAACTTCTTTTCTGAAAAACAATAAACATACAATTCAGGGTTTCCCCCAGAAAATCAGTTAAGCCTGGCGAATTCGGCCGTGGGGGGGTAGGGGGTGGGGGTGTTGCACACGTTCCGCTGCCGTTTCTCACCAGTATCAGCTGATGGAGGGCTCTAGTTTCGTTGCACCGTTCGTGTCAGCGGACACGGTAGGGTTGGAGAGGGGAGGGGGGCGGGGCATGACGCTTAGCCTGGTGGGCCACCAGGCTTACAAAGCTTTGGGGGATACCCTGCATATTTATGATATTAATAGGAATATTGAACAGACCTTGTTTGGTCTCCAGTTCGTCCCAAATTAGTTTTCTTTTTTAACACTTTCTCACCAACAGAAACAGTTCCAGATTCTTTGAGACAAATACGTCTTCTAAAAGTTTAGAAGTTGTTTAAAATTCCCACAACACGACAGCAAGGTCACAAGACTCACAGGAGGGAACCGGGAACGTTCTGAGAGCCCAAACGCTACAAACTTTCTGGTTATTCTACACAAGCGTCTGTGCTGTGGTTCAGGCTTTGCTCTCCATCTGTGTTGTTTTTTGTTGTTTTTTTGTGACACTCTCACTCTTCTTGTGCTGTGAAAGCCTAAATCAATAAGAGTCTGAGCTGTCTGCAGCTTTCCCATAAAATCGGCTTTTTTGTTTTCCAGTGAAGGAGCTTCTATCTTCTGATTTGATGAAAACAAAAGTAGGTTTTGACCTGTTTGATTTGTTTCCAGGGTGTCTAGCTCCATCTAGTCCAGAGGCGGTCATGTGATTTACATGCACAGGAACACGTAAGTGAGCAGGAACCTGCTTTACTCGCTGTTTCAGACCCACGGCTGACATGTTTGATTCTACGGATCAAAACTTCCTGTTGTTTGCTGAAGTTTAAGATGACTGAAAACACAGAAGTAGGCTTTACTGGGAGGAGTTTAATGTAGTTTCAAACTAAGAAATCTTTGATGTGTTTTAAAAATAAACATCAAACACGGATCATCTCCAACATTCCCCCAAGGGGAGGAATGTGTTTTTCCCTTGAAAATGAGACGCTTCCTTCATAGTTTAATGCATCTGTTAGAAATTCAATTATAGGAACATCTGCAAAACAGGCTGACATAATAATAATAATAATAATAATAATAATAATAATAATAATAATAATAATAATAATAATAATAATAATAATAATAATAATTAAAGTTGCAAGCAGCGTCGGTCGGCCCTCGCGGCTCCGCGCTGCTCCGGCCTGGCCGGCAGCCCAGGGCATCCGGGCACGTCCGCGGAACAGAAACGTCGACCACCCCGACACCAGAAACCACGAACGGTCTCCTCCTCTGAGCCCACCATTAAATTACACATCTCACCACTAGGGGATACTCTACTTTTTCTACACTGGTGGTGTGACGACACAGACCAAGTTTAATGCTATTCTGACCACGTTTTTTTGAAGTTATTGAAGGTTAAAGCTATCTAGGGGGCGCTGTGACCAACTGCAAAAAAATCCCATTGAGGTCAGCTTTGATTGACAAAGATGGTTTTCTGTTATTTTGGCATCAATCAGACATTGCTTGCGTCATCTAGAGCCAGAGAGTCGAAAGGGGGTGGAGCTAAAAGGGTACCCTGCCGGATTGCCCATTGATTGCTGGAGTTAAGCACCAGACCCCCCCACCCCCCACCCCCCCGCGACCCTACGTGCATAAGCGGGTTCAGAAAACGGATGGTTGGATGGTGAAGAGTGAGCTAAGCCAGAAAGCGAAGCTCTCGATTTACCGGTCGAGCAACGTTCCTACCCTCACCTGTGGTCGCCAGCTTTGGGTAGTGACCGACAGAACGAGATCGTGGATACAAGCGGCCAAAACTAGCTTTCTCCACGTAGTGTCTGGGCTCTCCCTAAGACATGTAGGATTTATAGGATGGCTTTCTTCGTATGCTTTTGGTTTCTGGTTTTTATTCTTTGTTTTGATTTCTTTTAACTTCTTAATTTTAATATTTTAATCAGAATTTTATCTTATTTGCATGTTATTGTTCCCAATAATAATAATAATAATAATAATAATAATAATAATAATAATTATTATTATTATTATAATATTAATAATAGTTATGTCATGTTCTGTGTCCCTTTGTTCCCCAGCCCCTCCAGTTCCCACTCCAGGTTCTCATTTTGTGTTTCATGGCGCCCTCATGTGTCCTTTGTCTGCGTCTCTCCCCATGTGTCTCCTAATGTTTCTCCATCCCTCTCTGGATTCCCTTTTGTGTTTTCTTAGCACACTCATGTGTCCTTTGTCTGCATCTCTGTTGTGTGTCTTAAGTTGTAGCTCCAGCCTCTTGTTCCCCAGTTCATTGTATGTGTGTATGAGTTTGTGTGTGTCAGTATGTGTATGTGTTTGTGTGAGTTCTTCCCTTAGTCTTTAGGTTTAGTTTTGTGTTTTATATAGTGTTAGGTTTATCATCCCTCCACTGGTTCTCTTCCCCATCCAGATAATTGCTGTCACCTGCCTTCCCTCCAGCCTCACTCCACACACCTGCTTCCTGTTTCCCTAATTGCTCCTCCCTGTCTATATAAGCCCTCCTTGTCTCATTGTTCTTGTCGGTCCATTGTTTGCTGTCAGTGTGAGTATTCTGTCAGTCTCTAGTTCCTCGTCTCTAGTTTTACTTGTACTTCTTGTGTCTCAGTTTTGGATCACTAGTTTTTGGATTTTGGCTCCTCACCCGTTTGGATTTACATGGTTTTTGGTTCACCTTAAAATAAAGGATTTATTTTACGTCATCTCCTGCCTCGTGTCATCCTGGGTTTCTGCAATTTGGTTTCCAACATCCCTCCCTTAACGTGACAAGTTAGGGTTTTATTTTTATTTGGGTATTTTCAGACAGAAGTAATTAAGTTAGAAAATATTTTACAGTTGGGGAGACAAGACAGATGAATAATTTAGATGAATTCTTCAGCCACTTGTTTTAATTTGATTTTTGAATATTATTATTCATTAGTTATGCTTTGTATTAGTTTTGAAAATGTAATATTTTATTTCTTTATTGGTATTATTATATTGGTGTTGTTATTATGTTGCATCCTCTTTATATTATTATTTTGTTTCATCATTACTTTGCTGTTTGCATTCTTACATACATTTTAAGGAAGCAGGTATCTTACTGAATGGGAAAGTTCGTGTTTTAAATCATTTAAGGTTCATGTTGCCTCAACATTGTTGGAACGCAGTTGTTTATCTCTGAGACCCGCGATAAGAGTTCTGACCATGCGTTTGTGCTTCGGTTGTTGCAGCTGAACTGAAACTCGTGTTTGTTGTGTGAAGGAAAACAGAACTGAATAAGTGGTTTTGGCTCGCTTTCTCGAGAATCCCGGTTTTACTTTTCTGTGTCTTTGCTGCAGATGAACTTCCAGCCCATTCTTATGGAAATGTAACGTCAATAAAAAGCCTGAAGAAATGGGCTCTAAGGTGGCCTAATGGTTTGACATCTAAATGACTAGTTCAGTCCACACAAAAGCTGAAGCTGTTTTCTTTTTGATGCGAGTCCCACTGCTACGTCAGGCCAAGAGAAAAGTGCCACTTTCATTTTCAAATTATGCCACTGACAGCTCATAAAACCACATGAATTCATGCATGGCTGCATGAGACGTGAAGGGACAGAATGACATGCTGGTGTTTAAAACTGTTGGCTGCACACAGAATCTTGCTAGAATAAATGATCGGATCGGTTTTATGTCACCAAACTCACTTCAAGTCTAAAACAATAAAACCGTTCAACCTTTCTGTTTTTTTTACGCTTTTCTGACCCGAGTAAAGTTCAGTAAAACGATTTCCAAACGCAAAACCTCTCCTGGGGGTTTGGTTTTATGTAGTCGTTGTATTTAATACAAGTATGGGATTCACTTTCATATGTCTGTGAAAGACCTGCAGGTGGACATTTATTAACCCTTTGATGCATGAATTATGAAATCTTCAACCATGATTTTTTAAACAATTTTTTTTCAATCATCTTTAGGTGTGGATAAAACAAATTTCAAAAAATATATTTTGTAAAATTTTATAATTTACAAATTGTTTATTACATGTCCACCTCAGTGGACAGCGTGCATTCAGAACATGAAATATGTTGGCTTGACTTACTGAAGTCCAAATGGAGGGGCTCAAATGCAATAAAGTCTTCAAAAGCTGTGCTTAATAGCAAAAATAAATAAATAACAATTTTGAGTACCTGTCCACTGTAGTGACCATTATGCATCAAAGGGTTAATAGTGTTATTACATAGTATATGAATGGTGTTATTACATAGTATAAGAATAGTGTTATTACATATTATATGAATGGAGTCATTACATAGTATATGAATATTGTTATTACATAATATATGAATGGTGTTATCACATAGTATATTAATAGTGTTAATACGTAGTATATTGATAGTGTTAATACGTAGTATAGTGATAGTGTTAATACGTTGTATATTAATTGTGTTATTACATAGTATATTAATAGTGTTAATACATAGTATATTGATAGTGTTAATGCATAGTATATTGATAGTGTTAATACGTTGTATATTGTGTTATTACATTGTATATTATTAGTGTTATTATATAGTATATTAATAGTGTTAATACGTTGTATATTAATTGTGTTATTACATAGTATATTAATAGTGTTAATACATAGTATATTGATAGTGTTAATGCATAGTATATTGATAGTGTTAATACATAGTATATTGATAGTGTTAATGCATAGTATATTGATAGTGTTAATGCATAGTATATTGATAGTGTTAATACGTTGTATATTGTGTTATTACGTTGTATATTATTAGTGTTATTACATAGTATATTAATAGTGTTAATACGTTGTATATTAATTGTGTTATTACATAGTATATTAATAGTGTTAATACATAGTATATTGATAGTGTTAATGCATAGTATATTGATAGTGTTAATACATAGTATATTGATAGTGTTAATGCATAGTATATTGATAGTGTTAATGCATAGTATATTGATAGTGTTAATACGTTGTATATTGTGTTATTACGTTGTATATTATTAGTGTTATTACATAGTATATTAATAGTGTTAATACGTTGTATATTAATTGTGTTATTACATAGTATATTAATAGTGTTAATACATAGTATATTGATAGTGTTAATGCATAGTATATTGATAGTGTTAATACATAGTATATTGATAGTGTTAATGCATAGTATATTGATAGTGTTAATGCATAGTATATTGATAGTGTTAATACGTTGTATATTGTGTTATTACGTTGTATATTATTAGTGTTATTACATAGTATATTAATAGTGTTAATACGTTGTATATTAATTGTGTTATTACATAGTATATTAATAGTGTTAATACATAGTATATTGATAGTGTTAATGCATAGTATATTGATAGTGTTAATACATAGTATATTGATAGTGTTAATGCATAGTATATTGATAGTGTTAATGCATAGTATATTGATAGTGTTAATACGTTGTATATTGTGTTATTACGTTGTATATTATTAGTGTTATTACATAGTATATTAATAGTGTTAATATGTTGTATATTAATTGTGTTATTACATAGTATATTAATAGTGTTAATACATAGTATATTGATAGTGTTAATGCATAGTATATTGATAGTGTTAATACATTGTATATTACTTGTGTTAATACGTTGTATATTAATTGTGTTATTACGTTGTATATTATTAATGTTATTACATTGTATATTAATAGTGTTAATACATAGTATGTTGATAGTGTTAATACGCTGTATATTAATTGTGTTATTACGTTGTATATTATAAGTGTTATTACATAGTATATTAATAGTGTTAATGCATAGTATATTGATAGTGTTAATTCATAGTATATTAATAGTGCTAATACATATTATATTAATAGTGTTAATATATTATATTAATAGTGATAATACATAGTATATTGATAGTGTTAATTGATAGTGTATTGATTGTGTTTATACATAGTATATTGATTGTGTTGATACATATTATATTAATAGTGTTAATACACAGTATATTGATCGTGTAGCCTCAAGGGCAACATGCCGTTATCACTTGTAAGTTGCTTTGGACAAAAGCGTCTGCTAAATACATAAACATAATGTGTTAATAGTGGCTGTCTCTCACAGGATTTGTTAGATTGCCTTAAAGACGTTTAGACATGGTTGGACGCAAACTTTCTTAAACTGAATGAGAGAAATATCATCATTTCTGGGTCTTCTACTGCACGGCTCAGCCAGAATTGTAGCCTTGGAGTTCTTTTCTCTTATTGTCATCGTACAGTCAGGAACTTTGGGATTAGTGGATCAGATCAGTGCTGTAGTGAAGTCTAATTTCTTCCAACTGAGGCTGCTCAGTAGGGTTAATGCCTATGTTTCTATGGATGTTTTTGCTTTTCTTCATGTCATGATTACTTCTAGACTGGACTATTGTAATCCACTAAATGCTGGCCTGCCTCCATCGTGCTAGGTCGCCCACAGAAACAGGATCATATCCCCCTACTGACTGATCTTCACTGGCTTGCTGTTAAGTTCAGGAGTGACTTTGAGATATTGCTACAGGTTTTTAAATGTTTGCATGGTTTAGCTCCCTCTCATCTGTGTGACCTGATCGAGCCGCATGTCCCGTCCAGGAGGCTTAGATCAGCAGATCTCCACCTATTAGTTACACGCAGATTGTGCTTAAAACTAAGGGTCCTAGAGTCTTCTCTGCTGTCCTGTGGA
>SSNQ01000019.1:2017880-2033644 GCA_006942095.1 Nothobranchius kuhntae | reverse complement strand
GTCCACGTTTGTGTTTCTGTTCAGCTCACGAAGCAGAGTCTGGAGATAAAATCACGAGCAGCATGAGAACCGGCAATCCTCTGAATATCTGCGCTATCATGTGTCAAGAGCACTAGGAATCATTATAAAGAGGAGCGGTGTCACACTCTACAGGAATAAGAGCCACTTATCCAGAGTGAAATCTCTCCAACCCTCTCACCTGACTGTCAGATCCTTTCAAGCACGAGTCGGGTTTAAAAAATAAATAAAGAAGAGAAGCAAAGAAACAATAACTCAGAAACACAGAGGCCTGATTCCGTAAAAACACCTGATGTAGAAGTTTTTCCATATTGTAGCATGCTCTGCTATGCCTCTGATGTTTTAGTCTACCATTTGGGAATGCCTGGGGATCTCCCAGGGTTAGGGAGAGTGTTGCTGGGCTGCATGGTGGTGCAGTGGTTAGCACTGTTGCCTCGCAGCAAGAAGGTTGTAGGTTCGAAACTCGGCTGTGGCCTTTCTGCGTGGAGTTGCATGTTTTCCCCATGCAGATCACAACATGCCCTATAGGTTATAAATTGTAAATGCAAAATAAACACTTGAAGAGCAAGTCACCCCCTACCAGAGTATTACTCCACTCCCACTTCCTGTTTGAAAAGTGCAACAAATGCTGTTGCCTAGCAGTCCGAGCGGGCGGAGCCGCCAACAAATACACACACACACAGGCTCACAATGACATTATGACATCATATGGTACCAGCTAACGTTCTCTTAGCCAATAGCGATGGCAGATTTAAACTCAAATGCAGTGCAGAGTTTTTACCTGACGACACAACACAGACAGTTTTAGGCAGAAAATTCAAATTTTAACTGAAATGCACTAAAGTGCAAAACTATTGACGACACGTGTCTGCAGCACGATTAGACACACATTTATATAGTTTATCAGGAAAAAATGTTGATTTGGGGGTGACTTGCTCTTTAAAAAAGTCAGGTGATTTAGCGTGCTGAAACTGCTCCTAAAATCACCTCAATAGGAGGAAAAACTTTTTGTTTTCATGCTGAATTTTTAGTCCAGGATAATCATGCCCCCCCACCCCCCCACCTCCCACCACCACCACCACCACTCACACACACACACACACAGAGCACAGTGAGCAGGCGCTAGCCTAGCCTTAAGCTGTGCTGCTTCGTCCTTGCAGAGCTCATATCTACCAGAGCCCAGCTCTAATACATCGGGTGTCAGCTTTTATCTGCCTCCCCCTCCTCCCCCAGCTCTTTATTTGGTTTGCAGTGTTCTTGAGAGCTTTGTAACCCACAGTTTAGACGGCTGCTCGATGATAGTTGAAAAAACTGCTCTATAAAAGCCCTCAGTACGCCTTCTGATCCTCCCAGTAATTGTTTACAGACACGTCGACACTTTCTCACTGAGCAGAAAACGAAAGCAGTTCAGATAAAATGTTTGTTATTATTATTATTATTATTATTATTATTGTTGTTATTGTTGTTATCATTATTGTTGTTGTTGTTGTTATAATAATTATTATTATTATTGTTGTTGTTGTTGTTATTAGGTCTAAACACTGTTTACATTTAAAGTCACTCAGATTATAAGTTTGTTTTGGTCAGACCTTGAAAGTTAGTCATGAATCAGCCTCAGCAGCTCAACACCTGTTACCCTGGTGGATTTTTAGTTGCGGCGGCCATCTTTAATCAGGTGATTTTGTTATGTTTAAGCTGCAATAGCAAATTTGTAAAAAAAAAAAGAGCTTAAAGCAGTTTTTCGTGCCTCTTAACGACGTTCCAACATAGTAAAGCTGTGGAGATAAAAACTGTTTCAGTACAATATGTTCGGCTGCTTTATGAACACATGCAGACGCAGGCAAAAACATTATTGTCCTTTCTTTGCTGAATGGCGATGATGACCAGACTCCTGATGCATTGGGCTTTATCCACATAAAGTCCATCAGGAACACGCGTCATGGCTGAAAGGAGAATATGATGTCTGTCTGACAGCCTGTAATCCCTTAAGCCTTGTCTGTTTGCATAAACCAATTTAAGTGACTCTTAATGTGATTAGATTGTGTTGATGACCACCACAGCAGCCGAGCACCACATCACAGGACAGCAAATGCACTTCTGGGTGTTTATGGAAACATTTCTGCAGCATTTTATCCTGCTTGTGTTATTTTACTTCTTTTGTTGTGGGTATAAATGTCCTTTGCCCTCCCTAGCTTTGCCGTTTCCTCTTAGCTGGGCAAACTCCTTTACATCCGTTAGGGTGTTGAAGTTTAATCGTGCTCTAACTTCCCTCTGGGATTAATAAAGTATCTTTGAATTTGAATTTGAATGTTATTGTGGGAATGATAAAGCAGCTACATGCATGAGATAGCACGGCGCACAATAAGATTCTGGTTACTGTTCACCTCAGAGAACCTTTCTGGTGACCTCTGGGATACTCAAAGAGGAGGGAAAGGCACTTTCCATGCCCCCCCACCCCCCCACCCCCCGACCTCCGTCGAACCACCTGGATTTAAAATGGAGCTGCTTAGAGGCAACAGCAAGCTTGTGTAGTTTTCCATTAACACTAATGCTCTGGGTTATGCCGTGGGAGCAGCGCGACCTAATCTGTTTAGCCCGCCATCTGATCCGTCACATCAGTGGCTTCTGTGTTCCGAAACAGAATTTTTTTCCTCACATTCCCACCAGAGTTCTATAAGACGCTATATTTTATGCTTTTAGTCGTATTCATGATTTCATATTTAGATTTAAAGCTTCCTTCCGGAGTATTTCTCTTATCCAACGGCACCATCTAGTGGCTGACAAGCGTGTCACACAAAAACGCTGTTCCTCTGTTTTTTTTAATCAATCACATCAAATCAAAGATACTTTATTAATCCCAGAGGGAAATTAGAGCTTTTGTTTTTTGAAGATGGCGACTTCACGTTTCTGTTTTATAAATGTGCTTCTGTAGCCGACAAACCGCTAAAACAAGTTGTTGCATGAGTATTATTCTCTTGTGTTTTTCATATATTTATATTTTAGAGACCTTCTTGTCCGTGAAAATTCATCAACTCTCCGTCAGCCGAGGTATTCCTTAAATTTGAAGCGTCTAAGCGGCAGTCTAATGCTGCTGGTTAGTTTTGGTCGGCGCTCGGTTTCCTATTGCACGGAGCTCTGCGGGGCAGGGGGCGTGCTTAGCAAAAAATAAATAGATAAAAAAGATGAATTGCTTATATTAAATCACAGTACATGATAAGATAATCACTTTTACGGATTTCTGACAAATCATACATAATTTCTGAAAGAGGAAAACGCCAGAAAGCAGCTTTTAAATAAGTTTATTCTAACTAAATTAAAACCTAAATGTTTTAACTGAATCTAAATGTTCAAGATCAAATCTAAATATTTAATTTTGAACGTTTTTCAACAAAAACGAACAAGATAAGAATCCGCTTATCCGTGAGAGCTTTATTAGTTGAGCCTTCGGTCAGACCTTCATCAGGAGTTGTGGAGGTTCACACAAAACAGTCCTTATTTAAACAGGCCAGTTGATGTCAAACACCTGTGTGGCTGAATACAGCAGAGCATCATGGGAAATAGAGTCTCAGTCAATGAAAACAGTGCACTTAACATTTAAAACATTCAAAATCATGTTTTTTAACAAGACATTAGATGGGACTTTCTCCATCCCTCTTTCACGTTGGTACAGTAGGTTACCTTTCAGGTATGACTATCTGAAGTTATTGTTTGGTAAGTATTTAGTTTTTTTGTTGTTGTTTGTTTTTTGTAGATTAAACTGTATTGATATTTAAATTTAAATATATTATTTGGTTACATTTTGAACATTTAGCTTTACTTCAGTTATTTTTCCTAAATTCATAAAGTAAGAACAGAAGATTAAATATTTAAGTTGTAAAAATGCTAAATATAGCTAATAGCTGTCCAGTTGATTGCTCCTTAAACTATATTTTATTTTCTCCCTCATATTGGGGTTTAACTTTCATTTCTTTTGAGGAGAAAGTTAAAGTTAAAGTTAAAGTTAAAGTCCCATTAGTTGTCACACACACTAATGTGTGTGCGAAATTTGTTCTCCGCATTTGACCCATCCCCTGGGGGAGCGGTGAGCTGCACACAGCCGCGCTCGGGAACCATTTGGTGGTTTAACCCCCCAATCCAACCCCTTAATGCTGAATGTCAAGCAGGGAGGCATTGGGTCCCATTTTTTCAAGGTCTTTGGTATGACCCGACCAGGAGTCGAACCCTGATCTCCCAGTCTCAGGGCGGACACTCTACCACTAGGTCACTGAGCTAAAATAATGAAATGTTTTGTTTTTTTCATTTGAACAACACTATGAGGTCCTAACCCTAAGAACATAAACATCTGGTCTCAAAAGGATGTTATACAACAGTTAGTTCCGACCGAGTGATTTGATTGGTCAAGAGACTTTGCAAGAGTGCTGATATTGGACTATAACAGCACCTGGACTGTTTACAAACAGTATCACTCCGCTGTGCGCAGGTGTTCTCAGATAATCATTAACGTTACTTCCGTTAACTCTTGGATTTTGACCGACTTCGCACAGCAAAGATGGACATATTTTCTCAGATAACATTCGATCTACAGAATGAATGGTCATCAGACTCTGACACTGAAAGAAAGAAAGCGGACCGAATACATCAGCACAAACCAGGTGTGCTGACAGGTCAACAGCGGACCTCGACGAATCAGAGAAGAGCAAAAAGGAAGTCAGCACTGTGAGGCAGACAGGCTGGGCTCTGAACTGCTTTCAGACTTGGCTCAATCTTTAAAATGTCCAAGTGAACTATCAGCCAGTTAAGAAGACTGAACACAGTGTTAAGGGAGTTTTATGGATCCATCCGGACAGCTAAAGGGGAGCTCTACAGCATCAGCAGCTACCTCGGACTTCGGGCGGGATTGGAGCTGCCGGTGAGCCGCTCATGTAATTTGATGCAGGTCCCAGAGTTTTTACCAGCTAACAACGTTTTCAAAGGAGTCACACGAAAACTTTCAGATGATCGTAAAGCAGGAGTGTCAAACTCATTTTAGCTCAGGGGCCACATTGAGGGAAATCTAGTCCCAAGTGGGCCGGACCGGTAAATTAAAAACAACTTCGGATTGTTTTCTTTGTTTTAATACAATCAATATAAAACAAGGCTGGAGCCTGAGGACAGTGTATCCAAAATAGTACAAGTACAACACCTGAAGTGTACTTGAAAATTTGAAAAAATAAAAAAAAATCAACAAATAAATAAAACATTCCTTAGTGATTCAAAGAGCTTACAGATCACATGGCTAGATCAGTTCCATGCAGCACTTAAAGTATAATTGACTCATTTTACTTTACATCTTTTAGCTTTCACCAGCACATCAATATCAGAAGTCACATCCTGAGTGGCGGCCAACTTCAGGATGTGATTCAAGTTCTTGTGTGAGCCTTGAGCGCAGCTTTGTTTTATTTATACTCATTACAGAGAAAACTTGCTCACAATGATACGTTTATTTTCCCTCTACATTGTAAAGTATGAAAATAAAGTTTACACAACCATCTCGCGGGCCGCATATTTGACACCCCTGTCGTAAATGATACAAAGTAAAGTTACAGTGCTTTGTAGAAAAAGTATTTCTGTTGGCGGAGCCTGATAAATGATCTGTTGTTGCTTATTGTTGTTATAAAAAATAAAATGAGCGGGTAGAACTGTTGTATAAAAGCAATATCACACTCGAGGTCGTGCGTTGTTGCTGAATATCAGCACTGGTGTGATCATCTGCGGCCTCGTGCCTGCGACCACACCACCACTATCACACCGGTGCTGATATTCAGCAACAACGCACTCCCTCGAGTGTGATATTGCTTAAATATTGCCTCAACAAAATAGTCTAAAAATGATAACAGTAAAACACTGAAGATCATGAAATATGAAATTGTGTGAAAGATCCGACTGAAAAGAGCGTTTTTTTTATGTTTCTTAGCAGAAGAAGAAATAAACGTTGTTTGTTGTAAAAGACTGTACAAACAATGTTTTTTCTTTCAACTCAGCGGAATAAAAGATGCATCTTTTGAGCCGGTGACAGGCAGACAGCTTTAGACCTCCCACCGAGCAGCGGAGTGCTGATCGGCCATCCCGCTGCTGGTGCAGGGACTTTTAAGGTTGCCCTTTTCCATGATGCCACACTGGGAAAGATTAAAAACTCCAAAGGAAGTCAAACATAATGAGGCCAGAGGGTCGAGTGGATCCAACAGCGAGGCAGATTTTTAAAGATGACTTTAAAGACAGAAATCTGATGTTGTCAGTCAGTCTCTGTAACCGCGGCAACCACATTCTCATAGACGGAGGTCTCTGCTGGAGGAAGAGGAGCAAATCAAATAATAAGGAGTAAAAACTTCCAGGGATGCAAGAAATCCTCAAGTTCATGACGGATGGAATGAAAGTCCCTTCCTGCTGGTTGGAGGTAAACGGGCATTTGTGTTTGGATGGAAATAACATTTGTGCTAAAATCAAAGTCAATTTGGCAACAAAAAAAAACTAATTAAAAACATCTAAATATAAATGTAGATGTCAGAAAGAGCCGAGATTGGTGAAAAGGAAAAATAAATGCTGAAGTCTCCTAATTAAAAGTGCTCTGCTCGTCCAGCTGAGCTGCCAAACCAGGTTTTGTTGCAGTAAAATTCACGGATACGTCAAATTTAATTCAGTAATAAAAATGGTGCAATCGGCAGTAAACTGAAACTGTGCAAAACGAAGCTAATTATTGTGAACCCAGTGAATCCTGATAAGAACAATGGTCTGACCTGATGTTGGGCTAATACAGCCAGTCAGTCACTCCTCGTTCCTTGTAAAGTTTATTGTCTACATAAAGCTTATCCACCGAGAGGACAGCCCTCTTCCCATCCTGGATAAACGTTTTGCGCAGCGGAAAGAGAACCCGGCGCAGATCCAGGATTTCCTTAGGGAACTGGTCATTTACGCTGAAGTCTTTTCCTTTGAGCTCCTTTGATCCTTCTGCTTAAAATGTTCAAATTTAGCCACGATGGGACGAGGTCTTCTGCTGTCCACTCTTTTAGCTCCAAGGTGGTGTACCCGGTGAAATGTGATGCTTTTTATCGTTTCTTCGGTATCTTCATTTGGGTCTGGAGAAAGTTCTTGATTGTATGCTCGCAGTTCTCCGTCCCTCCCGTCTGCTCCGGCAGACCTGCGAACACCAAATTATCCCTCATGCTGCGGGCCTGAAGATCCAAAACCGTCTCCTTCTGAATCTTGTTGTCCTGGTGATCCGCGTCATTCCCTCTTCCAGGGAAGAAACAGACTCCCACAGAGACGTGTTCTCAGCGGCGAGCCGCTCCACCTGCTCCTGTCTGAACTCCAGAGACTGACGGAGGTTCTGAAACTCCTAGTGTAGAACCTCAAGCAGATGAAGATGCCCCTCAAATCCCAGAAGCCATTTATCTATAGAATCTAATAATTCTAATATGTCCTTACGGGGAGATGAGGCCTCAGGCGAGTCCTGAGGACGGCTCCTCTTGGTCCCAGGTGTTTCGGGCTCAGCTGCTGATTTCTTCGGACCCATGACGAAAAACTCAAAAACTCTGTCAATATAGTTCTGTAAACTTTCTAAATTTTCTTCACTGACCTCCAGGTTGAGTGCGTTATAATTACCAGATAATTCTTGAGTTGTCAGTTGATAAATTAGGCAAAAATGCATCTTAAGTGTGGATGTTTGTTAACGAGCTGCCATCTGCTTCAAACGCTGCCGTGTATCCGGTGCTCAGCCGTCAGCGCATGCTCCTCCTCAGCGTCCCCTCAGCAAATCTGTTCTTGTTAAAAGGTGAGTCGACTGAATTGGTGCTGCCACTCGTGAACAACTGTGCTCAAATGGTCCAAACGTGCCAGAAGCGTTTACTGGAGCTCATGGACCAGCCACCTGCATGGGCCTGCCGGAGTGCTGGAACATTTAATCTTGCCAGAAAGTTGGTGGGAATGCCGTTCATCCTCGTGCGTGTCTGCTGTCTTTCAGAGTGAATGTTGTTTCATCGGACGGCAGCGGCGTTTTGCACAAGCATGGCGGTTTTCAGAATGCCGCAGAACAAGTCTGTTAGTATCAAACCTGAGGTTCCTGTCAGAACACCGGCCTTCTCTAATGCTAACAGATCACAAAACCAAAAATTTTTGAAAAGAAAAGTTTAGGTTTGATCTTTGCAGAAATCTTCCGGTTGGGTGAGAATGTTACAGATGGGAAGTAGTGATGTGTCGGTCGCGAACGAACCGGCTCTAAGAGCCGGCTCTATGAAGTGAACGACAAGAGCCGGCTCGTCATTGGGAACCGTCACCCTCTCTCCCCTCCTCCTCTTGCTTTGGTGAAGGCCACAGGCGATTGGTCAACATGTGTAACTGCATGTCCACACTGTCCACACACAGAGCATTAGGATGGGGAAGAGGGAGGATCAGACTCAGACAGATACACAGCAGAGCACATGAGGGAATGAGGAGGAGGAAAAAGGTGAGCGAGAGAGGAGAGTGCGACGAAGACGGTAAGAAAATGAGCGACAGCACTCGGAAAGTTGAGATTTCTTAAAGTGTTCCGTTATTAAATCCATATAAATGATAAATATTTGATATATTGCATTTTTTACATTAGTAAATCCTTTTACACATAGTTTTACGTTATTTTTGGTGATGAATATACTTTACGCAACAGAAAATCTGAGGAGCCACTTGGGAGCCGAAAGAGCTCTTTTTGGTGAGCTGAGCCAAAAGAACCGGCTCTCTAAAAGAGCCGGAATTCCCATCACTAATGAGAAGGGAGGGTGGGAGGAGTGTAAATGTGATGTCACCACCACTGAGACGTGTCACTGCCGCACAAGCCAGGATAAACGCCAACATCCAAGGTTGTGGGAGTCGTTTTCTCGCTGAATGCTTTTACGATAAAGTAAAAAAGTCTTTTATGTGAACAAACCTGTGGTTAGGTTGTCTTATTATTTTTATTATATCCTTCTCTCTTTTATTGCTTCACTTCATAGTTTACGTTTTTAGACAAGGGCTTGCTAAAAAGTCCCTTTCACAGTCCCTCCACTGGCTCCCGGTAGAATATAGAATACAGTTTAAAGTTTTAGTCCTGACCTATAGAGCTCTTAACAACCAGGCTCCACGCTACCTATCTGAGCTTTTATCCCCACACACCACCTCTCAGAACCTTAGATCCACACCTGAAAACCTCCTGGCTGTTCCTCGAACCAGACTGAAAACCAAAGGGGACAGGGCCTTTCAGACTATTGCCTCCAGACTTTGGAACAGTCTGCCTTCAAATCTCCGTCTCTCTAACACTGTAGAGGTCTTTAAAAATCATCTAAAAACTCACCTTTTCATCCAGGCGTTCCGTCGCTAAATGTTCTAAAAGATGGCTTTGTTCTTGTTCACACCTTCACTTTTATACTCATGATTTTATTTTCTACTTTATCACTGCTATTGTTTTTCTGATGTTTTTATTGGTTAGAGGTATTTGCCCTGATCTTTATCATGTTGTACAGCGCTTTGTGATTTATATCTGTGAAAGGCGTTATATAAATACACTTTTACTTACTTACTTGCTGTTCTTGCTGCTTTCATGACTTTTACCGCAGTCTCTGTTTCATGTGCTTGTGTGGATGTGTGTGTGTATGTTTGTGTGTATTGTATAAAAGTCTTGTAAAAGTCTTTGCAATTTACCAAACCCTACATCTATTTTTTTTTTGGATGAGTGGAAACACGTTTCATCATCGAGTATTTTATTTTTCATCTACTGTACAGCACACTGCTATGCAGGAAGTGTGCTCTGTAAATAAAGTTTGATTGACTAATTGAAGGTAGAATCTTGAGGCAGATCTGAGCACCCTTTTATGATGGGGGGCATCTATGCTTCTGCCCCCCGCCCCACCACCCCACCACCCCCATGCTCTGACCTAAAACAACAGCTGTGTTGCTAACCTGTCAGAAGGAAAACGGCTTCTAGCTGCAACAGCAGTTACTACGTGGTGTCAGCTAGCATAAATAGAGAGGTGTGTGATTGCATTGGTTGATTTGGGAGTGAGTGAACTGAACATATGGGTGATTTTTTTTTTTGCAGGGGACCTTCTCTGACTGCAGCCTAGAGGGGAAAGCTGGCCTAAGCCTAGTTCAGCTCCACTCACGGGTGAATAAAACTTTGGCGTTTTTAGTTTTTTTCCACGAGGGATTCTTCAAGCTGCTCCGTGTCTGTTAGGCAACCTCGGCTCTCTTTAGGTTCTTGAGGGCAGAATGGCGGCGCTGTTTGTGAAAGTGGCATCCTGACCAATCCCAAGCTTGCGTTCTCCGTCTCACTCGGATGTTTAGAAATGTGGGCTCGACTCCGTCCGTCCTTGCGAGGGCTCCTCAGGTCGTGACCTTGTGGGTCTCCGTGCCAACGCAGAAGCATAAACTAGGCTTTAGGTTCTTGCGAGGCGGGACAGATTCATGCTTTCACGTTGGTAACACCAACTTCTGACTCGACAGCTGAAATCCAGACTCGTTAGACCAAGGCAGGTGTTTCCAGTCTCTTCTGGTCCAGTTCTGGTGATCCTGTGTGAGTCGTAACCTCAGGTTCCTCTTGTTAGCCGCCGGAGAGACACCTGGTGTGGTCTTCTGCTGCTGGAGTCCATCTGGAGCTGCTGATGTGGTTCTGCAGAGCCTTGGTAGGAACCAGAACTGATCTGAGTTGCTGATGTCCAGTCTGAACAATCTCTGTAATCTCTGGTGGTTGTGGGTTCAAATCCCAGTGTATCAGCCCATCATATCTGGTACTAACAACCATGATATGTTTAAAGTCCCTTAAATCAAGATTTTCTCCATTCTAATGCTCAGTTTGAACTTCTGTAGGTTATCTTCACAACATCTAGATCAGAGGTTCTCAGTCCTGGTCCTGGAGGGCCGGTATCCAGCACATTTTAGTTGTTCCTCTGCTCCAACACACTTGATTCAGCGATTGAGTCACTAGTGCAGCAGCACATCAAGCTCTGCAGAAGCCTGTTAATCACCTGCTGGCCGTGGTGTCGAACACAGGTTAACACTAAAACATGCTGGAGACCGGCCCTCCTGGACCAGGACCGAGAACCACTGATCCAGATGAACAAATGCTGCCATCTAAAAAACGTGACGTCGTGAATCCTCTCTAGTGCCTTTTATTACTTATTCTCATAGATGAAACACCTGAGTAAATGCTGACTCGTGAAAATGCTCCTCTACTGCTGCTTCGGATCAGTTAGGAGTTAAACCATTTTACTGCATGAACTTTATAAAACAATATCCTTTTCTCAGGAGATCCTTGACTTATGAAACCAAATGTTTTGATGAAAGCATCTTAAAAAGTTATTTAGCTGCACCAAGGCTGTAAAAGACCAGCTCAGTTGTAGCTGTGCTGGTGAACATGGTTAAAGAACGATGCCAGTCTCCACCTCTGTCATGGTGATTATTCTGAGAGGGATTTGGCATGATTGCGCCCAAAGGATGAGCCCTGATTTCGGAGCAGCGATCCGTCCCTGCAGTCCGTGGTCAGCGTGCTCATTATCGAATCAGACTCCAAGCCATCCCCTTTCTTGCAGCGAGACTCGCTGAATGGATATCATTGTGCCCTGCTACGGCTTTCATCACTGTAATCCCTCTACAAAGTGTGGCCACTCTTAGAGGAAGATGAAAAGAGTGGAGGAGAGAGCGGCCCATTCAGGGCGCACATCGCTGCGGAGGCCACGAGGAATGAAGTCGGTTGAATCGGTGGCCTGAGCTGGTGATTCCTCAGCCTCCCCCTGTCAGAAAAGAACAAAAGATTAAGCCCCCGACTATCCAAGATGATAACAAGCTGTCAGCTTCTGAAATGTAATCTGCTGACGGAGGGAGGAAGTGGTGGTGTCAGTGGAGTGGGCCGCCAGCTGATGGTTATCTCCTGAATGGCATGCCATTGATAGAGAGAGCTGTGGCTCTGCTGGCAGACACATAAAAGCCACTTCTGTCAGCAGCCAAACAAAGAGGTCTGCATGGGCAAAGGAATCCGTAGTGAGCCAATTTTCCACATATTTATTTATATATTTATCCCCCTTGACCTCCTCTTGCTCTCTGATCTGAGCCACAAAGAAGAGGCAGCGGGAATAATAAACGTTATGATTGGAAGCCAATAGAGTTGGGATAATAAGGAATTACCCCCGACAATGGTGACAAGGGATGGGAGGCTCCCCTCTTTCAGCTTGCCTCAGCTTGCCTCTGGAGCCCTTTGAACTGATCTGGAGACGGAGTGTTAAAAGGCGTACTTCTGGCCCAACACACCCTTCAGCGGGCAATAAGGCAGCAGGATGAGAGCTCTCACAAAACCATCCGGTTCAGAGGTAATCCAACATCTAACGAGGCCCATCACTCACACTAAGGCTACAGTGGGGCAAAAAAGTATTTAGTCAGCCACCGATTGTGCAAGTTCTCCCACTTAAAATGATGAAAGAGGTCAGTGATTTTCATCATAGGTACACTTCAACTGTGAGAGACAGAATGTGAAAAAAAATCCATGAATTCACACGGCAGGATTTTTAAAGGATTTATTTGTAAATCATGGTGGAAAATAAGTATTTGGTCAATAACAAAAATTCAACTCAATACTTTGTAACATAACCTTTGTTGGCAATAACAGAGGTCAAACGATTACTACAGGTCTTTACCAGGTTTGCACACACAGTAGCTGGTATTTTGGCCCATTCCTCCATGCAGATCTTCTTGAGAGCAGTGATGTTTTGGGGCTGTCGCCGAGCAACACGGACTTTCAACTCCCTCCACAGATTTTCTATGGGGTTGAGGTCTGGAGACTGGCTAGGCCACTCCAGGACTTTCAAATGCTTCTTACGGAGCCACTCCTTTGTTGCCCGGGCGGTGTGTTTGGGATCATTGTCGTGTTGGAAGACCCAGCCACGTTTCATCTTCAAAGCTCTCACTGATGGAAGGAGGTTTTGGCTCAGAATCTCACGATACATGGCCCCATTCATTCTGTCCTTAACACGGATCAGTCGTCCTGTCCCCTTAGCAGAAAAACAGCCCCAAAGCATGATGTTCCCACCCCCATGCTTCACAGTAGGTATGGTGTTCTTGGGATGCAACTCAGTATTCTTCTTCCTCCAAACACGACGAGTTGAGTTTATACCAAAAAGTTCTACTTTGGTTTCATCTGACCACATGACATTCTCCCAATCCTCTGCTGTATCATCCATGTGCTCTCTGGCAAACTTCAGACGGGCCTGGACATGCACTGGCTTCAGCAGCGGAACACGTCTGGCACTGCAGGATTTGATTCCCTGCCGTTGTAGTGTGTTACTGATGGTGACCTTTGTTACTGTGGTCCCAGCTCTCTGCAGGTCATTCACCAGGTCCCCCCGTGTGGTTCTGGGATTCTTGCTCACCGTTCTCATGATCATTTTGACCCCACGGGATGAGATCTTGCGTGGAGCCCCAGATCGAGGGAGATTATCAGTGGTCTTGTATGTCTTCCATTTTCTGATAATTGCTCCCACAGTTGATTTTTTCACACCAAGCTGCTTGCCTATTGTAGATTCACTCTTCCCAGTCTGGTGCAGGTCTACAATTCTTTTCCTGGTGTCCTTCGAAAGCTCTTTGGTCTTGGCCATAGTGGAGTTTGGAGTCTGACTGTTTGAGGCTGTGGACAGGTGTCTTTTATACAGATAATGAGTTCAAACAGGTGCCATTAATACAGGTAACGAGTGGAGGACAGAAAAGCTTCTTAAAGAAGANGTTTCATCTTCAAAGCTCTCACTGATGGAAGGAGGTTTTGGCTCAGAATCTCACGATACATGGCCCCATTCATTCTGTCCTTAACACGGATCAGTCGTCCTGTCCCCTTAGCAGAAAAACAGCCCCAAAGCATGATGTTCCCATCCCACATTTATTTAGTCTGGCTTGCCAGGCTAGGGCTAGTTCAGTTCACGTCTCAAATTTCAAGACAGCGAGTCCAAGTCAGGTCTGAAGTATTAAAGTCAAAATAAAGCCATAATTTTCTGAGGAGCACGTCTCGAGTCTTTAAGACACGTACGTGTCACAAAGGTCCTGTGAAGTAGTTCTGATGGTGGGACTGGGCCCGTTTAGGTCTAACGCAGGTACAGAGATTTAAACGGCCTGTATTTGATCTAGCGCCTTCTAAAGTCCTGGAACCGCCCAAGGTGCTTTACAACACAATCAGTCACACCCTTTATTTTGATTCCTTCTCAATGCACAGACTGCATAACACAGATAGCATAAGGTTGCTATTTCTGCATGGACTTTGCACCTCAGTAGCAAAGAAAACGTGCATTCATGTTCTTTCTTGTAACATCAACACACTGGAAATAAAATCCCGTGTCATCCTCAAGGTCTCCTGTGACAGCAGTGTCTGTCACCTCATGGACATGGTCTGCTGGTAGTGTTTTCTGTGTTCTGTCCAGGATGACTGGTTGATGTGCACACAATCAGTCTTCTGTTTATGAATGCATGCGTTAATGTTGTACTTCTATTTGAGTTACCAGTGACTTGGAGTTGCTCATGGAGTCTCACACCTGCAGCTCATCTCCTCAGGAAGCCTAATCGGCACTCCTGGGATCTACCAACTCCCAAGGGAGGGGAGATTCATGTTTATGCTTGTGTTTAATTTAATGTAGATGTTTTCTGTTATGGATAGGGAGTTTGTAATTATGATTTAGTTATTTGAGTTACCTGAATTGATTAGAGTGGTTAGTTTGTGTGTGTGAGGATGTGTGTGTTAATTGTATGTTAATTGTTCCCCTCTTGTATGTAGAGTGGTCTGATCAGCCACTATTTAAGTTGAACCTGGTGTGTCTGAGGCCCTGTCCACACGTAGCCGGGGATCTGCCAAAACGTAGATATTTTTCTACGTTTTGGCCTGTCATCCACACGAAAACGGATCTTTTTAAAAACTTGGGCCAAAGTGAAGATCTGCATTTTCTCCGTTTTGGGTGTCTGCATGTGGACAGACAAAACTGGAGTTTTAAGGTCCGCAGCGTCACTTTCCGCGACAAAAAAATGCTGACATCACGTGTGCGACCTGTGTTTACACTATCCGACATCATGGAAGCCCTCAGAGCTGCGCTGACTTTATCAATTGTCCAAGCGCTTTTTGCTTGTTTGTTTTTACTGCTCCTTGCAGAAGACCACAGACGAAGGACGAGGTTAAGAACGGGGGAAGTACTGCCGCCTACAGGTCTGGCATGTCCTTAACAACGTATTTATCCGGGTACGTGTGGACAGAGTTTGTTTTTAAAATGAGGTGGTGTGGATGCAAGTTTTTGGAGGGGCGGATATTCGTTTTTTAAAAACCCCGGCTACATGTGGACTAGGCCTAAATGTCTTTTGTTTTCTGGATAGTGTCTTGTGCTGTGATGAGGTTAAAGTTCCTTTAACTTTGAAGCTGCTCCAAATAAAATGGTGTTTTGAGTCTCATGAGCAGTGCTTCTCTGGCTGGTTTGTGCAAGTCCCTGACATCTCCAAAAGGATGAAAACCAGAGACAGAGGAGCCAAGATCAGGAGGCAGCGCAGAGTGGCTAGACACCGAGCACGGATGTAGAACAACCACCCTGATGGTTCTCAGATCCATCAGGTTGGAACATCAAGACTGAGTTCCTATCACAATTTCGGTTTTTGTGGCCTTCAGACTTCGTAGAAGACATTATTGTTATTTCTAAGGATTGATGCCTATTTAATTTGACATTCTGAGCCAAATGAGTGCCTCTCAGATTGAC
>SSNQ01000019.1:1970803-1994373 GCA_006942095.1 Nothobranchius kuhntae | reverse complement strand
GCTGGTTCTGGAATTTCATAAAATAAATTGAAAAAAAAGAGTCAACAATCTTATATTTAATTTTAGATTTTAAAATCATCATTTACTTTTTCATACTTTAGGGTTCAGACTGTTTATCATGTTTTTGGGACAAATGACGCCCAATATCGACACATATTTGTATCCATTTTAAATTGGATTATGATTAGTGAAGTCTGAACCCACAGCCTCAAATCTCCATTTACAAAAAAAAGTGACTTTTTTTTCCACAGAGACTCGTTATTATTTGTGACCGTTATCATGACTGTAACTATAACTTTAAAGAGCAAGTCACCCCCAAATCAACTTTTTTTCTGATAAACTATATAAATGTGTGTCTAATCGTGCTGCAGACACGTGTCGTCAATAGTTTTGCACTTTAGTGCATTTTAGTTCAAATTTACATTTTCTGCCTAAAACTGTCAGTGTTGTGCCGTTGTCACGTAAAAACTCTGCACTGCATTTGAATTTAAATCTGCCATCGCTATTGGCTAAGAGGTGCCCCAGAACGTTAGCTGGTACCATATGATGTCACAATGCCGTTGTGAGCCTGTGTGTGTGTTTGTTAGCGGCTCCGCCCTCTCGGTCTGCCAGGCAACAGCATTTGTTGCATTTTTCAAACATGAAGTGGGAGTGAAGTACGCTTCTTGTAAGGGGTGACTTGCTCTTTAAAGAGCAAGTCACCCCTACCAGAGTATTACTCCACTCCCACTTCATGTTTGAAAAATGCAACAAATGCTGTTGCCTGGCAGACCGAGAAGGCGGAGCCGCTAACAAACACACACACACACACACAGGCTCACAATGACATTGTGACATCATAATGTACCAGTTTACATCATAGCATACCTCTTAGCCAATAGCGGTGGCAGATTTAAATTAAAATACAGTGCAGAGTTTTTACCTGACAACAGCACAACACTGACGACACGTGTCTGCAGCACAATTAGACACTTGTTTATTTAGTTTATCAGCAAAAAAAAGTTTATTTGGGGGTGACTTGCTCTTTAAATAAACAAAATCAGCTATTCAAAGAAAAACAGAAGAAGACAAATATCTCCCACTGTTTGGAAAGAGCTGGACGCTGTTTGGTTCATGCGATAAACATGGCCTTTATCTGTCCCATTAACCAGAGTCATAGCTTATATGCATCAGCGTGACGTCTGTCAGCTTCACACACCATCATGTTTGTCACCGCCATTAGCAGTCATGATATATCGTTGTCAGTGTGGGAACGCATCTCTGCAACGTGATCCTAAACGCTTCGGTTCAGAGTCTCCAAGGATGTTCCTTCACTCACTCCAGTCATCTCTTGTGACAAAAAAAAATCATTTTACATCTGATCCACTTGATCCTGCAGATATTTGGACATTTATAATTTAGTAAAACACTCAAATATTTGAAACACATTTTTCCTGTAACAAAGCCCCTGATTGTGACCCAACGCTCAGTGAAATGCACTGAACCGTAAACGTGTGTGAATATTTTTAGCCCATATTGCTGTGTCCAGACCAGTCAGCGGGAGCCTTCCTCCGACTTGTGATGCCAACACGCTTGGTTAGATGTGCATCCGCCCATCCATGTGTGCTCTCACATGCCCTGTTTACAGCCGATGTCCAGTCAAAATAACACTCTATTATCACAATGTCTCTTTTATCCATCAGCTACGCGGTTTCAGAAGCACTCTGAGTGATACACGGTCAAAAATAGGGCTACGGAAAGGGGACATCTTTGTGCCCCTATGTACAAAAACAGCTTTGACCCAGTCTAAGGACAAATATTGGACCTCAGAGAACCTGTCTGTACCCTTTTCATGATCTGAAAGGTACTTAATTGTTTCTTATGGTTAAAAGGTACACATTTGTACCAGTTATTTCAGAGGGTACAATTTCTGGCTATGATCTCTTTCGACTAAGAAACAGCCACTAGCAAGCCTATTTGTCTCAAAATTGATTTAATAGTTTCAGTGTTCACCATTGTGTAGGTTTTGAAAAATCTTTACAAAATTATTCATTTTCTTATTTTATTAAAATCTAAAAAGGGAGCGAAATATATTAACTGCATGGGCGTTGCACCCGTGGGGGATGTGGGGGATGCAACACCCACACATTTCTTATTCTTATATATATATATAATTAATAAATTATGTACCCTTGGAAGGATATTTTTGTACCTTTTTTAAGGGTACTTTTCTGTAATTTAAATTAGGGGTACAAATTTGCTCCTCAAGGTACGTGTTTGACTTGTAAAAGGTACAATCTGCAGTGGTACAAATTTGTGCCCCCAGTTAAAGGTACAGAATAGTACCTTTGAGGGTACCACCCCAGTGAGAAGACATTGTAAGTAAGTAAGTAAGTAAAGTTTATTTATATAGCGCCTTTCACAGATATAAATCACAAAGCGCTGTACAACATGAGTAAAATCAGGGCAAATACCTCAGACCAATAAAAACATCATAAAAACAATAGCAGTAACAACAATAGTAACCAAAATCAGGAGTAAAAACAAAGTGAAGGTGTGAACAAGAACAAAGCCATCTTTTAGAATATTTAGCGGGGGAACGCCTGGATGAAAAGGTGAGTTTTAAGATGTTTTTTTGAAGACCTCTACAGATTTCAAGAGACGGAGATTTGAAGGTAGACTGTTCCAAAGTCTGGGTGCAATAGTCTGAAAGGCCCTGTCCCCTTTGGTTTTCAGTCTGGTTCGAGGAACAGCCAGGAGGTTTTCAGATGTGGATCGGAGGTTCCGAGAGGTGGTGTGTGGGGATAAAAGCTCAGATAAATAGCTTGGAGCCTGGTTGTTAAGAGCTCTATAGGTCAGCACTAAATCAGGTACAATCCCGTCCTTTAATTACTGTGTGTGTACTAAGCAGCCTACAACCCTTCTGAGTCCTTCTGGAAAACTAAACATTACTGAAACTTAGTTGTTTCTTGGTTGATTTTGTTTGGGGGAAACCTTTTTGTTTTCCTTTATAACTTATGTTTTTATGTTTTTTACCTAAATTAGCTTAATTATAGCTTGATGTAACATTATTCCAGGTGGCATGGTGAGAGAGTGTGCAGTCGTAGAGGAGGTGAGCTCTGTCATGATGGTCAGTAAGTCATATTAAAGCCAGCCTCCCACCTTCTCTGGACCTTCTTCCAGTTTGCTCAGCCTAAGTTGACAGATGATGCAGCCACAAATGCTCGGCATGTGTTCTTGTTCCATCTGAAGAAAACGAAGGATTCTCAGGGTTTCCCCCATAAAATGAGTTAAGCCTGGCAGCTTTGGCCGTCGGACCGGGTGGGGGATCGCGCGCTCCGTCCTGCAGCGCTCCACTGTGAGTGGGGGTGGGGGGTTACACACGTTCCGCTGCTGTTTCTCACCAGTATCAGCTGATGGAGGGCTCTAGTTTCACAGCTCCGTTTGTGTCAGTGGATACGGTAGAGTCGGGAAGGGGGGCGGGGCATGACGCTTAGCCTGGCGGGTGGGCAAGCAAAGCCTGGCGGGCTGCCAGGCTTATAAAGCGCTGGGGGAAACCCTGGATTCTGTTCATCCAGTTCACCCCCCAACAGTTTACGATGAAGTTGTGTCTTTGCTCAGACTTAAGACCACATTTTGTTACAGGATTTGGGATTTCTAGTCAGGAAAAGGATGGTGCTTGTTACTAACATGTTAAGCTCCTTTATACTGGTCAAAGGGGTTCCTCAAGGATGTGTACTTAGTCCATTTCACATGAATCTACTGATACACATAGTACCATGCATCCCATCCATCCATCCATCCATCCATTCATCCATCCATCCATCCATCCATCCATCCATCCATCCATTCATTCATCCATCTATCTATTTCTCCCACCAATCGTCTTTACGTCCATCCACTCATTTGTCCATCCATCTACTTATCCCACCAGCTGTCTGTATGTTCTTCCACTCATTTGTCCATCTGTCCATCCATCCATCCATCCAAACGTCCACCCACCCATCCATCCATCCATCCGTCCATCCATCCGACAAAGGATTTGTAGTTACATAAAGGTCAACAACAAAACTAAAGAGCTGATGGTAGATTTTTGTAGAAAGGCGGATGGCCCCTGCACATAAAAGACTTCCTGATGGAGAGGGTCAGCCACACACCTCTCCTGGACTACACAACACACACTTTTTACCGGTGCATGATGGTGAGGATTCTGACCAACTGCATCACTTCCTGGTATGGCAACTGTAACACGGCTACCAGGAAGACTCTGGAACACGTCGTAAGAATGGCTGAAAATGTCGTTTTGATCTCACTTCTGCAGAGTCCAATTTTAGGGAGAGATGCATAAAAAATCTTTCAAATCAGCATCGGCAGATTAGCCTAATCCTGCCCATCAGCTGTTTTACCTGCTATCAAATCAACCATATTAAAAACAAACCAAATACAGCTTCATGATAAAGTGATTAATGACCCGCACTTGTATAGCGCCTCTCAGAGTAAGGACTTCAAAGCTCTTTACACTACAGTGTATCATTCATCCATTCACACACAAATTCACACACTGGTGGGGATGAGCTACGATGTAGCCACAGCTGCCCTGGGGCGCACTGACAGAGGCGAGGCTGCCGAGCACTGGCGCCACCGGTCCCTCCAAACACCACCAGCAGGCAACGTGGGTTAAGTGTCTTGCCCAAGAACACAACAACAGAATTCTCTGTCCGGAGCCGGGATCGAACCTGCAACCTTCCGATTACTAGACAACCCGCTCAACCTGTTGAGCTGCTGCTGCCCCAGTAGCATGACTTCATGACTCTGGAAACAGGGCTGGTAACAGAAATGCTTCCATTTATAGGATTTATGTTCCTGAAATGAAAAATGATCTTAAAGTTAATTTTTTCCTCTGAATCAGCGTCACTGGCTCCTCATACGTTGTTGTTGTTTCCTAAACTGGAGGATAAAGATTCCTCCAAACGTGTCATTATTCTCTGCATGAGCATATGACCATTAGAGGACACACTCAACAGGCTCCTTGACTTTTCACACTTTCTGATCTTTCAGATTATGCCTCCCAACCTTCATCATCACCCTATGGTGGGTAGTATATAAGTTAGGTGCAGCAAGGGGAAATAGCTGTTTTAAAAACCACATTTGGGTAATGAGCCCTGCGTCAGCACAGCGGCACCAAGGAGCACATTGGAATAAATGAATATCTGCACACTCGGAGCGCTCCTGTGTGATGGAAAACTTTCCTGTTTTCGTCCCGTGGCGCCTCCTGTTATGGAGGTCTTGTGAGGGCACGAGGAGGCGGGAGGGAGAGTCATTATGAGGAGTCTTCCTCAGCAGCAGTGTGGGTCAGCAGTTTAGATTAGCATTTTAATGAGAGGTGCACTGGGAAGGCACAGCAGGATGACCTAACAGGTGGCACTCAGACTATGTAAATGATTAATTACAGGATCTAAAACGGATTGGGATCTTTCATTTGCTAAGTGAGCGAAGAGGCCGTCAGAAAGCAATTTCAGTATCGATAACGTCTACCTGTGTCAAAGCCACCCGCCACAGCTCCACTGAGCAGAGTGATGATAATTAAGTGGGACTTAATGGGATTTCTTAGGGTAATATTTAAGAACGTTGCCCAGTTAGAGCTGCACACCTCTGAGCTCGTTTCAGTCAAAGAACAGCGGCGATCTGTGTTTTAGAGCACGTCCGTCAGCTAAATCCTCGCTAAACGTCACTTCACAGGGAAATGAATGAGATGTGTGCAAAGATAGATGTAACTTTCACAAAGATGTGTAAAGAAATAAAATCAAGAATGCGCTTCATCTGGCAGCCGCTGTGGTCTGAAAAAGGTCCTGAAATACAAGGTTGATAAGCTAGCTTAGGCTTTCAGCGTGCTGTCATGCTGCTACCTCCATCCTACCAGATTTCCATGATGGATCGAACAGCCACACATATGCTGGAAAGCATTTGTGAAACAGAAATGGGACATTTTTTGTTTTCCTGTCCGTGACTCGGAGAAACTGAACGCGTCTTCCTGGATCGACCAGAAAACGTCATTTATGAGGAGAAACCTGACGTTTTATGAAGCGTCTCAAGCAGAGCTTCTGTGGTTTCATGCAGCTTTTATTTGCTGCAAAATGAAGTCAGCAGGAAATCTGACTTTGAACTAGAGCTGACTTTTAAACCCAAGTAAATCTTAAAAAAACGAATGTTGTCGGCGCCGCCTTTAAAGTTTGAGGCATTTTTCAGGTCGGACATGGAAACGGGTTTTCACCTGCAGGAAGGGGATGGATTGCTTCCTTTCCAAGGTGTGACTTCAGATTCGTCCTCGGTGATGAGCTGTGGGATGTTGTGGAGCTGAATGTAAATAATTTTGTAAAAGCGTGTGAGTGCACCCCCTCAGCGAGACCCAAGCACACCGGTGGGGCAGAAACCTGCAGCACATACCTTATCAGTTTGGCACCATGTCTGCTCACAAGTACCCCCCCCGATGCTGCAGAGAGCTTCGCAGCAGAACCACGAGCGGGCCGTTATCCTCATCAGAGCGCTGGGAGAACAGATAAGATGAACATTACTCCTGTAACAACGCAACAAGGTCATTTTGATCAGATTTATTCAATACAGTGAAATGTGAACCGTCAAAATGTCACCCGCCGAGGGTGGAAGGATATCAGCGTTCCTGCTTTATTCTGCAGCAGAAACCCGTTAACACCACAAATAATCTGCAGAAACAAAACATCAAATGGTGTTTAGGAGCTTCTAGAGGTTAATGGTGAATGGGTTAATTTCCTGAGGTAATAAATTACACCATCTCAGTTTGAAATCATAGTTTTTTGCTTTACCACCGTCTTTGTAGCCAATTATGTCCCTGCATGCTCAAAACACCGGTGCAATTCAAGTCCAGCCTAGCAAAACCTTGAACAAAGCTCAGGCTGAGAGTGTATACATGTAATTACCACCCAGGGACTGTGCTTAGTGAAACATGGCTCCCGTAACACCGCCTTCAACGTTCTCTTTTTTTTTTTAACTAATCTAATTATACTGCCGATTCTCTTTTCCTCTGATTACTTCCCGGGAAAAGGATGACGCTGAGCCAAAAATTCCTCACACAAAGTTAAAAGGAGAAACACCTCCTGCTACTTTGTGTTGCTTCTACTTTTAACAAAGGATGCACAGTTTTCTTTTTTTGTTTTTCTTTCCAAGCCTGGAGTCGTGGAAGGAACAGGTCCAGACCATAAGTCCTGGGGGGAGGTGACCAGGAGGCATCTCAGCCAGATCAGGCCCCCACAATGCGGGACAGAAATTGAGTCCAATGCGGAAGTGAAATAAATTGCAGTTCCACCCTCATCCACTAGGGGCTGGTGTCAGAAGCGAGCAAATCCTCATTGACTCCCATGTTAAAAATACCAATTTCACAGCAGAAAGAAACATGTTTACAGCCTGGTACCAAAACATGTTTTTGGTTTAAATGATCTAGTTTACACTCATGACAACTCTGAGGGGGGTGAATTTTTTTTTTCTCACTCTTCTGTTTAAGTGTATTAAAAGCCTCAAATTCTGTATAATTAATGAGCATCAGACCCACGTGACCACAGAGCTACTGTAGCTCAGTCGAAAGGCCTCAGTAGAGCCTCGGCCTCAGCCTGAAAACTGTTCCGCCATTTTTAGTCTCTCAACTTAGACCATTAGTTGTAGCGTTTGTGTATTCTTTTTTGGATATTATTTGTGCAATTGTTGGACAAAATGACTTGCTGTGGCATTAATTGCACTAATAGAGCGTCCAAGGAGTCTCCACTTCATTTTTTTCAGTAAGTAAAATCATATTTATGTATTTTAGGTCACTGCCGAGCTGAGCTTAGATTTTAACATGTACTGTTTAACCATGAAATTTAAATGTAATAGTTTAAACCCAGTGCATTTAACATAATGCTGCACTTTAGAAAATGGGTTGAAATATAACATGTTGGGGAGCTGGGCTCCGACTATCGGCTTGTGGAGCTCTCGGGAGACCTCTGTTTTCCACCCGGTTCTCCCCTCCCCACAGCTCGGCGCATCTCTGATCGCCGCGGCTCCTGACTGCTGCGCGGGCTGCCGGCTTGTGGAGCTCTCGGATTGAAACCGATGTTTTCCGCCCGGTTCTCCCCAGCGGCAGCTCTGCGCATCTCAGATCGCAGCGACGCTTGTCTGCTGCGCGGCTGCCGGCTTGTGGAGCTCTCGGGAGATCTCTGTGTTCCACCCGGTTTTACCCAGCGGTCAGCCCGGCGTATCTCTGACTCAGAAGCTCTGGTGTTGTGCACAGTTAACTCCGGTTGTAGCTAGGTTGTTAGCTTAGCTCCCACCTCCGTGTTAGCTTTGGGTTAGCTTGTAGCTAGTTCGACCAGTGATCCCAGCCTCACGGCCTCACCCTCAGCTCCACCTCTCTTCCCTTTTGTGGAATTGTCTGGGCTTGACGGAACCTGTGACACGGTCAAAATGGAGGTGGTGTCCACCTCCAATTTCCCCACAAAAACGTGTTATTGGAGCCTATGGAAATGAATTGTCCAGTATATATGCCGATGGGCCAGATGCAGAAACCACCTATAGTTGACGCCTTTCAATGAGGAGGAGCATTGGCTGTAGTTCCAGCTCTTCCCTGATGGTGGCGCTCCTCACCTCAAAGCTACTCCACAGAGGAAGCTTTCTTCATTAGACTGAAGTAAACATCCAGTGACCAAAAGAATCGCCATTTTGTGATGTTTTTCTGTAGGAGATCACAAAGTGGCAAAAGTTACGACACTGGGGGGATTTCAGCGTTAGCAGCTTGGAAACGGTCATCTTGGAGCAAAAGGAACGCTTCTTCTTTTCTTTCCCTTCCACTCTGATTCACCAGCTACTTTTCCAACATTACAGCTGGTTGCATAGTGACGTCTGCCATAGTAATTTTCCACTGAGTTACAACCAGTCAGCAGGAGTTAACCACAAGTCCCACCCAGCAACTCAGGTGGTTTTACATGGACCAGTAAATCGAGAGCACTGCCATCCAGCTCAGTTTCATGTTTATCACAACCAGTGTTGCCAGATCCAAAATCCCACAGTATCGTACAGAGAGGCTTAAATTATCGTTTTTCAGTACAAATTATCGTACATTATAAATTTGATAATAACGTTCTATAAACGACTTCTCACTCCAATATAATATAACAAAGAAGGTGTTTTATATTGCCCTGTTTAAATAAACATCTTTAAAACCAGTAATATAATGCTTATAAACGTGCAGAGTGTGTCGGCACCACTCCGACCTCCACACATTGACACAGTATGCACATTTGCGCAGTCCTATTTATTTCATTTCTACATAGGTTAAAAGCACGCGACAAAACATCACAGCAGTGGAAAAACTGACCCAATAAATGACAAAGAAGCCTACTCACCTAGTTGCTGATCTCGATCTCCTCATCTGATTCACTGTCTGTCGCAGCAGAATGCCTTTAATCACCTGTACTAAGTGGTCTGTGCTTCTCATTGCAATGTTGTGCTGGGCTAAAAAGCCACATAGCTTGATTTCAGCGTTTTTCACATCATTTTCAAACTTCTCTTTTTCATTAGTTTGTAGGAGACATTTATAAACCTGTAAGCACTGAGGTGAAATCTGACTTCAGAACAGTTTAAAATTATGTAATTGACTCGGGAAAGCCACAGCAAAAGATGGTGTTACTAGATGCAATGTGAAATTATCGTACATTTGAGGATTTTTGAAACTATTGATCGTACATCGTACAGAGCCCAAAAATATGGTACAAATACGATAATTATCGTACATCTGGCAACACTGATCACAACAGACTAGAGCAGCACACGCCATCAGTCCGTCTCTGGCTCCACTGCTGTTCCTCATGAACTCTCCCAGCCTTCCGTACCTGTGGACGCTGAAGACCCGAACAGAACCACATCTGCAAAAAGCAGAGCTTGACACCCTGGGATTCCCAAACCAAATCCACTCCTCTTCAAAACCAAACCTTTAGATCCATGAAAATGGATTATTTAGATTAAGAAGCAGGGTTTTTCCTGGCTCTAACTGAGGCAGAGGTGGTACCATCCTGACCACGCGCCAGCACATGCATACTCTGTGCACTCAACTGCCTGACTTTGTTAAAGGCAAAATATGTTTTCCTTAAGTGTTCTAATCTAAGCTTCTGTTGATTAATAGAATATTCCATTTCACAACGTTTCAAGTGAAACAAAACAGGTTTGCTGCTAAAAAATATGAAATAAAACAACAAAATTATCAGGCTGAAATAACAGACTCTTATTATGAAAGGCTCAGTAACATGCATTAGAATGGCGTTTAGTTCCTTTTTTCCCATCTGATATTTATAGTTAAAACATTTTTATATATTTGACCTACATTTCAGCAACACTTTAGGTTTGTATTAATAACACTCATCTTAGTCAAAATGACACATAAATATATCCAGTAAAATATAATGCATTTCATTAACATGCATTTGTGCTGGAAATGTTAATAACATAGGGGCGACGGTGGCACAGGAGTTAAGCGCTCGCCCCGCAATCGGAAGGTTGCAGGTTCGAGCCCCGCTCAGTCTGTCACTGTCGTTGTGTCCTTGGGCAAGACACTCAACACTTAACTATCCAGTCCTTTGTGTCCTGTCTTAACGAGGTGAAGTCTTGGCTAATGGCCAACGTTCTGCATCTGAATGAGGGAAAGACAGAGCTCATTGTTTTTCACCCCAACAGCAGGAATGTGGATCGTTATGCTGATCTTGGCCCTCTTTCTCCATACTCAAAACCAGTTGTTACCAGTTTGGGGGTGAAACTTGATGCTGGACTTAAATTTGATGCTCACATCAACTCTGTGATCCGGTCCAGTTTCTTTCACCTGAGACGCCTTGCAAATATCAAGCCCATGCTGTCAAGAGCCCACCTGGAGCGGGTACTGCATGCCTTTGTAATTTCTCGGCTTGATTACTGCAGCTCTCTATATGCAGGGTTCTGTCAGTCATCACTGCGTCACCTACAGGTTGTGCAGAACAGCACAGCCAGGTTCCTGACTGGGACCAGGAAACGGGACCACATCAGTCCGGTTCTGGCCTCCCTGCACTGGCTTCCAGTTTGCTATCGCTCACAATTCAAAATCCTCGTCTTTGTTTATCATTTCTTCCAGGGTGGTGCTCCCCCCTATCTGGCCACGCTCCTGAACAGACACTCCCCATCGCGCGCTCTGCGCTCCTCTGACCAAGGCCTGCTCGCTGTCCCTCGTTCTAGGTGTCGTACTCGCGGGGACCGGGCTTTCTCAGTCCTAGCACCGTCACTCTGGAACCAGTTGCCACCCTCAGTTAGGCTGTCCCCATCTCTGCCAGTCTTTAAGAGTCGCCTAAAAACACACCTCCTCCGCTTGGCGTTTCCTGAACATGTTTGATTTTGGCCCTCTTTTATGCTGAATTTATTTCACAGTTTTCATTGGTTCACTCTATCCCTTGTTTTACACATCTGTCCTGTACCACCTTTTTTGCAATTTGTATTTTGTAATTTGAATTGCTTTTATTTTTGATTTATTCAATATATTTACCTTCAGCTGAACCATGTTCAGGGCTTTGGGCTTCCTGACAGGGTTGCGGAAGGCGCTTTATAAATAAAGCTTTGATTTGATGTGATTAACCCACGTTGCCTGCTGGTGGTGGTCGGAGGGACCGGTGGCGCCTGTGCTCGGCAGCCTCGCCTCTATCAGTGCGCCCCAGGGCAGCTGTGGCTACATCGTAGCTCATCCCCACCAGTGTGTGAATGTGTGTGTGAATGGGTGAATGACTGTGTTGTAAAGCGCCTTGGGGGGTTCCAGGACTCTAGAAGGCGCTATATCAAATACAAGCCATTTACCATTTTTACCATTTCTGCTGCTAAATATGTAACGGTGGCATGTCTATTATGTACGGGTTGGCAATAATCCAGTTTAAATTATGTTCAAAGATAGAAGCGTTTGTGAATTGTATACTCCAACGGCTTGCCGTACTTCCTGCTCGTGTGTGGAGCAGACTTGTAGCAGTCATGTGACTCGTATCTGCAGCGCCGCAGTTCTGATCCGTAGCGCTGCAGGATGCAGAATAAACAGGATGGTGGGGACTTTTCATCCGACCATCATTATATATTTTTCTGTGCGCCACTTGATCGTGAGACTGCTACCCATTAGCTTTAGCATTAGCCAATCTGCGTGTAGCTGCACTTTTGATCCCAAACGTTGGACCGGTTCTGCATTTGTGCCTTTGCTGGTTCCTTTATTTCCCTCCACTGCATCCAGATGACCACACTGTGCGCCAGTAAAAAGCATTTTTCTTACTCGTAACTTACTTTTGTTCAATAAAGTTCTGGGGAAAATAGTAACTCAAGATGCTGCACCAGTGCTACGTTTAACAATAGACAGACACGCACAGACACCACTGTACAGCCCTGCTCTGATATGGAGGAGCCTGGGGGAAAATCAGGACGTCAATGGCACCAACCATAGATTTGTACCAACCATCTTCTTTTTCTGCAGCGGTTTTAGCACTTTTTGGTGCACCGCTGCTGATACAGCGCCCCTGTGGTGGCGCAACGCTGCAACTGCAGTTAAAATAACATCCATATAGCTGGGGCAGAGTGAAATCAGGCTGGAGCGGCACAAAAATAGCTGGAGGCGGCCGCCACGCAAATTTGAACGCAGGAAAAACCCTGAAAAGTCTTACTTTCATCTCGTGGGATTTCACTCCAACTCTATGCTGCAACAAAAGGGTTATTTAGATTTTTAGGTTGTCAGATGAGAGAATGGATGTCAAGCTCGAGTTCTGGTTTTCAAATGAATGTAGTAAATCTAAAGTTACGACTTTAATTCATACTTCTGAGCCGTTTTATGGACCCTTATTCCAACATCCCCGATAATGTGTTCAGCAGAACACGAAGAGCTGTGAGAAAATTGGATATTCTGAGTCTTCATTGTGTTTTATTTGTGCAGCACAAGAAAGGACAACATTCCCTTCAGTTATTAAAGTCCTCACGGCGGCGGCTGGGTGTGCAGATAATTAATAAACACCTTTCATCAACGGTTTGTGTCAAACTTTCATAAATAAGGAGGACGGTGAGGTGTGGAGTCATCTATTGATCCTGGGCTAAACAAAGAGCGAATACCAATTCCACTGGCTCTGACGTGTGGCTGACCTGTTTATTTGGTATAGCGGACGTTAAAATCAGTCGATACAGCAAAAAATAACACTTATGAAACTTCTGAATATAACTGCAGCATCAAGGGATTCGTCCGATTCTCCTGTTGTGCAGAAATGCAATAATATTACATGTTAACCTCCTGATAGCAGCGTGGAGATTTTTAGTGCATCAGTGTAACAAGGGATCACAGCGCTCACCAGGAAAGCCGAAACCAGAGAAAGTGCCAAAATCCTCCACATTTCCATCAGCTCGACCGCGTTATGGCCCGAGCGTGAAACGTAGATTTTTAGGGGGTGAGCATGGGGTGGTCAAAACCGACTCCCGGGCTGATTTAAACAGATGATATGTTACAAGCTTGTGCTGAGTCTTTTATTTCCTCTGGCTTTCTTAGCTGTTTAGAGCTCCGAGCTACACAAATCCCCTGATAAGTAGCCATGGAAGCTGCTTTATTCCTCAGCAGAGATTTATTTGCTAAGTCATTTGGAAAATTAAGTAAAAGAGGGAGAAACAGTTTTTGTTTGTTCTGAAGCTGAAGGCTTTCAGCGTTGGGAGGATTTCTGCTCTGCAGATAATGGGTTCCTACTTGGAGACTGCACACAGAGTCATGCCAGACCCTGCTTGGTAAATGGAGGGTTTCACACAGCGAAGTGTTATCGTCGTGTAATGGGAACGGAGCCACCCTAGCAGTCAATAATGAATAGAACAGATAATAATGTAACAGAGCACTTTATTCAAATGATCCTTCAGCAGTCAGGTCTGTGTGTAATGATGCTTTTTGTTAGACAGTCTGTGAAACCAGAGTCATCCATTCATGAAGAACATGAAATCCTGGAGAGCATGGCAGGAGGCTCCTCACATCAGAGGAACAGGAACAGGCTACTCAGAAGAGACTTAGGGTGTTTCTCAACGCCAAGGAACCTTGCCTTGATGTCTTGGCCCCGCCCCAGTTGCCTAGGAGATACGTCATCGGGAGTCGCCAAGACGTGTTCCAATCGGTTCCAATGTTCATGTTCTACCGAGGCGTGTGTTCTCCGTTTGTTAGCCATTTAGCTAGCTGAGCAAGGATACACGGGAGGTGTCTTGTAGCCTAGCCTTGGTCAAAAATTACCCAGAATACACCCCGGTATTTTCAAAAGGATGGCGGATCGGAAGCCGGCAGCTACTTCGGGGGCAAATTTCAAACTTAAAAGTAAGTCAACTAACTTTTAATGTTTTTTTAGATTGAAAGAAGTTATCTATGGTTGGTTAGTTGGTTAGTTGCTTAGTAGTTGCAGCTTCGGTGGCTAGCGGGTAGTAACTCGCTTAGGTTGTTAATCTAATAAACATATGCACAATTTAAAAACTCGTTATATATCTATATTGAAACTAATACATAGAAAATATAACGTTGTCTCCCGTCTCACATGAAGTTACGTGACCGCCGTGGAAGCCGCGGTCACGTGATGCAAGTCTGTTCCATTTAACCGTTTTCTTTGACCAAGGAAGGACAGTGTCCTCGCAAGGCAAGGCGCCTTGACATTGAGAAACACCCTTAGATGATCGTCGTTTTTATCTTTGGGCGCAGTTCTGACCTGGTGGCAGACTAAAAACGGGTGTTTTTGCTGGTTTTCATCACCCGTCTGTAATGTTTGTGCTCGTTTGTGTGCATGCCTGTTAACACCACGTCTCATCAACTGCTAGACAGATTTTAATAAAAATCTCAAAAAGCAATATTTTTGGTAATTTGATTAACAGTCAACCAAATCCAAGATGGCCACCAAAGCTGTTCAGTGTTAGCAAACAGGAAAATGGCTGTGTGTTGGTAGCCTGGAGTCTTCGCCATTAAACAAGTTATAATAGTTTTGTGGTCAAAACAAAAGACATGTATGAAAAATCCTTCTCACATGAAGAAGTTTCAGCAGTTTTACTCTTGACAGTTTCAGAACCTTCCAGAAAGAGCGTTTCAGGGCTCTGTCACTTTCAGAAAACAGGCCAAGTTGGCCACCCCCACCCACCCCCTGGTTGGCTGCTATAAGAGGAGGAGCTTGGATGTTCGGGAGGAGCTTGAAGAAGAGCCGCAACATTTCCTGCATCGACAGAAGGAGGTTTCTGTGCAAATATGTCGTATTATGATGTCACAATAATGGATTTTTTTCTTAACGCTCAAAGAAAAAGTATTCCTGATTCCAAAATATGACTGAAACCAGAAAGGACATTAAATTATGACATGATGTCAAAAACCACATTTAGACCTATGGTGTGCACCAGATGGACCATTGGTCAGTCTTAACAAAGAACAGCCAAAACTCCATCATTTTTACAGATACTCAGCTAAAATCATGTGGTGGTAGCCGAGAGTGGTACCTGCATTTTGGCAATAACTCTTTGAATCCATCTGAAGACCCACTGGAGGGATGGCCACCACACCTGATCAGCCTTATCCTAAACAATGTCCTTAACTTTCCCAGGTATAATGAAGAAGAGAAGAAGAAGAAAATATAATTTCTATAGCGCCTCTCAAGATAAAAATCACGAGGCGCTTAAAATGTCCAGAAATGGTCAGTTTTCACCTACATATTGACCTATATGCCTCTGGCCATCTGCAGACGTACGTCCCATTCTCCAAGGTGGATTTTACACTCTATCATCCTAAAAGCCCAGAAGGATATTACAACCTTGTTGACATTTCAGGAGGAGCACGTTGTCAGCCTGTGTTCCCAAACAAAGCCTTCTCTGATAACAGAACAATGCTGATACAATAATGATGTAGTACATGCTGAGTACTAGCTAATGAGATCTGGGGATCCCGTGTGTACTCACACATAACATTATATTCAAGATTTTCATTTTATATGAGCAAAACTCATCATTTCTCACCATAATGAGACGATGTTAGTGTGAAACTCATGAAAGGCAGCAGACGATCTGCAGATCCTAAAGAATTTCTCTGTTTTTGATTAGCTTGGCTCATTTCCACAGGAATAAATGAGTCTCCCCCTTTGACACCCGGAGACATTTGCTTTAATTATTTACATGCCTACCTGTGGCTGTGGGCTCTGCACATTACTGAGACCAGCTCTTCATTTCAGGTGTGATGTACAGAGCCCCGGGGAGGGGGGGCAGCAGATGACAGCAGAGGAGCCGCCCGGCACCTCGTGGGTTGACTGCATTATCAAGTGTGCCCACCCACTGGAAGGAAGGGGGGCCCTGGACTTGCCAGTTGGCATTTAGCCTGTGAACTGAGGCAGATAATAACACCTGCTAAATAATGAAATGGGCTTCACTTAATGAAAGATTCAGGCTCTATGTCCTTTAACTTAATCTGGAGGCCTTGGCCGAGGATTAGGTTTCTATGGCACAGGCTCCACGGATCCCGCTTCGGGATGTGGTACCTATGAATATTACCCCCTCCTTTCACTTTCATCCTCCTTCGCTTTTTCCGCCGCTTTTCTTTTTTTGTCTCCGACTCCTCCAGAAGAGTCTGAACTCCATCTGTATTCCTCAAAACAAGACAGACAACGAATGAGTGACATTTGCGTGTAAGTATTAATTTTGCAGGACTGTAACATATGGGGCGTATTGTACAACAGCCGCGTAAACATACTGTGAGCGTGACAAGTTGATCTTCAAAGCCAAATACATGCAGGCATCTGGAGATGACTGGTAAATAAGAATTATACTGTCAGCACCACGGGGGCTGAAAACCCATCACACCATAACTTATCGTGTTTTTCTAATTAGCCTTTCCACGGCGCGCTCGCCAGCAGTCAGAAATTACACCTCATTAATATTCTGCTGTTTCTTGGACTACTTGCATAATATCTTTCAAGCATTAATGTGACCTTACAACAAATGACGTCGACTCACAGCTGCAAACTCCTTTGTTACTAATAAACAGCAAAGCCTAACGGGATGTGGAAACCGTCTGATTTCAGTGGCAACATCTGTTATCTGTTTTCTAGTAGCTCCTTAGGCAGAGACTAAGCTGAAAAAGGCCCAGAAAGTTTCTTTATAAAGAAAAACTTTGCTTTTGCTGGTTTTGATGCTATTTAATGTGAATCTCTTTAATACGAAGAGTTATTTAAAACTTTATGAAGATAAACACGTCCAGTTCACAGGCTACAGATTCTCTAAATTCAATTATAAACAAAAGAGATTAGACACCTCATTCAGGCCTTTATAGACCAGCTCAGAGTTGTTGAGATATAGCAGTGTTCTGTATTTATTTTGGTGTTTGGAGTTGGTTGGTTTATTGCCTTGCACCAAGGAGGTCCTGAGTTTGAATCCGACCTGGGTTCTCTCAGCGTCTGCGACTCCGAACAAACCTGACGTGATTGCCATTTGTGAGTGAAACCTACAGTCCAGGCACACTGGGATTATTGTGCAAAGTTGTTCTTCAGATTACGCATTTGAAGGCAGATTACGTCGCAGCAAGGCGGTCCAAACTGGATACTTAAATGCATCCTCCTTTCCCATTTCCTCATTTTGAAAAGCCATCCCAGAATTCACCGGATGCCAAAGGGTTTAGTTCTTGTTGGAGGTAGAGCAAATTCTCCAGCTATTGGAGGGTTGCAGGTTTGATCCCGGATCACAGCAGAGAATCTGCTGTTGTGTCATTGGGCAAGGCGCTTAACCAGCACTGCTGCTGGTGGTGGTCGGAGAGACCGGTGGCACCTGTGCTCAGCTCACCTCTGCCTGTGCACCCCAGGGTATCAGTGGCTACATTGTAGCTCATCACCACCAGGGTGTGAATGACTGACTGTGTTGTAAAGCGCCTTGGGGGGTTCCAGGGCTATGGAAGGTGCTGCATCAAATACAGGCCATTTACCGTGCGTCAAAATGGCAGCTGAAGCTGGAGAGGATTCATTTTTAATGTTAGTTTATGAATATCTGGGAGAAAAAGAAGACACTTAAATTAGTGGAGTCATTAGGCTTTTGTCGTTTGCAAATTTGTTCTTTAAACACATTTGATCTCAAACATTTTAAGTATAATACTCCAGCTTGTGTGACGGTCCTGTATTACGGCTAGGTTTTAGTTTTATTTTCTGTTTAGCGCCATCATGGTTGCTAGGCAACAGAATATTCGCTGAGGCACGGGCAGGAATAAATATGAAGGCTAGAGCGTCCAAAAACACAGCTGCTCTCTTCTGGTCTTAAAGGTCGAGGGAGGAGCGAACTGATAGGTAATTTGATTTTATCCCATATTACCTTAAAGGACGACACACCCTGCTCTGTATACCTGCATTCTTCAATTATCTAGTAGATAATATTTAACCTCCATAACCCTGGAACCTGAAATAAACACACATGACAACAAGGAAGACATTTTACACTGAATTAGCCAAATGAGGGGGAGATCACCGAAATGACACATAACTCTCTCCAGAGCTAGCTGCCAGGCGACTCCCCCAGTCCTCAGAGTCTTCAGTGGTTTTATTCAAGCAAAGGGTGGGGGGAGAAGGCGGGGCCTTCTCAAGTTACAGAGGTACAGAGTTTTCTCAATTAACATCCTTGCTCTACCTTTCATGAACAGCAACAGTTGGCCGTCTTTTAGGCCTCAAAAAGGTACAATTATAAAAATACCCAACACGGACCTACGACCAGCATCCTACCCCTGGACATGGATACACCCGTAGTCCATAGTTAAAGAAAAAACACAACGAAACACACATGGATGGGTGGATGGATGGGTGGATGGATGGATGGATGGATTGAACAACCCTAGACAGAGTTTGAACACAAATTTAAAACAAGTACTCGGTAAATATTGAAGGTAAATTGTGTTACAAATGTGTCTATTGCACATTTCCCAAAGGGCGTACGGTGCCCTGAACTTGCTCTGTTAAAAGAATATTCCACCACAAAGTGAAGTTTTCTCCCAGTCATTCTCCTGATCTGGCTGTCTTCCATTAGCTTTAGCTTAGCATAAACAGTGTAATGTAATAGTAATAACATTTCACTCACTCAAATGTAAATGTAACTAGCTCTAAAGATGGAAGAGTACATGACAGATGAAGTGGGTGTCTTTTGGGGCTGATGCGTCGTGTTCTTGCACCGTGCAGTCCCGAGTCTAAACCAGCTCTAATTCCTTTGTATTACTTATTATTTTCATTTGCAGTGGATGTGCTCATTGAGGTCACATGACTTTTTACACAAAATGCTAGCTGTTACCATTCATTAACATTGTCTACGCTAAGCTAAAGCTAATGGAATACTGCCAGATAAGGAGATTGACTGGACTGGTTACAAAACGCTTTAGCCACTTTAACTCTGGGGAATGTGACACCACCTCTGGGTGGAACATCCCTTTAATTAGCTCTTTGCTTAATACAGAACAGGTGAGGTGAGGTAGTTTTGGTTTGCCACCAGTCTGACTGTCAGTGAAGAAGCTGCCAAACGAGTGTGCTTTATGAGCGGCTTCCTCTCTGCTGTGCTGTGTCAGAGTTCGTATGAACAGCGTCGACGCGTACGATCACGTCTAGCCTTAAAGCAACGTGACACGGGCCGTCTGAGACTGGAACTGGCCGTTTGATCACCCTCACTGGTGATCGGTACGTTTGGTTCTCAGAGATCTTTTGTTTTCTTTTGCAACTTAAACAAAACCCACTGACCCTAAAAGTATCACGTCTGCCATGATGATGTTTTTACTTCCAAAATCACGACTTGCAAGAGAATCAGAGATTAAACAAAGTGTTTTGTAGGTCTTTGGCATTAATCATCAGCAGGTCAAAGCTGCACAAAAGTTGGAAATTAGTATCAGCCGTTACAACCAGAAGCCCCGCCTCTCCTGCAAATACATCTAAAGCTTTCTCAAGCATCTCGGGGCATTCTGGAAACTTTCTCGAGAACGTTTTTTTTTCAAAACGTGGCAGGTGTGGTATAGGAGGGGGCTGCAGGAGCACAGGAGGAAAACTTAGCTACAAGCTGCAAAGGTGCAGTGTTTTGTTTTCCCTTCTAGTTAGGTAAACTTACCTGTAGCAAAGACAAACTGGTACACACAATAAAATCCTTCTCCACGGGTGTGAATTTAATCCCACCAAATGTCGCTTTCAATAAATATTGATGGAATTCTATAATGCCGGACAGATTGTAGCTCCGAGCCGAGAGGAGTGTGTGCAGACAACGCCGAGCAGTATTTTCTGAAATAAGATGTTCTTTGACATGATCCTATCCTCAGTGGAGGTCAGATGTCCTGGGTCTGAGGCGCTCTCTGCTGATTGGATTATTCTGCTACTCAAGCAGAAGCAGCGCATGGCACACAAATGCAAAGTGAGAAAATTCAGTGCGCAGGGCCGGATGAGATGCTAATAGAAAAGAAGAATTGCCCTCGGAGAGAATCAAAGCGGAGGCAATGCATATTAGATGTGTTGAGACTCCGGGCAAGGCTGATGTCTAATGCCATCTCAGCTCTGCTGCTGTTGGAGGAAGATGGGAATCGGAGTGAGATTATCGCAGAGCACGATCACTTTTTATGTAGGCAATCAAAACAGCAATGATCCCCCCCAGCCAAACAGTTCTGGGGTCGGCACGCTCGTAGACGGGCGGAGGGCCTTCAGCAGCTACCGGCCAGAGTCTCCAAACCTGCTGAGCAGCAGCTCTCCTTTATCCTTTGTGTAACTCGGTGTGGCACACTAACCTGATCCCAGCACAAATATTTAATCCAACCAAAACCGACACCGGCACTCCGACCCGGGTGAAAGTAGCCACCTGTAATTAGTCGGTGAAAGCAGAGACTCACTGTGAGACGAGCTGTTCCTCTCGCTAAATTAGCTTGTCGATCAAAGCTCATTCCCAAGACTCTCTCATTTCCCTCGGCTGCTGATTAATGGCGGGAAGTGAGTTTATCAATGTGCCATATGCAGAACACAATTCATTACCCTCATCTCCAGGATCCCACTAAAAAACAGAAAAACAGGTCTTCTCCTAGCATTCGAGATCCACTTAAAAGCGTGCACGCAGTTAGTATGCTAATGCAAATACCAGTTTAGCACACACCTACCATTCAAGTCGCATGTTATGAGCTGAGCAACTCTTCCCTCCAGGTTGTGATACATCACAGGAGAGGTGGACATCATCCACTAACGAGCCAAACTTATTTTTCTGTTCTTGATCAGCATGCACGCCTCTCGGGACTCCCAGCTGCTAACGCTAGGTCGCCATCCATCATCGTGTTCGCTGTGTGCATTTATCTTTAAACGGCTACAGTTAGAGTTACTTAGAAAAGAGCTAAAACCATTGAGAATCAAAACGTTCCCATTTGTAAACAAAATTTTCTAATGGGAAAACATGCATCCCTAAATATCGGCAGCTCTCGGCGGGCTCAGTCAAATGTCCTCTCTAATTGGCAAAGCCTCCCGTTCGTTTAGCAGCAAATAATGTTTTTGATCAGCTTAGCAGGAACTCTGCAGTGGTTTAGAGCGCACACTGTCAGAGAATTTATGTTCATTTTTACTTTTGAATTGAATTTTGCTTCATTCATGGCACAGAAATGAGACGGAGCTGGACAGCGGTGCGATCTGCACAATGATCCCAGGAGCCTGTCTGATGCGAGGAGCGTCGCTGCGGTTAACGTTATCTGGACCAGGGCTCCAGTGAAAGCCTGTGCTGCCTTTTACCCTCGTGTCACTAACTTTATCTTGGCAGCTGTGTGATGTTTTCTGAAGGAGAGCTCCCCAGTGAGCCCCCAGACACCGTCTGTAGCACCAGGGTTTTTTAGGGGCTCGGTGCATCTCTTTATCCCTCTTCAGAGTTGGAGTGAAGTAGAAACCCTAATGTGCTGAAAAACCTTAAAGTATTCATGGAACGCACGCGCTGTTACTACACGTTGATTTGGCAGCATGATGGAACACAGCCCATAGTTTGACTTGATCCTGTTAGAGCAGTGGGGGGTGTTAACGAGCATCCGTGGATAAATAAAAGGCAGCAGCAGCAATTAGTGTTGTTGCTGCCGGCAACAGATGATCCTTCCACTGGTGGGATTATCCCTTCAGCACAAACTAATAAAAATAATAACAATTTAATTATTCTCTAAAAGTGAGTAACTTTTACAGTCCATGTAATTCAAGATGGCTGCCATTAGAGCTGTAGCGAAGCCTCGATGACGTCGACGGCTCAATTCTAAAAATTTGTCGATGTCAGATCCGGTAGTCGACGCACCGCGCCCACTTGTTGCATCCCCAGGAGTTTGTAAATGGAGGAGGAATCTGCCTGTTTTTCCTCTAGCTCGCCCTCTTCTCCACCTTCACTAACATCTCCACCAAATACCGAAGACCCGGAACAATGTCCGTCCACTACTAGATTCCTTTCCTGTTTTGCCCGCCTTCGTCTCCCGGCAACGGACAACAACTTCCGGGGTCAGATGCGCTGCTCCGTCTCTACCGCACATGTAGAACAACGACACCCCCCCACCCCACCCCACCCCCGCTCTCACAGAGGAGTGCTGCGGGACAACCCCCCACCCCCACCCCCGACGGCCAAAGCCGCCAGGCTTAGCTCATTTTCTGGGGAAAACCCTGAACTACATAAATTACATGAAATCAATCAAATTAGTTTTTAGAATTATTAGATGCCAGATTTAAAGGGTTGAAATAGTATTTAGCATCACACATATACTTTTGTTTGTAAACATTTACTCATATAAAAACATTAAAATGTTCAGAATGGTATATGGCCTGTATTTGATATAGCGCCTTCTAGAGTCCTGGAACCCCCCAAGGTGCTTTACAACACAATCAGTCATTCACCCATTCACACGCACATTCACACACTGGTGGGGATGAGCTACGATGTAGCCACAGCTGCCCTGGGGTGCACTGACAGAGGCGAGGCTGCCGAGCACTGGCGCCACCGGTCCCTCCGACCACCACCTGCAGGCAAGGTGGGTTGTGTCTTGCCCAAGGACACAACGACAGCGACAGACTGAGCGGGGCTCGAACCTGCAACCTTCCGATTACGGGGCGAGCACCTAACTCCTGTGCCACCGTCGCCCCAGAATAAAACATGAAAGCCATTAAAATCCTACTTTGATCTAAACTAACGGACGCTACAGATGAGATAAGCTGATCTTGATCTGCGTTCATTCGCTCTTTCTCCTTGTCCATCTCTTGATTTTCCTTTTAGTCTCAATTTTTCATATCTGAGTTTATTTTTTTTAAATTATTTATCAAACGCAATATGAAGCCTTTCTTTTCCCATGAATGATTAATTCCTAATGTTGGGTGCAAACATCAGCCGGTGGCCATCTCTCATCCAGATGTCTCATCTGCCTGCAGAGAGAAGGGGTTTCCATGGTTACGGGGACTCTCTGGTGTTCTATGGTTTGTTGAGGTGTGAGGACATGATGCTTTTTTAAACTTTGACTGGTTCAGTGACGACTCTGGATGATTCTCATTCTCAACAACAGACCTGCTGCTGAGTAAACTGAAAAG
>SSNQ01000019.1:1963303-1965803 GCA_006942095.1 Nothobranchius kuhntae | reverse complement strand
AACGGCTCAGGAAAATAACATATTTCATAAATTATGACGTCTCTGCAGTGTTTATGATAATGTTTTATCTTATATTGGACCTATCTTTGGTCTGGGAGGTGTAACTTATCGTGATACAAGCCTTTTAAAACATGTTAAAGTGCTACAAGAGGAGATAAATGCATGAATTTAAAGTTCATGTTTGGAGGCTCACGCTGGTGAGGAGACACCGTTAGTTCTAGTAACACCTGGGCTCCCAAGGCCTGTTCTGACAGGATGGACGTTACGGGACCCTTAAGGATTCCAGTTGGACGATTGGAGGATTATTTAGGAGGACTGGAATGAACAAACTTATTTCAGTGGTGAAGGGTTAAATGAGTGAGTGAACCCACTACCAAGGATGAACTCTGCTAACTTTAAAAATCAGCTGCTCTAAATAAGCATGAAGGTCAGAGAGGAGCTCTAGGATGGACACGAATAAAGGAACTGTAATGTAGAGGTAAAGTAGGGCAGGGCCAATGTTAGCAGCTGTCATACGGTCCATCTGAAATGTTTGACTGCATTAGGCTTGTTATGTGACAAGTTAGAGCACAGTCTCATGTTAGAGTTTTGTCATGAAAACATTGAGATACCTCACATGCTGATGGCATCTAAAAATTAACTTTTTTTTTTTTCAAAATAAAGAATAATTTTAATCACAATTGAAACTTACCATCCTAGATAAGCCTCGTCCAATCAATGTGAACGTCCTGTTCTCGTGATTGGATAGAAATCCCTCCTTCAAGCTGTGTGTGTTTGAGAGTGTGTGTGTGTGTGTGTGCGCGCACGCACACACGAGCGAATTGTGAAGTGACGTTGTGATATAACACTACTTAGATGTAGCCATCCTTACGCTGAAAAAAATGTAACTAAGTAACTTTTACTTTGAGTACATTTTGTTTACGATACTTTTTACTTTTAATTGAGTAAAAATTTAGGCAAGTACTTTTACTTGTAATTGAGTAAAAAATTATCAAAGTATTGGTACTCATACTTAAGTAGGAAATTTTAGTACTCTTTCCACCTCTGCAGACTTAGCATGGCACGGGAGTACTACAGTGATGATGCAGCATCTTAAACGCAAGCATGTCAGAATCATCAGCGAGGAAGGAGAGAGCTCGGTGTCCGGGTATGTTAAAAACTTTTCAAAAGTGATTCACCCAAGCCCTGGATTATTACACAGGCTAGACATGCCCTAAGCTCGTAAAAAAAAAGTCTATAAAATCGTAAGCGCGACGCTATTAGATGGTCGGGGGGGGACTCGCGCTGCTGCGAACCGGTTCCGCCGTCACATTCCCGCAGAAACTGGTTGATCGCACCGGGGCCAGACCACTAGCATGTGGTTTTACAACCACGATGTCCTCAGAAGCGAAAACACTTTTAAAAGGGAGGGCGGAGTCCTAACTGTTGCTGCAGGCCTGTTGTGTGAGAGTGCAGCTATATACTGGTTAATATATTTTTGGGTTCAGTTGCTTTCATGTGGCCTAATGTGAGTCTAGTTGGGATCATTGGAATGATCAGCAGCATTTCTTGATGTGACTTTATGGCAGTTGTCCAGGGCATCATCACAAGGAGGGCGGCATTCATTTACTTTTGTTTTATTTGGTATTTTTTCAGTCATTTTTGGAAATAGTGATTAATTTTGATTAATTCACAGCCTATGTTTAATTACATTTAAAAATTAGTTGTTTGACATCCCCAATTATAATAAATGTCTACAGATGAGATCAAACAAAACAGATGAGAATTCCCCTTAAAGAGCAAGTCACCCCCAAATAAACTTTTTTTTGCTGATAAACTAAATAAACGAGTGTCTAATCGTGCTGCAGACACGTGTCGTCAATAATTTGGCACTTCAGTGCATCTTAGTTCAAATTTAAATATTCTGCCTAAAACTGGCAGTGTTGTGCCGTTGTCAGGTAAAAACTCTGCACTGTACTTTAATTTAAATCTGCCACCGCTATTGGCTAAGAAGTATGCTATGATGTAAACTGGTACATTATGATGTCACAATGCTGTCGTGAGCCTGAGTGTGTGTGTATTTGTTAGCGGCTCCGCCCTCTCGGTCTGCCAGGCAACAGCATGTGTTGCATTTTTCAAACATGAAGTGGGAGTGGAGTTAGACTCTGGTAGGGGTTGACTTGCTCTTTAAGCTGTTTAACTTGGACCAAGCATTTTAGGTCACAGATAGGTGTAGCTTAGGGTCTCTGTCTATACACCTTATAAGACAATTTAGGTGATGGCATGTTGTTTTTCTGCTATTGAACTGTTTTCTAATAATGTTGTGTTTAATAAAGTGAAGGAAGGAGAGAAATAACGTTTCCCTGGCAGTTTTTAAAAATGTCCCTATGTAATCCGATTAATCGATTATTCGTGTCGAGACCCCATCCGATTCATCGATTATCAAAATAATCGTTTGTTGCAGCCCTAATGCAGATCAAATGGGATTACTGCTGACTTTTCTAGCCTACCTGTTTTAAAT
>SSNQ01000019.1:1934051-1961551 GCA_006942095.1 Nothobranchius kuhntae | reverse complement strand
TGCCCTTAAAGAGCAAGTCACCCCCAAATAAACTTTTTTTTGCTGATAAACTAAATAAACGAGTGTCTAATCGTGCTGCAGACACGTGTCGTCAATAATTTGGCACTTCAGTGCATCTTAGTTNCAAAACCCACCTCCACATGAAATCTCACACACACACATACACACACACACACATACACACACACACACACACACACACACACACACACACACACACACACACACACACACACACACACACACACACACACACACACACACGCATACACACACTCTCTCTCTATCTTTTCTTTGTGCATGCTAAATTGTTGGCTAAATTAGCATCAGTAGGCTGAGGGGATTTTTTACATCAGGCCTAATTTTCACCCGTCCTAATAGACTTACATAACCCAGTCTTTGTTTTCTGTCACAAATATACGTGTAATCAGATTTTGCCCTGAAGCCCGAGGAGCAGATGTTAGTATCCAGATGTGTACAGTGCAGCTGCGGTTTGTGACATTCATCTGCACCCACCGAAGCGTGATCGGTTTGTTGACAACCTCTGGGTCACAGCTAGTAACGACAACAAATCAGCCACATGAGAGACCACTCATCACCGAGCACACATGGGGAACCGCAGCTAGAAACAGATTCAGCCTGTCATCTCAGATCAAGAGCAACGCCGTCGCCTTCCTGTCACTAATATAATAAATATAAAGTTTCAGCTTTCAAATTACAGCCAATCACGCGAGGGAGGGGGGTTTGGGTTTTCAGCATCTGAGAGCGGATCAGAACAGCTGCGTCCGCTCTCAGCCACCTCAGATGTGTTGATTTCCAAACACACCTCATGAACCCTTCAGCTGTCCAGATACCTTCATCTGGAAGCTGTGATCTCCCTCTTCAATGTCACACTGACACATCCAGTCGTAACTGATGCTAAATAAATGTTTTTTTCCTAATATCTTTCTGTGTTGGCGCGGGTGTTCCTGCCGTCAGTGTTTTCTAAAAAAAAAGCATCTGAATTTGTTTCTGAGGAGTTCTGATTACTGGCATTTTTCACAAAAAAAGTCATGTTTGGTAAACGAGGAGCTACTGAAGGATGGTGAGAAAATGTGAAACAGGCCAGAGCTACACCTGCAAACAGCCAATTATAGATTAAAAAGGCATATCATTTCACCAATTGCATTGGTTGTTGTTTAGAATTTGACTAATAATTATTGACAGACAAGCGTTCGATAGGCAAAACATTAAAACAAAATTTGTCAACTGGTGGCTCCTGGGCCAAATCCAGGCCGTTCGACCATCATATCTGGCCCAGAATTTTTAAATGTAATAATTACGTATCCATCAAACATCGAGTGGAGAAAAATGCTAAAACAGAAAAAGATGAAATGCCGCTAAGTTAAGCCAATGCAAATGAGTATCTTTACGCTAACTACGTTAGCAACATTAAGCTGATTTAGAATTAGAACAGAAAACATGGCACGGCCCAAATCCCACATGTTTTGTTTTTGACGGAACAAAAGCCACAGCCATTGCAAATGCTCTGAAGTCTTCAAAGACACACTTGGAAATTCAACAGATTTAGGTGAAACGTAGTTCCTGCTCTCAGCTCTTCTCCTTGTACCGTTCTTGCTACGTGTCGGTATTTTATAGCGAGAGCAGCACAATCACATTTTTACTCAAATTTTAAATTCTTGTGCCATGACTCTAATCTAAAAGCTAGTTGCAACCTTCTGGTTGAATCGTAAGGCCAACACTGTCCTTTTAATGGGGGCTGCCATGTTGGATTTTTGTAGCATTTCTACAGATTATTTTATAGTCAAGTGAGAAAAAATGAGTATTGGACCCTTAGAGGTCAAAGGTGTCCTTGCTACTAGAGTTGAGTTGACATTGAGTCCTATAGAGCTCCGTACCCCACGTGACTCTCAGTTAGTAGACGCCATATTGGCAGGTAAAAAAAGCTAAACAAACACGGATCTTAACCATGAATGTGAACGGGATCGGCTTGAATTTTACTTCGTCGGAGTTTCCTTCACACTTTAAAACCGAAGAAATCGTTTTATATAGTCAGAAATTAAATAGACTAAACATCTCCGACCCTTACCGTGCCCCTGGGATACTTTTTAAAAACGCCAGAAGCTGTCGGAGCGGACTTCTTATTGGACCTGGCTGGGAAACCCCTTGGGATTTCCCCGGAGGAGCTGGCTCAGGTGGCTGGGGAGAAGGAAGTCCGGGCCTCTCGACGCTACTGCCCCCGTAACCCAACTTCGGATAAGCAGATGAAAATGGATGGATGGACAAATAACATAGATTTACATGTAAGAAGTTTAAATAGAGTGCTGTGCTGTTTGAATGTATAAACTGAACGCCAAGAGAAATCACTAGTCAGATTTTTTTTCCGTGAATAAAATAAATATGTCAGGCAGGAGCGTCTCAGGATCTGTCTGAGAGCTGTCTCGGTGAGACAGATAGCAATCCAAAGTGCTTTTTATGTGTGATCTGACAATTGATCAACCATTGCTTAAAAATTAAATACAGCTTAGCCGGTTAATTGCTGTGATCATAAAACACGTAAACGGCAGCACCCAGAACTCACGAGGCAACGTTTTACGTGATGTTTACTTGTTGCTATGAGTAATGAGACAGAAAAAGTCACGCCAAAATAAGTTTAGGAAGCCCACTAAGAATCGTAATAAAAGCATTTAAAATAAATACCATACACAGTTGAGGAAACGTTGGTTTAAGTACCTGATATGAAGCGGTCGCTGCATAAGTGAAAACCTTTACTCTCGGGGTCCCACTGTTTCATTTTAGCCCGGTCACTAGCGCGTTTTATTACAATGATCCAATGTTTGCGGCGCTCCGGATCTTGGGGAATCCTGTAGAAGGCTCATTCCTTATGTCCTCCGCGTCTGTTCTGCATCCTGGGGCACAACAGGAATCTACCATATTTCCTGTTTGATTGAGTTTTCTGACAATAACAAATAGTCCAGCTGCCGGCTTCTACCTGCCAAGATGGCGCCATTTCGATTTGAACTGTTGCATGCCGGGAGAAGTGACGTCAACTCCCGGAGCTCTATAATGTTAACCTCTTTGCATTAATAAGCTCAAACAGTTTTCTGGTTGTTACTTCATGTGATACATGAGATGAAAATGATTCTGAAACCTCTTATGTGTGAACAGGAAAGCCAAGTTGACCTGCTTATGTCGTGTTTGCTGCTCAGCTGTCTGAGTGTGCAACAGAGATCGGATTACTCAGGAACCACGTCCCTGCAAATATTAAGACCTGTCAGTACCTAAACCACAGCTTTGAAGCCAAGAATATACAAACAAGTAAAAAAGCCAAAAGAAACTGGCTACTTTTCCCCCTCTTCAGTCTCCAAAGCATGATTTCATCAAAGCATATTTCAGATTTTAAATTAGGGAACCATAAACATGTTGCAAGTAATAAAACTTGAGTTACGGATGAAACAACTTCCTGTTGGGAGTCAGATTGCGTGTTGATGTAAACCGACTCATCCTCTTTTATCTTTCATGTTTCCTGATGAAGAAGCAGCTGTGACCCACGGCGCCACAGGATGAGGAGGAAGAATGCTGGGTTCACATGGGAAATGTGGCATGTGCACCTACATATGTGGAGATGGACTTGTTTTGGCTGAGAAACTAAAGCCAGTGCCAGGTGTGTGTCACACACACCTTTCAGCGCCGGCTTAAACCCGTCTCCCAACAATGTGCCAGTTAGAGACTGGGCCTGGTGCCTGTTCTTCCAGGTGCGATACACACATGGAATATCTGATGATCACTGATGTTAGCACCTTTTATAGAGGATTTTTCTGATTCTGAGCTGGTTTAATTCGTCCGTTAACAAATTATTCCACAAACTATTGAACAAATATGAATAAAACAGATGGTGCTTTTTAAACATTTAGATTTTGGGGTCAAGATGATTCAATGAGACCACCACTTCTGACTGACAGCCAGCCCAGAAATGGATATAACTCTACAGGTTTTAAAGGTGAGACACAAAAATGGCACCAAATCGATTAAATGGTTCAGAGACTGAGCAACACGAGCTACACGATAGAAGCTGATAGCAAAACATTAGCAATTTCCAAGATTTGGCCTGAACACCTTTAACTCCAATTATTTGTCAGATTCATGAAACTAGCAATACAGATGGATGGTGACTGATCAAATCAAATCAATCATACATAAAAGAAAATTATGACTATGGAATAGAATATTCTGTTTTCTTGCTTGTTCTATGGCAGGATTGGAGGTTTCCAACCGAACAGCGTGGTTCTACATTTGGAAAGGAAACTCACTGCTTATCCATTTGGCGTTTGGGTCATGAACCTTTAAGTCTTTTCTGAAGAGGTCTCCAACCGTGACTTTGCCTTTAAGAGCCAGATGGTCATCTTCACCTGCAGGGAAAACAACCAAAGTTTTAATAAAGTTTAATATAACAGAATATGGTAGGCAAATCCTCCAAAATACAGATTAAATTACTCCTCAGATATCAGAAGACTCAAGATATCAAGGCAAACGCCAATAAAGCTTTCAGTTCAACAATGAAGGACTTTTAAAGACATTTTCACTTAAAAACAGCATTTTTAGACCAGCATTCTTCCACTTTACTTTATGACACGGGCTGTGGTCCAGTCCTAGAGATGTACCCTCCCAAGGCCATATGTGAAAGTGGACTGTGTCACATGGAAGCAGCATGTCCAAAGTCGACGGTTCCTCTAAATGCAGCCTCCTTTTTCTTGGATTTGAAGGATGGGTCTGGTGTTCCCTTGTTGGCCAACTCTATTCCAGGATTCATGATGGGGTTTTTTTGTTAAACGAGAGACGATTACAGTTTTAAATGTTTTCTGGTGGAACTAAATGTAAAAGCTGTTGTGTTGCTAAGATTTTAAATTTGTATAGTTTTTTTCTTGTAAAAAATTGTAAAACTCATCAAACAAGCTTGAATGGCAGGTGCCGTGTTACATTATTCATTGTAGATACGTTTAGTTTTAACTCGTTCACTGCCATTGACAACTAAAGTCGTCATTTGCATTTTTTTTACTGTTTGGGCATCGGAACGAGCCCCCGTGCCGAGAGAACAAACATCTTAGCTCTAAAGCCGATCTTCATCCACGTACGTCACACATCACATGATCAGGAAGCAGAACATCCATGTGTTAGGAGATCGTTTTGGGCCGTTCCTGTAACAAAAAGTGTGGCGCAAACCGGAAAAGCTTCTGCCGATCACAATTCAACAACGGATTATGAAAGAACGGATAACGCTCGAAGTAAAATTCAATGTAAGAGGTGAGTCTCTGCTTTGTTTTGGCGTCGACATCATCCTAGCGCACAACGTTCTGTGACTTAAAAAAACAATAAAAACGGTGAGAAACGCTGGCAGCGAAGGGCTTTACCGATCAGGAAACGGCCGGCAGTGAATGAGTTAACTCTTGTTTAGCTCTGTCACGATTTCTAAGGCCCTGTCCACACGTAGCCGGGGATCTGCCAAAACGTAGATATTTCTCTACGTTTTGGCCTGTCATCCACACGAAAACGGAGTTTTTTCACACGAAAACGGATCTTTTTAAAAACTCCGGCCAAAGTGAAGATCTGCGTTTTCTCCGTTTTGGGTGTCTGCGTGTGGACAGACAAAACCGGAGTTTTAAGGTCCGCAACGTCACTTTCCGCGACAAAAAATGCTGACATCACGTGTGCGACCTGTGTTTACACTAGCCGACATCATGGATGCCCTCAGAGCTGCGCTCTGTCACTACCCGATCCATCGACTGTCCAAGCGCTTTCTGCTTGTTTGCTTTTGCAAGCGGAATTACTGCTCCTTGCGGAAGACCACAGACGAAGGACGAGGTTAAGAACGGGGGAAGTACTGCCGCCTACAGGTCTGGCATGTCCTTAACAACATATTTATCCGGGTACGTGTGGACAGAGTTTGTTTTTAAAACGCGGTGGTGTGGATGCAAGTTTTTGGAGGGGCGGATATTCTTTTTCAAAAACCCCGGCTACGTGTGGACTAGGCCTAAGACACATGCTGACGTAAGGGTGGGTAAAATTTGAAGGCTACCATCCACAGCCGCTCACTTCCTGTCTTCGTGGTCGGCGAAGGACCCAACCTGTGAACAGGGTGGGTCGGTTCCTTACAAGGAGGCTACCCCTGATTTTGGACACTGAAACAACTGAAAGTACCAAGCTGGTTCTGATACTTTACAATAATGTTGCAGACGTGTAAATGAGGCGTGTATTAGGACAAATATAAAAAATGTAAGCCACTTCCAAACTTGAACACCTTTACAGTAATCTGATGGAAACAGATTGTGTGACACTCATCTTTAAATATGAAATCCTGAGACTTTTCCTGATTAAAAAAAACATTTCAAAAATTGAGATTTTATTACACTGAGGACCACAACCCCATTTATCTATTTTTATACACTAAATTTCTTTAGTGCACTAAGAGTGCAGCACAACAGTTGGAAGGTGGTGAAGTCATAACACCAGTTGATGCTTGAAAGGAAGTCATTTTGTACAAGGAATCATCTACAAAAGGTTGGTCTTAAAGGCACGAACGACCTCCAGTTTGAGTGAGACTAAACAAATCACTGAAATGTTAAAAAACCAAATTGCTCAAGGAAAGGCCGTACGGGATTTGCATATTTCTTCTTCTACATTGCATAATCCGTTTTATGTTGATGGGACTGTGTGTCAGTGCCCTTGGCAAATGCTGTTCAGTCATGGTGTCTTTATTGTTTTCATAAGACACTGTCATGATGGAGGTAAGAACATCGACACTGAAAGCTGCATAAGTCACCTTCAACAAACACATGTATCAACGATGTTTGAAGTAAAATAAAAACAAAATAAAGAAAAGTGGTTTTTGTGTCACTGGTGCAATCCTTAGAAAGATGTAGAGCGATCACACAAACAACTAAAAGGCCACTACACTAAAATATATCCTGTATTGTCCAGATTTCTAAAAATGTTAAAGCCACACTAGGTGACTCATAAATCATTTTCTTGAGCCAGTTTGTGCTAAAATGACCTTTTATAGCAGGGGTGCCCAATCCTGGTCCTGGAGGGCCGGCATCTAGCGGGTTTTGTGGTTTCTCTGCTCCAACACGCTTGATTCAGTGGCTGAATCACCTGTGGAGCAGCTCATCAGGCTCTGCAGAAGCCTGTTAATCACCTGCTGATTGAATTCAGGTGTGTTGAAGCAGGGTTAAGACTAAAACTGGCTGGATACCGGATCTCCAGGACCAGGATTGGGCACACTCAGACCTCCACCGTTCCCTGTGGCCAGAACTTGCAACTTCAGAGTGGCAGTCCGTTCCTTGTTGGACTTAGTAAAGTCGAGCTGACATGCCAGCGCTGACTGGAATCTGCTTCCAGCAGGTTTTGTATCTTGAACACAGCTGATTTATTTGATTTAGTGATGAAACACACTTGTAGACATGAATGAAGGCTGGGGAGACATTTCAGCTGTTAGATTAAGGTGTTAAAAAGACCAACACACAACGAGGAGGAGAGTTTCACATTTGCTTTGACTAACAGACACTAGGGGGTGCTAAATGCAAGCCAAAACTGCTTAGGCCCTGTCCACACGTAGCCGGGGATCTGCCAAAACGTAGATATTTTTCTACGTTTTGGCCTGTGATCCACACAAAAACGGAGTTTTTTCACACGAAAACGGATCTTTTTTAAAACTCCGGCCAAAGTGAAGTTCTGCGTTTTCTCCGTTTTGGGTGTCTGCGTGTGGACAGACAAAACCGGAGTTTTAAGGTCCGCAACGTCACTTTCCGCGACAAAAAAATGCTGACATCACGTGTGCGACCTGTGTTTACACTAGCCGACAGCATGGATGCCCTCAGAGCTGCGCTCGCTTTATCAGTTGTCCAAGCGCTTTTTACTTGTTTGTTGTTGCAAGCAGAATTACTGCTCCTTGCGGAAGACCACAGACGAAGGACGAGGTTAAGAACGGGGGAAGTACTGCCTCCTACAGGTCTGGCATGTCCTTAACAACGTATTTATCCGGGTACGTGTGGACAGAGTTTTTTTTTAAATGAGGTGGTGTGGATGCAAGTTTTTGGAGGGGCGGATATTCGTTAAAAAAAAACCCGGCTACGTGTGGACTAGGCCTGAGTGTCCCTTAAATTTAGTGAAAATCTGTATTTGAGGAAAGCTCGTTGTTAAACCTCAATCAGGAACAAGGGATTCGTTCTGACTACATCAAATCTAACACTGTTGTTTATAATCACCTTACAGGCACCCACTTTAAACCATTGTAATTAACATTTTATTCCAATTAATGGCAAAATGATTATTTTTGGCCATTTCAGTTTATTAAAAACAAGTCTAATCTCCTTTTGGTGACATGCTGTGTAACCCATGACTCATTTTGTTTGTTCTGTTGTATATATGAGCTCTGAGTGACCAAAGCCATGGAGAATATTCAGGTAAAGTTCCTTAAAGTTCAGGTAAAACTTTGTTTAAATCTAACTTTTATCAAAACAGAAATGTCTTAAAGCAAACTTTACATCATGAGCCTTTGGGGCTGGAGACCGACATTATTCTAAGATGAGGCAGATATGGCAGGAAAGCGTTTTATAAAGGTTTAGGGGGAAAAAGGTGAAATAAGTGATTTATAAAAATAAAAAATAAGGCACAAAGGTAAGAACAACTTTTTTTTTTTTTACTCCTGACAACAAAACATGAGAATCCATAAGGTGTTTTTGTCACTTCCTTATCTCACAAGGCGTCCTAACAACTTTTTCCCCACAGGCTGTTCACCTTTCAAAGAACAAAAACCTTATCAGAGCCAGAAAAATAAATACATAAAAAGCCACATGAGAGTATAATAACAAAGGAAGAGCTTCGTAACTCCCTCAGGGTTTTGATAAAACCAGCGTGGCTTTGGATTGTCAGCAGATATTTACGGCAGATGCCTCCTGCTATTCATTTCAGCTTAATTTCATCCATCAATGCTCATCATATCATCTCCTTCTCCATAAAAAGCACTGAGTCAGAAGATAAAAAGGAATCAAAAAATGTATTCAGTGTAATTTGTCTTTGTTTCAAGTGCTTTCTCATCTTTTATTTTTATACCAGTTTTGCTTTAAAGTGGTGCAAAAATTCCTTCTTAACAGCTCAACTGTGACTTCAATTCTCCTCAAGCCGTCATCACCAACACACAATCAGGATATTCAGATGCAATGCATGCTGGGAGAAAGGCCATGCAGGACGACACAGAATATAGTAGGGGTAGCATGACTTCAATTTTTTTTTAAGCCGACAGTCAAGTAATGAAAATCGAGTCGACTTTGACTAGTCGTTGATGACGTCGTACACCTGAAGCGGTTGGTTCGCTGGAGTTTTTGACAATTAAAATTGCGCCCACATTTTCTAAGTTAAACACGTCTCTTTTAACAACGGTAGTTTCTGCATCTTTACTGCTCCACTTCAGCCCTCTCCCCCTCCCCCTGCTTCAGCCCTCTCCCCCCTCCCCCTGCTTCAGCCCTCTCCCCCTCCCCCTGCTTCAGCCCTCTCCCCCTCCCCCTGCGCAGCGGCTACAAACTCACTGATGCGCCTGCAGCCTCTCAGAGTTGCTGCTGCTCTAAACATTAAAATAATTATTTCATTTTCTGTTCCTCACTTCTGATTACCTTCAAAGGTGTCTGTTTGTTGCAACCACCAGGTACAAAAACTAACTTGTTTTTATTTGACTATTATTCTGTCCTGCCTGTTTATTATCTTCCTGCATCTCCTCTCAATCCTAAAGAGAAACTGCTACCTGGCTTCATATATTTTCACCTCATGAGTTACCTTTGAACTGCAGTTCTAAAAGATCTACTGACCGCAAAAACAGCGGAGTGCGCGCCGACCGGTGCGTCACCGGAGGACAAAACAGGTGATGCGCTCCGCTCCACAGCAGCAAAATGCATCAGGCACAAATAAAAGACAGAAAACATAAAAGGAAATGAGCCGACATGAATGATTGCGTGTTAAAATTGTTTTTGAGGTGGCGACACCTGATTTGATAACGTTACTGTGGCCGTGCTCAGGACGCAGATGTCTGGAGCGAGTCAATGATCAGAGCTTTGCATGCGCAAGCTGGTTAAGGGTAGGATGGGGGTGAGGGGAAGGTTAAATTGCAAGAGGGTAAAGGTCATAATTCGGTCAAATGTCCGTTTTACGGCGGGTGTCAGATACCGACGCTCTGGCACACCGCGTCGCCTCCCAACGCGCAGGGGTTCGTCACCTGCTGTCTTTTCCGAGGACTTCATCTTGTCGGTCATTATCACGTGGCAGCGACTAGTCGATGAAAGGCATAAAAAGTCACTACAGAGCAGTGAAGTCGACTAGTCGACTAGTTGATACAACTCCTAATGGAGACCCATCCAATCCAGACCCACTGTTGCACCAGCTCCAATGGACAGCACCAGTCCACGGGGTGTCTACGTATGATGTCTGTGGTGCATTCCATCCGTTTAGGAAAGGTTAAAGGTCACCACTGTGACAAGGGTTGTTCACAAATCAAAATCCTGATGCGTCCTGAAATGGCCCACGGGCCTTGGACCAATCGGGATCACGTAAAAGTCTGGCCAAAATACAAAGTTCAGCCTGATTGAAATGTGGTCAGACCGTAAGAGATGAATGGTAAATGGTAAATGGCCTGTATTTGATATAGCGCCTTCTACAGTCCTGGAACCCCCCAAGGCACTTTACAACACAACCAGTCATTCACCCATTCACACACACATTCACACACTGGTGGCGATGAGCTACGATGTAGCCACAGCTGCCCTGGGGCACACTGATAGAGGCGAGGCTGTCGAGCACAGGCGCCACCGGTCCCTCCGACCACCACCAGCAGGCAATGTCGGTTAAGTGTCTTGCCCAAGGACACAACGACAGCGACAGCGAGGAAGACGACGTGTGAAGAAGAGTAGACCGGAGTTCCTCCAGAACCACACGAGAGACAGAAAAGAGCTACTTTGCTGCTGGTGCTTCCGGGTCTACATCCTGGGTGTTTCCCTTTGGGGCTCTCCGTTAAAAACATGACAAAACCCTAAATCTGAAAGAGGGTGGATGTTCATTGTTGCATGAGCCAGTATCGTCACATGAATGGAGTCCAGAGAGGCAACGAGCTGCCAGAGCGTTTACAGCCGCAGCTTGTAGCTCTCATAAAACAACACTCTGAGCTCGGCCATAACTCACGCCGCTGGAACATCTCCGCGCTGACCCATAGCTGCTTTGATTGGGCGTTTCTGTCAGAAGACCAGCCGTCACTGTGCGGGCGGTTTATGAGGCGCAGCCTGCGTTTGCTTTACGACGGGCTCCCCAAATAAAAGAGAAGAAGGAGAAAACACAAGTGATGCCATTAATTCCAGCACACGGTCATGAAATGCTGCCTTGTGTTCGCTGTGGTCATTCTGCGTGCTCGTTGCTGAATCCTTCACAGTTCAGCAGTGTTTATTTAATGCAGCTCATTTAGTTCGGGCAAACACCCTCACGCTCTGCTGGACACGCAGCACCTCCAGCCGTTTAGCTTCTCTCCGCAGCTCTGCACCACACACTTCTACTCGGATCTGATTCCCTCTGCTTTTTTAAATTATTGCACCGCACGCCGCCTCGTGATGTAAAATCTGCCAATCTGCAGGGAATGCTTTCTTGGATTTAGTTGAACATCACACTAAACAGCTGCAGGACCGTGCTAAATCACCCCCAAAGTGTGAAGCAGATGAGTTGACAAGCAGTTGAAAGATTGACAGTTTCATTCTTGTTTGCTCAGGTTTTAATGTTGTTCTTTTTTAGCTTTCCGTGACGGTTGTCAAAGCATCTTATTTACTAACGACGCTCTTAATGTCACCTACTTGATAAATGCTGAACTATGGAAAATACTCTGGTCCTGCTCATATTTTCATGCCTTTTTCACTATGAATCATTTTGTGTGCATTTGACCAACGGTGGTTGATGAAACAACGGTTTTCCTGACATGTCACATGTCTGTGACATGTGACATGTCACAGACATGTGACATGTCACATGTCTGTGACATCAGCTTCCTCAGGATCAAAGACTTAACCTGATGCTTTTCCAAGGTGTCTCTGTCCTGTCTGCTCTTTGAGTACAGACCTTGAAAATTCAAAAGCATCTTTAAGTCTTTAAACCTCCGTTTATGTGTCTTTTATTGGTGAGCCAGTGAAAGGATTCAGCCTTAACCCTTTAGGCGCCATCGTTTCTTCAGTAAAATATGAATTTTTTACATCACTATTTAAAGAGCTTGTAGCTTAAATCTGGTTAGAGATGGAGGAATATTGTAAATTTGAAAAATCTTCAGTATGAGCTCAATTTCGTGATAGGAACAAATTCACTCACATAATTAGCATATTATGACGTCATCAGGTGGCAGCCATATTGGATAGCATCACATTTGCAGATTTTTGTTGTTTTTTTATGTTATTGTCTTATTTTCTTAGTGTTGTTATTGTTTATGATACATATATACATATTCCTATGTAGACATATATAACTATGTATGTATATATAATATTTATTACTTTATTGGTATTTTGTTATGTTTACTGCGTTTCAATCAAGAACACTGCTTTTGGTGCTTCTGTGTCATGCACATTTCACTCATCCCTTCTTTGGTTTATTTTAATCCTAAATCTCAGGCTTTTCCACACAGAACTGAATGGAAATGAACGCTTATATTTCTGGGACAGTTACATCACACCAGTCATTATATCTGGAGCTAGATTTCTGTTCCTCCCCCTCTAAATACCGGTGAGCATACTGGTTAGTTTCAGTTGTGATGAGGGTCCAGAAGTCCTCATCCAAAAAAACTGACACAAAATCAATGTGTTCTGAGTTTGACTGATCCCTGTCTCCACAGTATCCAACTGGCTCTTCAAAATTCCTGATCCACTTGGAATACTGTTCCTCTTCTCCCAAACTAACCCAGCCATCATCGTTATTATTGTCACTGAGTCTGTGTTGGGCCACCCCCTGCTAGCAGTGATTTTTCCCCCATGGTTCCTCCCCCTCCTGCTGCATTTCCCGTGGTTTACACCCCCGGGGCTGAATCGATCAGCAGTGGAGTTTTCACCGGCCCATCACCGCCACCAACATTGCTGCTTGTCGCCATTCTGCGACTTTGGCGCTTAAAGGGTTAATCAGCCCAGAGGAGATCGTGCTCAGCAGACATGCTTCATGTTTATTATGCAAAGTGCTTTCCTAAATATTCTTGATGATTTTAATTCTAGAGTAGGCTGCAGAAAAATGACACTGTTAGTGGCCTGTGTAAGGTCAAAGGTCACTTTCAGATCGATTATGTTCCTGCACCTAGCTTGCTAAAAGCTTTATAAACTGCTTTTTGCATGATTGGTTTTTTTTTTATCAGATATGAGTTTTTTAAGACAACAGTGACCTGTTTGGTTTCTGCCTGCCACAGACTAGCCATTAGCTCGTCAAAGTTCTGCGTTTTTCCAAACTGAGGCTATTCAAAGAGCTATCTACAGCTGATTGCAGGGAGAGCACAGCAGATGCACAAAGCCTAGTGAAATAATGGCACACCCTCTTCAGGCTCTAAAATAATTATTCATCATAAAAATAATAAACAGACAGCCGGAAAAATGAGATAAAACTCAAGTGAGGATGCTAAAGCTGCAGAAGTTGCTCCAGATGCTGACTGATTCCTCATCAGTTGCTAATAGTTACGGTGCTTTGGAAGCAAGCTGGTATAAAAAAACAAAAGCTGCACCGAGATCAGATTTTACCTCTAAAACCAAAACCATGGTGACTTTTACACTTTCCATCTTCTTTATTTGTCTTTTCCCATCCACTGTGCAGATGTGAGTCTGGAAACTGGAAACTGAAATACATTTAAATGGATCTTGTCAGCTGGTCTCTCAACGCGATTGATAAAAACATTTCAACGATGAGAACGGGAGAAGGGGCTCCCAGATGCCCCACTGGGACAGACCCAGTTGGACACATCATGGACTCCTGGAAACAGTGGAACTTGATTTGTTTATCTCAGCTGTCTGTGGAGGACTCTGAAGACGTGTGGATATTTGTGGTGTTGGTGTCGGGATTCCTGCTCATTGGCATTGGAGGCTACCTGGCTTACTGGAAAATTAACGAGCTGTCGAGGAATATTGGCCTGATCCCGGAGCTCAGAGATGGATTGCACCGCGCTGTGAATTCACAGACTCACATAATTGTCGAGATGAATCGTAAACTTGGAACTTTGGCCGAGATTCATTCTTTGGCACAAAAGATGGATGCCATCAAGGATAGAGTGGACGAATCAGCACGGATTGGGATAGATTAATGTCCATTATTGGGATTTTGAAAGGTTGAGGACAAACAAACTGTAAGACAGAGGAAATTATCTCTGTCTGGCCCCAAAACAATTTCTAATCGGAATCTGGCGCCCTTGAGCCTGCAAGGCTACAACAAAAACTCCCCCTTCGGAAGAAATGTGGAATGTGCCGTTGCTATGGCAACTCAACACTGTCTGCTATCCCAGCCTGGGCGGGACTGCGGGAAGGCCGCTGAAACGTTCCAGGGTCACTGCAACCCTCCAACCCTCAATGCTCCCCCCCCTATCCACACTGAGGTGACATGCACTGCTTATTGTGGCTGCGGGAACTGAAGTGGGGATAGTCCCAACCCACCACCCCTCCTAGTGGACACTTATGTTGTGTTGTCTGAAGTCTGTTGCATTTCTGTCTGAAGTGGGGTTTTTTTTTTTTTGGCAGAGCAAAGCTGCCCTCCTGCTGAAGGGTAACTCTGAAGTGCCTTTTTTTCCTCCACCTGAACCAATTCTCATGTAACCCTCTTATCTGTATTAAGGTAGCGCGACTCAGGGTTGCGAATGACCACAGTCACCAATTCTTGTCATGTGTCTTGCCCATGTATGTCTGGTCTCTGAATTGTGTGTACTGAAACTCTAATTTCCCTCTGGGATTAATAAAGTATCTTTGATTGATTGATTGATTGATTGATTGATTGATTGATTGATTGATTGATTGATGCCAAAGCAAATAAAACTAAATATAATAAATACTTTACATCCCTTCAGGTTAATGATACTCTAATAAAAAAGGTTTTAAAATGCAAAAAGAATTGAACATGTTTGCTTTTACTGGTAATGATATTGTTTTCTCCGGTGGGCTGTGGTTGCCATCACTTTGCTATTTATTGTTTTGAACTCTTTCTATAGTCACACCACTTTCTAACAGATGAATAAATAAGACATTAGAAAACTGGCAGTTGTATTAAAGTCCATTAGGCAGATTTGTTGTTCTTTTTAAGAACCGTATTTGAAGCAAACAACCATTTCACGTTTCCAATGAGTCATGCTTTATTAAATTCAGTGTGCTGAAGACGGAGAGGACTGTTATTAAGCTGCGTGGGTATATGAATTAATTAAAGTTAATTCAGTAGAAATGTCAGGCTCTTTGTGTGGCAGGATATTGAAATCAATCCGGTTTTAATATAACGTGATCTTCTGCTTGTGACGTGGATCAGATTGTCTGTCACGTGTTGCCGCTTCACAAATATTAACATTAGATGACGTCTAAAGGCTCACAGATCTGATGTTTCACAAAAGATTTACTCGTAATCACAACGAGAAGCCTTGGTTTACCGCTGAGGAACCAGATCTCTTTAGTTTTCTCTTGTCTCAGAAACAGAAATCAAACGGACCCTCACTACATTTAGATCCTCCTCCGGGGGCAGAAGACGTGTGTAGGAGTGGATATGGCAGGTATCTGATGAAGGAGTGGAGCACTAAATAAAAAAGCTTTAAAAACGACCTTTGCACTACTGTAACGATGGCTAGTTTACATCTTACTTATGAACCATAAAATGTGAGATTCCATAGAAATATGAAATATGAATCTGATGGATCTTTGACTATTTTAACCTGAAGATCAGAACTTTTTATTGCAGGGATTGAGCGACACTTCGTATTAACTCAGAGGAAAGAGAGAAAGTCAGGTTTATAATAGTTAAGAAATTTATTTCTACACAATTTAAACAAGACTAACTTTAACACTCTGTGTACTGATGGACTAAGGTGGAGTGAATAAACAAAATAAACAATAATGAACAAGAGTCTGCTTCTAGAGTTGCAGAAAGAGAGAAGAAAAAAGTATGGGACACAACAACAATACAACAAGATCAAGCTGTCACTGCATCAACCTGATGAAGAAATATATAATCAACATTGTTTAACTGAACAATCACACGATAATAAATCACAGTGCATTAAATGCCAACCGCAGCCTTAAGACCTGTGTTTAACGTGCCCAAGTCCATACTTATGAGAGCACCATGTGAGCACCTGTGTGTGTACACGCGCTTGTTTATGTAAGGTTTCTCTATAGGAGTGTCCAACAGAAAGTGCGAGGGGCCACAGATCCGCCCCCCAAAGATGTGTAGGAGACGGAGGGAGCTCCAAGTCCCAGAGATCCAGGAGCTGCCCCAGAGCACAGGAACCCCAAGGAGACTGCGACCAGAAAAGCCCCCGTCCCCCACGAGAGGCGTAGAGGATCGCCCCGGGGGGCCACAACCAGCAGCCGGCAGAGTCCCGGGAGATATTGGTGGCAAGCCCGCAGCCTCCCACCCCCTAGCCGGCCAAGCCCGGGACCCAGGGGCGACCACCCCCCCGTCGGGGACCCATCAGAGCCCAGGGACCCAGATCCCACCAGGCAGCCACTGGGATTGATGGTGCTGATTCTAAGTCAGAATCACACTAAATTCACCCCTTTTGCAACGCATGACCGTGGTGTGGAATGTAATCATAAAAAATGGATATTTTCTGGTCACGATTTGGGCAAAAAGATCTTAATTATGTTTCAGTCTGCTCACAGTTCATCCCCTTCTCAGAGTTTGTGAACCCCTCAGAAATGTTCTCCTAGTTTTAGAGGTTTCCATGGTGACAAAGTATCTAAATCTCCAGTGACAAAGTCTCCTTTTGGCCGACGTTTCATTTATTCTTCCACATGAATATGAGCCGTTTCCAGAGTTACGTCTACGTAATGGGTTTTGTTTTCGTCTCCAAGTTGAGCTCAACAGAAACGGCGGTGAAACGGAGATGTCACTAAGTGAGTTGTGCTGGTGGTTATGGCACCATGCTGCTCTTTAATCTTCTCTGGCTTTTGCAAAATGGTTATCCATTGGTCCAGTTGCAAAGTTGCAGGTAGTAATCATGAACCAATTTATATTCTAATGAGCTTGACATTAGATGGAAGTGTTGAAAGAGCCGTGCTCAACGAAGCTCGGCCGAGGGAAGTTTGGAATCCTAATAAAAGAGGCAGAAGACCAGCTGACTATGATTTGTGGTAATTGGCAAGACGTTCTGCTTGAGTGTGCCCCCCCCCCCCGCTCACACTGTGCACCTAAAGAAGGTTTAAAAAAAAAGCATAATTGTGTTTATTACCTTTCCGCACACAGTCGGAGCAATCGATCCCAACTGGGTGGCTTCAGTCTCACGCCAGATACGACATCGGGTAATGTAACACCTAATTATTTTCGCTGACTGATCTGGAGCGTGGCAACATCCACGTAATGAGCAGCACTTCTGCCCTTCCCACTTCAGCTCTTACATGTAGGACTCTTTCCACACTGTTGCAGCAGATTGGAAGAAATGAGAGAAATGAGAGCTGCGGAGAACGTGCAACACTGGGAAAAATATTACTCATGCTCCTTTGGGAGATGGGTCCTAAAGAAGGTACAGATTTTAGTAACCCAGCAGAACGTTGTCACCTGAGAAAGCTGGATGAATTCAACCGTTTCAACAGAAAAGCTGTCGAATGGGTGATTTTTATTGTGTGTTTGAGTCAGCAAGCTCCGTTTGATCTCGTCAACGTCCTCTCAGAGCTTTTCTCTTAATGATGAATGAATCACGAACTGAAATGTGAAGCTTTAGTTGGTCCTCGTGGTGTTTGCCTCACAAAGCCATAGATCAAAAGCGTGAATCACAGTCTCAGTTCCTCATCGGGCTAAAAACCACGACGCTTATGCGTGTCACGCTGCCAAGTCACGCGTGTTTCAGTTTACCAACAGCAGGCAGGAGTGAGTTAAAACTAGTTCCTGTTTAGGGAACCCACTAATCTCTGATTAGTGATGATGTCATCATCATCAGGAATAACACGTCCGATTTAAAATAAAATCATAAATCAGAAAATGATTAAAAATGTATTTTAAATGACCAAAAATAGACAATTGTGATTAATAATCTAAAGAAGGAGAGAGAGTGAACAGGAAAGAGGGACATCGGTGGATCCAGAGGAAGGTGGAATAGGTGGGGAGAGCAGAAGGAGAGAGTGGTGAAGGTCACACCAAAACCTAAACAAGTGAGTCTTCAGCTGCATTTTAAAGGAGACCACTGAGTCCACTGATCTCAGGCTCAGGGGGAGAGAGGTCCAGAGTCTGGGGGCCACAGCAGCAAATGATCTGTCACCTTTGACCTTTAGCCTGGTGCACTGCACAACCAGTAGGCTTTGGTCACTGGACCTCAGGGACCTGCTGGGGGTGTAGGGACTAAGAAGATCACCAATGTAAGATGGTGCTTGTCCATGTAAGGCCCTATAGACCAGAACCAGGATCTTGAAATGAACCCTGAAGATGACTGGCAGCCAGTGAAGCTGGAGGAGAAGCGGGGTGATGTGGCTGACTAGTTTCCAACAAAGTCCATCATCTGTTTCCTGGAAATTAAAGTAACAGGAAACAGTTTCCTCACAAAGACCAAAAGCGTGCATGTAAGGTGATGAAGGTGTCCCTGGTAGTTTGCCTTTGTGTGTCTCTGTGATGGACTGGAGACCTGTCCAGGGCGTCCCCCTCCTCTCGCCTGGTGACTGCTGGAGTCAGACACCTCCTCCCCTGAAACTCTACTTGGTACTGTGTTGTTTAGAGACCGTGAGTGAGTTTAATCAGCCAGCCAAAGTTAAGAAAAGTAGAAATCTGTGTTTTACACCAAATTACAGCTCCACTTCCTGGTGTGCACAAAAATATCTCTGTTGGCCTTTCAACCCGCTGGACTGCAGCAGCTCTGACGAAACTAAACAAGCATGGCTACTGTGTGTGTGTGTGTGTGTGTGCGTGCGTGCGTGCGTGCGTGCGTGTGCGCGTGTGTGTGTGTGTGTGTGTGTGTGCGTGTGTTCCTGCTGCGGCTACAAGTTTCATCACTTGCTGAAGTTCATTACAGAACCCTTTTCCCCCTCAGCCAATTTTAGTTTTTGCAAACCAAACGCCGAGTGTCGGACTAATTGTGCTGAGCATGAACCGCAAACTGTATTGGCTCAAATGAATTAGGAGTGTATCGCATGCATTACCTGTGAGAAATGGCAGAATTAGCTGAGCTAGTAGAGACTGAGAATTAGAGCGAGTGAACAATGCAAATAATGCAAAGTCGAGTAAAGACAGCAAAGAGGTTCAAACTGATGAAGGGTGTTTAAAATATGTTTTAATGTGCAACATGCATTTGATTCAAGTCGGCCCTTAAAACACACTTTTTCAGTGTTGCCTTCCCTCCGTGACACTTTACATGAAAATCCAGCACCGGGTTTATTTTTCTTAATTTAGTTTTTATGATTCAGTAGCTCACTTTTTATACCTCGCACCATCTTGTAGCTGTTTTGGTTTTATTTGTGCCGTTTCAAATGGTTTTAATCATTCGTCGCATTATTTTTATTTTTGATAGTATGGTTAACTGTTCTCTCATTCTATTGTTTTTAGTAGGAATTTGTATCCTTGATTGTTTATGTTATGTTTTTATGTATTTTACCTGATTCTCATGCTTTCATTTGTGTTTTGTTGATTTGTTCAAGCATTTGGCTCGCTGCCATGCTATTCTGAAATGGTGCTTTATAAATAATTTAGTATGGTATGAAAAGCTTTCTAAGAACAATTCCAGCCAGGATTAGGTTTCATTTCTTCTTTCTCAGATTTACTTCTGGACCTTTGAGCAGAAGTGCTGCAAACAAGCACTTTAGTAATAATGTCAGAAAGCCACTGGATCAATGAGCATCAGCCTTAATGGGCAGACCTGGTAAACAGGAGTCCTACCTGTGTGGTCAGCCTATGGAGGCTACAATGGAATAGAAAAAGAAAGATGTTTTCTTAGTAAGTAGTAAGAGATCCCTATACTTGTGTCGGAGCTACAGGACTCATTTTGTTACAATATTATTAAAAATGGATGGGCGGATGGATGGATGGATGGATGGATGGATGGATGGATGGATGGATGGATGGATGGATGGGCAGATGGATGGGTTATTAACCTGAAGATTGGAACTTTTTTTTGCAGGGATTATGTAACACTTTGTATTAACTGAGAGACAAGAGAAGAGAGAGACCTTTAAAACATTTAAGATGATTTATTTCTAAACAATTTAAACAATTCTAAACAAGACTAACTCTGATGGATTAATCTGGTGCAATGAGATGTGAGATGGATGGTGTGTGTGAGTGGTGTTATCAGAACTCTCGTATCCGGAGAAGCAAGTCTGAATGATGTTGTGATGTTTTGCTTCTAGCTATGATCAGAGTTTGATCGGAGTTTCATAAACACATGACACGCCATTTTTGTCGCTCCACACATACTCTTGAGGTGAGACTTCCGAACAGATCCAGAATGCCAGGTCCTCGGACCCCCCTTTTGGTACAGGAGCCGGTGAAACAGCGTCAGCAGTACGACAAACTAGTCTTTGGATTGTCTCCAGGAAAAAAGCGACAGGTGGTTCACAGCGTCAAAGGGACCCTCCTTGGGTCAGTGAGTTCAGCTTTTATTCTGAAGGAACCGTTGCTTGGTTGGTAAAATGCAACAGATTTTTTCCAGCTTGTTGGTTCTCGGCTTAAAAAGGAAGTCCGGATGGCCGGTCCGATACTTCGCCAAGCATGCGGTGAACTCCAGTGAACTCTTGAGAACTGAACTAAGGNAGATGGCATGGGGATTGGTTTTATTAATCTGGATGTTTTGATTTCTGGTCGAATCAAAGTTGGCAGGTTTATAAACACCACAGAAACTATGCCACGCTTCAGAAAGGAAGGTTCTGATTGGATCAGTAACAGCAATGTGTCATGCGTTTACATTATGTGTAGTCAGCATGTCTAGTGCACTAGATTAGTCATATTACTTATTAAAGCATATTAATCATAACATTGTTATTTCACAGATCGGTCAACATTATATTATTGACTAACACTTGTTTTGATTAGCTTTATTAAAAATAGAGTTCTTTGATTTGTCAAAGGAAAGAGTCCTTTCTTCAATCTTCTCTTGAGCTTGGGAGGAATAGCTCCTTCATCACGTTACAGACGGATGGATGGATAGACTAATCATAGAAATCAGATTATTTTTCTTATTTTTCTTTCCTGGCTGTATAAATTCTGCATCTAGTTCAAATTTAGCTTTCAACAAACGAATTTAAATATTTATACTTCATTTTAAATGTTTTTTCATAAATGTTAACTTCATTACAGTTGGTTTAATGTTATATGTATTTAGATTTTTAAAGTGACAGTGTGTAGTTTTTATTGTTTGGCTCTGGAAATATGCATCAAAATGTTGTAAATGAAATAAAAGATGCCCAGTTGTTTAAAAAATATTGTCAGTTTCATAACATATTACCATAAAAATCTGTTCTAAAATACATGCGGTGGGTCTAAGGGTGTTGACATTGACATTGAGAAATACCCCAAGGGTGTTTCTCAATGTCAAGGCACCTGGCCTTGTGAGGCGATGTCTTGCGAGGCCAGGCTCCTTGCTTATGAGGACACTGTCCTTCCTTGGTCAAAGAAAACGGTTAAATGGAACAGACTTGCATCGCGTGACCGCGGCTTCCACAGCGGTCACGTAACGTCACGTGACACAGGAGATAACGTTATAATTTATATGTATTAGTTTCAGTATGAATGTATGACGAGGCCTTTACTTTTTAAATTGTGTATATGTTTATTAAATTAAAAATATAAGCGAGTTACTACCCGCTAGCCACCGAAGCGGCAACTAACCAACTAACCAACCATAGATAACTTCTTTGGATCTAAAAAAAACATTTTAAATTAGTTGACTTGCTTTTAAACTTGAAAATTGTCCCCAAAGTAGCTGCCAGCTTCTGATCCACCGTCCTTTTGAAAATACTGCGGTGTATTGTGGGTAATTTTTGACCAAGGCTAAGCTACAATCCACCGTGAGGACAAAATGCATTTACTGATTTGTAACAAATGATTAAAAAACTTTCACCATTAATAGTCGTTGTCTTACACATTTACCTCTTCTTTCGTTGCCAGTGATGAAAGGGAATCTGATGTTCTTGTTATTTTGCAGGAGGTTGCGCTCCCAGGGATTTTTGACCCTAATGGCCAACCATTGATAAGGTCTTACTTGAACACAAAATAAAGCTTGCGTGCAATCATTTAGGCAAGCACTGCCCCCTATCGCCAGTAAAAAAAATACACACTGTCACTTTAACAGAAGCGTTTGCAGCTGTAGTGGAAAATAGTATATATATTTTTACACTGTAATTAGATCCAGATATTATAATCAGAAGAGGTTGTTTTTATCATCAGGGAGTTTACTTAAACACTTTGTATTGACTGAGAGACAAGAAAAGAGAGAGTTGGGATCGTTTAAGAATCTTTAATTTCTATAATTATGAATTCAAACAATCTACCAGGACTAACTCAATGATGGATGCATATGGATTTGAATGTTATAGTGTTGGTGCGTGTGTGTGTGTGTTCAGAATCTCTAGGCTGCCGTAGGCGGATCTGGTTGTCTGATGTTATGACTACGGACCACGAGGCTTCAGAAGCTTATGACATGAGCCGCCATCTTGTGCCGTGACTACGTACCTATGGAGTCTCCCGCGGTCAGATCAGGAGTGTCAGGTCCTAGAACCCCCTTGGTGCTGGGCTGATGAAACAGTGGTGCAGCACGACAAACCAGCCTACGGATAGCTCCGGCAGTAGCAGCAGATCTCGGCGGGTTCAGCTTTTATTGTGAAGGAACCGTCGTCTTGTTGTTCAAACAACAGAAATTTCCAGCTTGACAGTTCTCAGCTTAAAGTAGAAAGTGCATCTGGCCAGGCTGCACCTCTCTTAGAAGTGATGGATCGAGAGCTGGTTGAAAACTACGTTGAGTCTATGATGTAACTCCTTTGGAACTCAGATCGAACAGAACTGAGGCTAAGATGGAACTGAGGATAAAATGGTGTTGCCTTGTTTTATATCCCTTAGTTGTTTATAAATCTTAGTAAACCGGATTGGACAACTTAAGTAAACAGCCCAGATTCTGCCCTACGACAGACGAAAGTTCTGATTGGATGAGAGCAAATGTGTCATGCGTTTCTATGTTATGTTGATCAGTTTGTCTGGTGCAGAGTCCTGTTTATTCATTAAACACATAAATCATGACATCTTTATTTCACAGATCAGTCACCTGATTATTATTGATCAACATATGTTTTGATTAGCTCTATCACAAATAAAGTACTTTGATTAATTAATGGAAAGCGTTCTTCTTCTCTTCTTCTGTCTCTTCTCCTGGAATGTAAACATTCTGAAACAAGCACCCGACCTTGGCGATTCATGCACGTTGTTACTGTGTAAAGGGGCAGCTGTTAAGGGCAGACAATTATGATATTCATAACGCTACACACACCCCTTTTCAAGGTCAATGTGGTCCTGCAAGAGACCACTTGGTCGTTAAAAAAACCCAAGTTATGAAGAATCTTGACAACCGAACAGGATGCGATCCCACTGGAACAGCCAACTGTGGTGAGGTACGAACCCCACGCTGAAGAACAGTCTCGCATACTCCTCAGGAAGAACACAAGTCAGCAGGTTATTAACTATTCCCCGGGAAGCCATAATTGAAGCAACAGCAGCTTTATATCCTCACGGGCAAAAATGCAAAGCAGGAGCAAATCTTGTACGTATCCACGAGCAGGGAATTATTCCAAATAGAAAATTGATCTTTGTATCCACTGGCAGGGTAATATTCCAAATAGAAAATTGAACTTTGCAACAGTACTTATCGTAATCCAGAAAAAGGGAAGAGCAGTAGACAGTAATCCCAATGAATGAGGTGTCCCAGCAGCCATGCCGGAACCACGGACATCCAAGGCCAACGAGCCGGAGCACCACCCAGAAGTAGTCGATTCAGATGACGAGTCACGGATCCACCCCCAGGAAGCAGGATCCTCACGAGCTCAGCAGAGGAGAGAGAGCACAGTGCAGGCACTTCAATGTAGACACGACAAGATTGCGTTTCATGTCCTCAAACAAATAAAAACCTAACTCTATGAGTACCTGTTGTACTATGTGCAAGTTTTATGTGAATTACCCATTAAGTGAAGAAATGGATGCAGCCCTCTCTGTGTGAGATGCAAAAAGGATGATGCAAAAAGCAGAAAATGAAAGAACCCTGTCTGGTATCAGTGAATCCTCACTTGAAACACACATTGTCAGGATAGGGGCAAAATTGGTTATAGCCCTGTAAGGTAAATCAACGCAGAAAATCATAACATTCACTTTTAAATCAACCTGTCAAAGATACTATAAAAAACAGAAATGTAAATCAGTACTAAAATATAAATCAGTAGAGTTAGTAACCACTTTCATGTCAGTGTACCCCTAAAGAATTATGATTAGTAAAGATTAAAAAAAAAACAAAATTTTGGACAACAGAACTATGTGGCCTAACCCACTCACTGTTATCTGACCGTTTACCTGACTCCAGGAGCCCACAGCATGTCCGTCTCAACACACTCCAAGTCTGCACGTGACATATAACATGAAAGACAACCATGCACACTCACAAACAACTAAATTTGTGTAACCTGAGATAGAAATCTGTGGAACTAATGGGACGCATTTATCACCCCCCTTTTGAAGTCGGTAGATTGTTGTTGTCGGCATCGGCCAAGTCTGTGGAACCCTTGTGCAGTTTGATATGGTCCCTGTGTACCCATTTGTAGACGGGCGCCTTGTTTTTGCCGGCAATCTTGATCTGATACACGACCGGAGAGATCTTATCTGTTATCAGGTATGGACCCGACCATTTGGGCAAAAGTTTCTTAGCCAGCTTCCCCGAGATCGCCTTATTGTTACCCGTTTTGGGAGCGAAAATGTAGTACCAGGCCGCATCACCTACATCGAGTTCGGAATGTGAGGCTTTCTTATCGTAATAAGATTTCCTGCCTTCAGCCGACTTCTCCAGAGATGCCTGTGTGAACGAGAATGCTGCAAGCAGGTGGGTCCTCAGGTCCTGCAAGTATTGGTCTCTCGCACAAGCCGGGCTGTGTCGGGCTGAACCCGTTGATACAGCAGGTGAAGCGGTAGGGTCATTTGTGTGCCTGTCATCATTTCAAACGGGGAGACACCTGTAGACTCGTGGGGGTAGCCCGTATGGCCATGAGGACCAACGGAAGCTTCACATCCCAGTCTCGGTGGTTATAGTTTAGAAGAGCCTGAAGAGGGCTGGCTGGCGGGACTGGCGCGATGGTGTCGTCCGAGCAGTGTTGGCACGCAGCCAAACCCATGCCAAGAGGGCTACGTCGGTTCTGGGCGTAGCGCACCTCGATGTCGAAGCTTTGAAGAGCCAGCAGCCATGACGCGATCCGCGAATTGGTCACCACACCTTCTTTGATGCGCTGACTGTTGAGGAAGGTCACCGGCTGGTGCTGTCTCAATGATGATTTTCTGGCCGCCAATGTAGTTCGCAAAGTACTTAACTGCCCACATGGTGGAAAGCAAAGCCTTTTCACAGTCTGAGTACTTCAACTCAGGCCCATACAAGAGCTTACTAGCATAGGCTACCACACGCCTGTCGCAGTCATGGACTTGGTAGAGACCAGCACTCAAACAGTGAGCTGAGAAACCAACCTCAAGGTGGAACTCTTTGTCACAGTCGGGGAGCGCCAAGCATGGAGCTGAGCACAACGCAGCCTTTAGGTCATCCATGGCCTGTTGGTGCTGCTCTGTCCACTCGAATGTCACATCCTTCTTCAGTAGATTAGTCAGAGGTCGTGCTATCTCAGCGTAATGTTCTACAAACTGACACGAGTAGTTGCAGACCCCCAAGAAGCTCCGAAGTTCGGAGACGTTTGTCGGAGGTGTGATGGTGGCAACGCCCTGAATCCTGCCAAGTTGCGGCTGCACTCCCTGTGGTCCCACCAGGAGGCCAACGTACTGAACTTGCGACCTGCACCACTGTCCTTTGGCGAGAGAGATCTTTGCACCTGCCGCCACGAGCTGACCCATAACATGGTCCAGTTCGGACAGGTGGTCATCTAATGTACGCTTGGGAATAAGAATGTCGTCGACATAGATGAGGGTCCCCCGCTTTCGAGCATTGGGGCAGGCTTTGTTCAAGAAGATGTTGAACTCAGCAGGTGAGTTGGAATAACCAAAAGGACACCGGGTGAAGGTGTACTGCCGGTTGGCAAAGGAGAAGGCAAGTTTGTGTTGGTCCGATTCGTGGACGGGAATCGTCCAAAATCCGGACGCCATGTCAAGTGTGGAAAAGTACTTGGCATCTTTCACTCTTGGAAGCTCCTGCTCTAGGTGTGCCATAGGCCACCTTGACAAGGGAACCTGTTTGTTGAGTTGCCGGTAGTCAATGGTTAGTCGCCACTTGCCATTAGGCTTCTGTACCGGCCACAATGGAGCCGAGTAGGTGCTGTTGCAGGGTCAAATGATCCCGTTAGCCAAGAGGCTGTCAATGATTTCCTGGACTGGTCCTTGGGACGCCAGGGGAATCTTGTATTGCCGCACAAAGGTCGGCGGTGCATCTGGCCTTGTAGGAATCCGGACTTGATGGATAGTGGTTAGACCACAGTCCAAGGAGTCAAGTGAAAGAAAATCCTTGTACTTTAGCAAAAGTTGTCGTAGTTTGTCTCGCTCGACCTCATTGGTGAGAGCATCCGCCTGGTCTATTACTTTCTCAATCTGGGAAAGAATTTCAGGGGGCTTTCCCGGTGGCTTTGAGCGTGGTGGTGAGCCCGTAGTCACGCCCCCACCCGAAAGACTTGCCACAGAACAGTGGAAGTCCGTGTCAGGCGGCGGTTTGTACGGCTTAGGCTTCCTCACACGTGCAAACAGTTGTCCGGCCTCGTAGTTGATGACAGAGTAGAAAGTGCATCTGGCCAGGCTGCACCTCTCTTAGAAGTGATGGATCGAGAGCTGGTTGAAAACTACGTTGAGTCTATGATGTAACTCCTTTGGAACTCAGATCGAACAGAACTGAGGCTAAGATGGAACTGAGGATAAAATGTCGTTGCCTTGTTTTATATCCCTTAGTTGTTTATAAATCTTAGTAAACCGGATTGGACAACTTAAGTAAACAGCCCAGATTCTGCCCTACGACAGACGAAAGTTCTGATTGGATGAGAGCAAATATGTCATGCGTTTCTATGTTATGTTGATCAGTATGTCTGGTGCAGAGTCCTGTTTATTCATTAAACACATAAATCATG
>SSNQ01000019.1:1921076-1933932 GCA_006942095.1 Nothobranchius kuhntae | reverse complement strand
ACATCTTTATTTCACAGATCAGTCACCTGATTATTATTGATCAACATATGTTTTGATTAGCTTTATCACAAATAAAGTACTTTGATTAATTAATGGAAAGCGTTCTTCTTCTCTTCTTCTGTCTCTTCTCCTGGAATGTAAACATTCTGAAACAAGCACCCGACCTTGGCGATTCATACACGTTGTTACTGTGTAAAGGGGCAGCTGTCAAGGGCAGACAAATAGGATATTCATAACGCTACACAGCTAAATATGGTTAAATATTACTGTTAGTTGTTTAATCTATTATTTTACAATCTGTGCCCCATAGACATAACTCATGTTTGCTTTTTGTTGCTGATTTCTGTCCCAATCTAAAGGTTTGCAGCTGGTTGAGCTGTTTAATATTTTACATTTGATGGATACCTTCATTCCAACTCCCTCAGAGTTACGGATGCGAGTTTAGTGACGGACAGCTCGTCTGACAGCTGAAAGCTCTGCTGCTTCCTGCTGTTCCAGGCAAACATGAATAGGTGTTCGAGCCAGCTGTCATCTGTTTATTCAGGACCTGAGATCAATTTCTCTCATGTTAATGTGCTGTTTATGCTGATAAACATTTAAGGTCATTAAAAAAAAAGTTGTTTGTCTGCTTTGTGTCAGAGTTTAAAGGCAGAGGAGATGCTTGATAGTCGATACTGCAGTCGGGGAGTCTGGAAGTTTCTCTGTAAGCTGTGAAATACACCTGCAGCTGGAAGAACTCCGTGTGCTCCGAGGTTGGATTGCTGAGGTTTATCACAGCTCTGGTTTTGTTTCCACTTCTTTATAGACTATTAAAAGTACTAATTGTTCTTTTGTAGGTAGAATAACAGCATCACTCACAGTGCTTCCTGGGGAAAAGGTCCAGAATCCCCAGTTTTTTATGGGTTTATTAAGTTTTTCACAATAAAAAAGTTTTTAACATTAGTTTAATTAGAAACACAACATGAAAGGTTTTTCCATGATTACTGTCAAGAACAGGATCCTAGCTAAAATGATTTTCAAGGAAATTTTATGATTTGGATGACAAAAGTTTAAGCAGCAGAGCAGTTTCCTGATCCTCCGCCCTACTGGTTAAAAGTAGAATTACAACTATCATAAACAACCCCGCAGAAGCCTGCTGTAGCTAGCGCTAACAACGAGCTAACACTAACAGGAGCCAACTGATACTCAAATAAACTATGAAGAAAAAGATCCACAATGTTGGACAAAAATATTATTACTTACAAGCCCAGTAGCAACAAAGCCAGGTCACTATCAGTCCGTGGTTTTGTAGTCTACTTTAGCTCTCTAAAGCTAATGTAGGCCGCGCCGATGTTCACTCTGGTTTTAGCTCTTTGCTTCACTTCCAAAGACATTACTCTATTACTTTTACTACCAGGCTCCGCTATTATGTCAACAGAAAAAGCAAACTTCTCTTTTTTTTTCTTTTTGTGCTTTGTATTGATGATCAGCAAACTGAAAAGGTAACCGTTAGCATGACAGCCACAAAGTAGGTAAAGAGTGGCCCCAGGACACCTATCTGCTCCACAGAAGTGTCTAGTGTGGACTCAGACTCTGAAAGAGGCTATACAAGTGCGGGTCAGTGGTCGAAGGTTAGTATGTGTATATACATGTACCTTGTTATTATTTCTTCAAATTATTCTCTAAGTGTTGGTGCTGCTGTAACAGGTGTATTTCCCCACAGTGGCATCAATAAATTAATGTCTATTCTATTTTATTTTATTCTATTGTACTAAACCCATGATGATCTAAAACCAATCAGACGGAGCGTCGGGATTAGCACCTTCATCAGGAATCTGTCTTCTCCAGTCCTATACATGTCTACTGCCCTCTGCTGGATGAGCTACAGGTGGCAGGAGTCATTTCTATTTCTTTGTCACAGTAAAATTTATAATAATCTGGTTTTTATATTAGCATTGGAAAATAAACACATCTGTTGTAGTTGGTAATTTATTTGTTATTATTTAATACTTGAGGCTTCAGAGGCTTAACTAGTCCTGCAGTGAACTCATTGCAGCTTGAAAACATGATGCACCCATGCATGTCCAGGGTTTCCCCCAGAAAATGCGTTAAGCCTGGCGGCTTAGGCCGTCTGCAGGGGTGGGTGGGGTGTGTGTGTGTGTGTGTGTGGGGGGGGGGGGTCAGTGGCAGCTCCAGAAATGTTTTTCTGCAGGTGCTATGAAGGAGCTAGTCTTTCTATTGAGGGTGCTATGAAGGAAGTGGTCATGCGTACCTATTGTTCTCTAAAACACCTTCAACACTAGCAGATACACATGCGTACACAACACCTCAACGACACCTGAAACAATCATTAATATACATCATAAACATGTGAACAATCGCTGACTTTTCCATGAAATCATAAACACATACAGCCACACAGAAAACCATCTATAGTGTTGCAAGGTTAGCTAACGTTAGTGTTAGCATTTCCAGCGGCCAAACCCTGGACTGCTGCGGCGGTTGAGGGTTCACTCTCTTCATCCAGATCCGTAGGTTTTTGTGGGTCTGAGGTCACTTCCAAACATTCATTCGTTTCTGACTGAACCCGTGGAAATGTGGGCAACAAAAACCGATCCATCTTACCACTAGCTCTACCTTTCACTCGTTCACAGGTGGAAAATGAGGTCAAAGGTTAACATCAATTTCCTGTTTTGGTTTAAGTTTTTACTATCTATATGATAATTTACTGATTATTTTTGTTTTATATGTTAAATATTATCACATCCACACGTTAAATTAAAATTAAATTGTAAAAAAAAATCTAATATTTACTTGGGGGTGCAATGACTAATCCAGGGGTAGCTGTAGCGCCCCCTAGCGCCCCCCTGGCACCGCTACGGGGGGGGTGGTTGGCAGCTGATGGAGGGCTCTAGTTTAGTTGCACCGTTCGTGTCGGGAGGGGGGCGGAGCATGACGCTTAGCCTAGCGGGTGGGCAAGCGAAGCCTGGCGGGCCGCCAGGCTTATAAAGCACTGGAGGAAACCCTGATGTCTTCCTGAGTATAGTTGTGTTTTTGTATTTAGCTAAAGCGACTTACAGGTGATATGGGCAGAGAGGAGACTGTACTTTATCTAAATAACCTTAAATAAAAAGACGTTTTTTAGCTTAGTAGACAAGGATGTATTTGATTAACTTTAATTCAATTCAATTTTATTTATAAAGCACCAAATCACGACAAGAGTCATCTCAAGGCACTTCACATGATAAACATTCCAATTCAGGTCAGTTCATTAAGCCAATCAGAAACACGTTTCCCATATAAGGAACCCAGCAAACTGCATCACTTTAGTAAGTTCTGTCTTAGTTTGATGCGATGAACACCAAGCAGTCTTGTATTTTACTATCTTTATCAAATCACATGTGAACTGATAGTTGTAAACAGTAAAATCTGACAAAATAAACGTCGTTTTAGATTTGGCTGCAGGAGGATTTTCCATCAGCTGTAACTCAGCCAAGCGGAGGCCACCTTTGTGGCTCGTCTTCTTCAGGTGTTTAAATGATCCATGAAACCAGGTTTAAATGAGTGTATTTTTCTGCGACGCCTCCACGTTTAACCGTGATACTAATGAGTTTGTGGAGCAGATTTTTTTAAGTAAATGTGAGAAGCAGCTTTAATCTCTGTGGTATTTTCTATCACATTGTTCCTGCCCGAAAGCGTCGTCTCGGCTTTCTGTTGCTGAACTCGTTATTCAGCAGTAAAAAAAAAAGATTCTCTATTTTTAAAGGAAAAATCAAGAACTGAGAGACAAAGTTCATTATAGAATCATCTGCGGTCATTAGCATAATGTTTCAGGGAGGGGTAAGTGCTTCAGATTCTGCAGCTTTCTGCAGCCACCGCCTGTGATTCTCATCACTCCAACCAGCTATGGAAAATTAAATGTAGATTAATTGCCAAGGTGAACACTTCATTCAATAAAAATAATTTCCCTAATGTTTTATTCAATACTACTGTATAATTAATTAAATCACCAGTAATTTATTATGAAGCAGCAACATCGGTTGTCAAGACTAAATTGTATAATGACGGGGAAAGCTGTGCTAAAACTTTAATTACATTCTTACAGTAATCTAAGTGTTCGGCACCCCGTTTTCATCATTTTCCTTTGACTAGAGTGAACTAATTTAATTGCTCCTCTTCAGATTGTCTGAAAAATACACCCCCCCCCCCAAACTTTTCCCACACTGATCTGTGGGCGAAGTCTGAGAGCCTGTTGTGTTCTGGCGAAGACTCGAGGAGCCAAGAGCCAAATTCTGGCTCCGCCTGGGTCTCAGGGCTCCTGGTTCTGGGTGCAAACAGGAAGTACGGACCCAGAGAGGACCACGGGGTACGGCTACAGCTCTCGTTGGACAGCTGTGGTGTCAGAAATCACTTGAAGGACAGAAACCGTTCTGCAGAGGTTGTGTTGAAATCCTGTTGAACGAGCTCTTGGGATTTCTCTTTCAGTGCGCCAGTTCGAGCCGCTCGTCGCCTTCTGCTGCATCCAGCTGCCTGGCACCAAAAGCACGGGGCACAAATGTCATTTAGCGTGTACAGAGATGTTTATGCGTTTCTCTTGTTCTGCTGCTCAGGCTCGTCTTCCTTGACTCACACTTGAATGCGTTAGCAGCCAGAGACGGGGAGGGCGAGAGACAGCAGAGATCACGCTCGTGTGCAAACACCTAGGCATTTATGCGAGGGAGTAAAAATAGAATAATGCATTGCTGGTTTAATACCGCAGCACTGAAAGCAGCTCTGCACTTTCTTCACATGGTGTCATTCATGCAAACCTCATTTGGGCCTTTAAAGACCTTTGTTCTGACCCTGCAGGCTGAGAAATGGTGTCCAAAAGGCTTTTTCTGTGAAAAACCGTGTTCCACGGGAACCAGCAGGTTTAACATAAGAACCTTTACGTATGTAAAGTAAATAACTAACTATGTTTCTTCTCTGTTTCCCTCTCATGCTGTGCTGTTTACATTGATGCCTGACAGGTAAGCACAACTTTTATTCCTACTGTTGCTCTGACACCGCCACGCTGCGTTAACATGCTGAAAATCTCACTTCATGCGGAACACGTAGTGTTTTCTCTCTACGCACCACACGAACATTACTTTAAAGTGATGCGGAACTAAGTTGGCCATGAGTGCTTCCTTATTACATCCCCCAAAAGTTGAGCAATGCAAGTATCAGAGAAGGTCTTGCGTGTACAACAGCCGGATGATTTTCCTGCCCGGAGGCGAGCTGTCGTTGGCGGGCTTTGGAAAACTGCAACAAGCTGAATATTGATTCTAACGGAGAAAATAAAGCAGATTTCAGATGAGTTCCACTAGGTTGCTTGTTCACAGAGAAAGCAAGTAATAGATATGCAAAATACATCCCAATGCACAGCGCAGCGCGGCAGAAAACATTCCAGCAGAGCTTGCATACTTGCATCTGTTTGAAGATATGAAGGCTATTGTTTCTCCCCTGGAGGAATTTGGCTTGGTGGAGGAGGACGTTTCCCTGAGTTGTTTTTGGTTTTGCGGTGGTTGCAGAAGATGTGTTATGAATTTGCTGATGAGCTGCTGCAGAAAAGAAACGTTAGAAAATGCGTGTTTGTTGATGGGAACTTATAGACTGCTGAAAATCGGACGGGAGGAAGGCACGTGGGGCTGCGAATGCATGTTGCTGCAGGAGCAAAGCGTCTAATGATGAGAGTTTGAGCCCAGATGTGCCTACACACCTGCAGATGCCACTCATCAGGGCTTGATCCTGTCCAGTTTCAGTACTGAACTCTTGAGACTCGCCGAACGCCGGATATCGACGTTCTTAATCACAACCTGGAAGGGCGGTTTAAGCGGAAGCCTTTTGACAACTGCTGCTGTTTCAGACTTCCAGTGGGTAAAAACCTCGTGTTTTCTCCAGACTATAAACAAAGGAAGCCAAATTAACCCATATTTTTTAGGTGCAGAAGGATATTTAATCAGCTATGGAAACAAAACTCCCGTAACACCCGGTTCCCATATTCTGATTATTTTATACCCTTACATTTCTGTCTCACCCTTAAAAACCAACACAACTGTGTTTGTATGTCAGGAAAAAGCAGCTGTTATACGAAAAGGGTGTGTGTCTGATTTTTATGATAGTTTGTGTTGCAGCTGAGACATCTGGTACCAGGAAATACGACATTTATCAACAACACAAACTAAAATAGTCTATCTTGTGCAGCGAATGATTTCTTCCACCCATCACACCTACAGCAGGATTCCTGCGGGTGGTAGCACAACTTCTGAGCCGCCACGTTCTGGAAAATGAAAGCGTGTTGAACCTGTCCTCTTTCCTCTCCCTGTGATTTTGTTCAGGTCAGGTAATAATCAGAAGCCTGGCTCAAACCCCTCAGTCCGGCATCTTTTGAATTCTCCGCCCACAGCTTGTTTTTCCTTTACATTCCCGACGCCGCGCTTGGCGGGGCGGCGACGTGACGCATCAGCTGCCGGTGCATTGTCCAAATCACTCAGTTCCCTGAGAAATGTGTCTGTCTTGTTGTTTGTTGCTGCTCTGCTGAAGTCGGGCTACTCCGGCGCTGCACCTGCTTGACTCCCAGCTCACACTCCCAACTTGAACAGTATTCCCGCATAAATTGAACCCCCTCCTCGCCACGAGGCCGTCTCTGCGAAATACGACTACACCGCCTCACAGCCTGTGATTTATCAGGGTCAGCCTCTCACGGCTCAGAGCCACGCTGAAAGACCTGACTATAATCCCACCTTATTGGGGAGGCAAGTGTGTGTGTGTGTGTGTGTGTGTGTGTGTGTGTGTGTGTGTGTCCTCCGCACATGCCCTAGCTCAGGGGTCGGCAATCCGCGGCTCTGGAGCCGCATGAGGCTCTTCCATCCATCTCATGCGGCTCTCTGTGCTTGTAAAATAATGAATGGATATTTAAATAAAAAGCTTTATATTTTACTGCATTAATTTTACATCTGTATGCCAATTCTATGTAAAGATTGTCTGCGTAAACCTGAACAGGTCCAACCCGGTCTTACTGTGAGACCGGGTAGACGCGTCACGCTTGTGCGTAATCATATGTGCTTCTGAGCTGCTTTCCGACCTTCCCCACCTACAAAGTTTAATCACAACAATCAAACGTGACAGAGCCCGGATTTGTATTCTGAACAGTCTAAACATGTTTTAAAAAGAAACGTATGACAAAAGTGGCACCTGCTCAGTAAAATATTATTGAAGGCAGAGACGGGCTACAGCTTCTGGATCCACTTTATTTAATCGTTTTATTGATTATCTTTTTATGAAAGATAACTTTGACGTACACGAGCGACCAGGCGCATTGCAAGCTTTTCAAAAGTGTGGGAGATGTTGTCTGTGCCTAAAATAATTATGTTATTCATCTTGTTAGTTTAACTTCCATAATAGCGGAGCAGGTGCGAATTTTAGACGCGTCACGCATGTCTCCGTTTTAAACATGTTTAAACTGTTCAGAATACAAATCCAGACTCTGTCTCGTTAGACTGGTGTAACTAAAGTTTGTACTGAATGAAACTTTACATTAAACCATGTTGAAAAGAAAAGGATCCGATTAAATCGTTTCCCCTCATTTACAGTCACGGACTACAGTGCAGTGCGCGTGGCTCTGGGGTTAATCAAGTTTAGTTGTTTCTCTTTGCAACAATCTTCACAAGAAGGCAAAACAGTTAAATGACAGGTTACAGATATTTACATTTGACTTTATTTTGACGGATAAACTCAAGGATGTTCGTTGATTTCCTCCCACTGAAGCGGTCTGGAAACCCGGTCTCTCTGAGGGATGTGTCACTTGGAAAAATGTTATTTTTATGAAATTATGAAAGTTTGGCTGAATAGCGCTTGTTCCTGTCTCCAATATGGAGACGCATGACGCATCCAGTCGCCTCTTCAGCTCAGAAAGCACCTGTAGAGACATTTGGTCACGCACAAAGTTCATGTGGAGCAGAAGCGGTCGGGCCACGGCAGGTGAAACGTTCCTAGCCTACATGAAGTGAAATTGTTTAAGTGTAACATTAATATGTTACTGGACACGCTGGTCTGGTTGGTTAGACCAGTGTTTGAAGTGGAAAACACACACACACACACCAATTAAAATAATGCTGATAGCGTGGACTAGAAGCCAGGTGATGGTTTACGTATTTAAATGATGATCAGGCTGCTGTAAAATGTAATCTCCATCCACATCCAGACACAATTATCGTCTATCCTGTCTCTAGTTGCTCTGCTCTTGTCTGGGCTGACAGCTGACGGTGCGCGCGGTGCGCCTAGTGGCTGTGATGCACATTTTACGCATTTGGAGAGGTGGGCTGGANTGTGATTTTGTTCAGGTCAGGTAATAATCAGAAGCCTGGCTCAAACCCCTCAGTCCGGCATCTTTTGAATTCTCCGCCCACAGCTTGTTTTTCCTTTACATTCCCGACGCCGCGCTTGGCGGGGCGGCGACGTGACGCATCAGCTGCCGGTGCATTGTCCAAATCACTCAGTTCCCTGAGAAATGTGTCTGTCTTGTTGTTTGTTGCTGCTCTGCTGAAGTCGGGCTACTCCGGCGCTGCACCTGCTTGACTCCCAGCTCACACTCCCAACTTGAACAGTATTCCCGCATAAATTGAACCCCCTCCTCGCCACGAGGCCGTCTCTGCGAAATACGACTACACCGCCTCACAGCCTGTGATTTATCAGGGTCAGCCTCTCACGGCTCAGAGCCACGCTGAAAGACCTGACTATAATCCCACCTTATTGGGGAGGCAAGTGTGTGTGTGTGTGTGTGTGTGCGTGCGTGCGTGCCTGCCTGCCTGTGTGTGTGCTGTCAAATGCACACACAGAAAGTTGCACATGAATTTTTGAGCATGCGTGGGGCGGCGTGCGGACTGCTGATGTGCAGCTTCAGAACCCAGACTGCCTCTCTGGATAAACGTTAGCACAGTTTCTTCTCTAAGTTTCTTTTAGAGAAATCAAAGATACTTTATTAATCCCAGAGGGAAATTAGAGTTTCAGTACACACAATTCAGAGATCAGACATACGTAGGCAAAGACACATGACAAGAATTGGTGACTGTGGTCATTCGCAACCCTGAGTCGCGCTACCTTAATAGAGATAAGAGGGTTACATGAGGATTGGTTCAGGTGGAGGGAAAAAAAGGCACTTCAGAGTTACCCTCCACCAGGAGGGCAGCTTTGCTCTGCAAAAAAATAACCACTTCAGACAGAAATGCAACAGACTTCAGACATCACAACATGTGTCCACTAGGTGGGGTGGTGGGTTGGGACTATCCCCACTTCAGTTCCTGCAGCCACGATAAGCAGCGCATGTCACCTCAGTGTGGATAGGGGGAGGAGCATTGAGGGTTGGAGGGTTGCGGTGACCCTGGAACGTTTCAGCGGCCTTCCCGCAGTCCCGTCCAGGCTGGGAGACAGAGTTGAGTTGCCATAGCGACGGCACATTCCGCATATCTTCTGAGGGGGGAGTTTTTGTTGTAGCCTTGCAGGCTCAAGGAAGCCAGATTCCGATTAGAAATTGTTTTGGGGCCAGACAGAGATAATTTCCTCTCTGTCTTACAGTTTGCTGGTCCTCAACCTCTCAAAATCCCAATGATGGACATTAATCTATCCCAATCCGTGCTGATTCGTCCACTCTCTCCTTGATGGCATCCATCTTTTGTGCCAAAAATGAATCTCGGCCAAAGTCCCAAGCTTACGATTCATCTCAACAATTATGTGAGTCTGTGAATTCACAGCACGGTGCAAACCATCTCTGAGCTCCGGGATCAGGCCAATATTCCTCGACAGCTCATTAATTTTCCGGTAAGTCAGGTAGCCTCCAATGCCAATGAGCAGGAAACCTGACACCAACACCACGAATATCCACACGTCTTCAGAGTCCTCCACAGACAGCTGAGATAAACAAATCAAGTTCCACTGTTTCCAGGAGTCCATGATGTGTCCAACTGGGTCTGTCCCGGAGGGGCATCCGGGAGCCCCTTCTCCCGTTCTCATCGTTGGAAAATTTTATCAATCGCGTTGAGTGACCAACTGACCAGGTCCATTTTAGTGAATTTCAGTTTCCAGTTTCCAGAAAAATGCAGAAGTAGCCGTGCACCCAGCACACAGAGACAGACAAAGGCCTTGAGGATACGAAATGGAGGAGAGGAGGAAAATAGCGTCTGCACCCTCCAAGAGCCGGAAGAAGAATTCGACTAACTAAAGTTTTGAGTGAAATGAAAGAAGTTCTGATGGAGGAGTAGAAATAATCCACGTACTTGTATTTTGCTGATGCTGACATGGTGTTGTAGTTTGGGTCAGACTGACGGGGGCTGGTGGCTGTCTCCAGCAGGATCCAGGTGAGAAGCGAGAGACATCCTGGACAGGTCTCCAGTCCATCACAGGGACACACAGAGGCAAAACCCCTTTACAGAAATCTAATTACAGTAAAGAACGTTGTATGAATGTATTACATCCATGGACGTTAGTCCTGAACAGCTGTTGGGAGTAGGACCGGATTGTTTCGCCCTTGTTTAGCTTCTAAAGCCTGCTTGCACCCGTCAGTGATGTCTGACGTCTTTTGTTGCTGTTTTTTGGTCAAAGTTCCAGCTTCAGATATTCAGAAGAAGAACTTAACCTATCAATTACTCACCCTCCTTTCTTCAAGCATGGATTTGAGAAGCCTCATGACCTGGGCAGCAAGTCCCAGTGACTCTGGCTCCAGATGTTTAAACCATATTTATTTAGGTTCATATTATTTCTGCTTATATAGCCCGTTTCTAGAAATCCAGGCCAAGTGACTACCTGAACTGAGGTGTGAACAAGGAAAGGGTCCAGTAGAATCGCTGAACGGTTGCGGTACGCTGACGTCTTTGGAAAGTCCTGAAAGGACCGATTTTGTACGGAGACACGACTAAAAGGACCGAGCCTCCCTATTCTCCCTGTCAGCCCCCCACCAACCCCCCCCCACCCGGAACTCCTGATGTGGAGGCGTGGCTAATGAGGGTAAAGTTGTTATTTTAGAAAAGACTCACTTTTGTTGTTTCAGCAGGAAAAAACACCTGAGGAAACATAAGCAGCATTAAGAACCCCTCAGAACGCGGAGCTTGGCCATAGCGAACACCCAGATCATGTCATCGTGCTGGATGATGAGTGTTTCTGCTCTTCATCGTTATTCTCAGTATCTCCTCTGGTTCTGATGGGCTTTTCTGCTGTTTTAGTTCCTGCAGCTGTCTGAAGCTGGCAGCAGGAACTAAAACAGATGTTTGTAGCTGACTAAAATCACAGAACAGCTGCTGCGCTTTCATTTATGGTGACTTCTTCACACAGAGTCATCGTTACAAAACCAGGTTTCAGAAGAATATGCTGCAGACCGTTTTCTCCCTCCACATCTGGGTTTCAGATTCCTGGGAAAGTGCTGAGAATGTTCGGAAGTAACTTTTTCAAACATTAACAGCAACCTGACTCAGCCCTTAAATTCGACGCGCAGATCAACCAGGTTGTGCGATCGTGTTTTTTTAACTTACGCCGACTGCTTCTCTAATTCTTGCCACTTTTTACATTAATAATTTTATCATGAGTGTTTTATTAGTTCTTGTATTTGCTTATCTCTTAATTAATTTTTTTTCTTTCTTACCTTCTGCACCAAAATACCGCAGCAATTTCCTAATGTTGTGACTTGGCACACATATGGCAGTAAAAACTTCTGATTCTGATTCTGACTAGCCAGAATTAAGCCCCTGCTGTCCAGAGTACATCTAGAGACTGTCACACATGCTTTTGTTTTTTCAAGACTCGACTACTGCAGTGCACTGTGTGCCGGCCTTAGTCAGGGTGCGGGAGCACGCTTGCAGTTGGTACAAAACTCAGCCGCTACGTTCTTGACAGGCACTAGGCGCAGGGAGCATATCACCCCTGTGTTGGCATCCCTTCATTGGCTGCCTGTGCAATACAGGGCAAAATTCAAGGTCTTGGTACTGGCATACAAGGCCTTACAAGGAACTGCTCCAGCACATCTTGGCAACCTTTTGTATAGACATGCCTCCTCGCAGGCCCTTCGCTCAGCCGGCAGGGAGCTGTTGATGGTTCCACGCACCAAGTGCAGGTCACGGGGGGACCGTGCGTTCTCGGTGTTGGCACCTGCACTTTGGAACCAGTTGCCTTTGGTGGTGCGTCAGTCACCCTCATTGGGGTTTTTAAGACTCTCCTTAAGACCCATTTTTTTTTGTCGAGGCATTCCAGGATTAGCTCATTTTACCCGGTGTCGTTGCCCCGGCCTCTTAATCTTTTTCAGGATTTAATTTTTTGCTTTTATTCTCCTCTTTTAATTGATTTTGTGCTGGTTTTATGATTTTTATTTTTTATTCTGATGGTTTTATGTTTTTATTGTGTTGTGTTCAGCACCCTGGGCGTCTGCATTGGTCACAGAAGGGGCTTTATAAATAAAAGAAATGAAATGAAATTAAATGAAGAAGTTTCAGCGAGATTAGAGCGAGGCCCTGCAGGACACCTTTGACCAGCTCGGTGACCTTGCGGTAGAGTGTCCGCCCTGGGACGGGGAGATTGGGTTTCATACCCAAGACCAAAGACTTAAAAAAGGGACCTCCATGCTTGACGCTCAGGGGTTGGATTGGGGGGTTAAACCACCAAACAGTTCCCGAACGCAGCCACAACTGCAGCTCACCATTCCCCACGAGGGTGGGTCAAATGGATATATATATACACACACACATGTATATATACATATATATACATATATGTATATATATATATATATATATATATATATATATATATATATATATATATATATATATATATATATATATATATATATATATATATATATATATATGTATTTGTA
>SSNQ01000019.1:1887669-1902646 GCA_006942095.1 Nothobranchius kuhntae | reverse complement strand
CTGTTCATGGTCCCACATCCACGTCTCCTTATCTCGATTGCTTCTTTAATCCATCTTTAATCCATGGGACTGCATTGTCGGAGAGGGGAGAGCGGGCAGTAGAGGGCGACAACGGCCTCTGCTGCCCACAGATAAACGGAGAAGGAAGTGACGCGCCACCATCAGCGTCAGCCTGAAGAAGCCGGCAGCCGTCGGAGAAACTGTAGCGTCAATAACAGGTAACAAAACCGTTTCTGTGTTTTAAAAAAGAACGACAGCATGGAATTAGAAATAATGCACAGCAAGAACACACCTAAGATGTTCAGCTAGTTAGAACAGTTAAGATGCAGAGGCATCAATGGCCTTGAGCATTATCTCTAGGAGATTGGGTCTTCATGAGGAGAGAGGGGAAATGACCTTTAGGTGGAAAACATTCCCTTCATGACGCTACAATATGGACATTGTCTATATGGAACAATCATATAAAGCATCAATAATGCAAATCCAGGTACCACGGCGTAATAGGTAGCCCTCAGAGACTAGTCGCCGACACACAGGGGAAGGGCTGGTCTTCAGGTAATAACACGTTTTAAACAGGTAGTGTGTTGTGACTGTAATGTTGAGGTGTCATTACAACTTCCTCCTAATAAAAGAATTAATAACTGAAACAATATTTTAACCTGCAAATACAATAAAATGACAGAACCCCCCAAAATATAAATAACTCATAATCTTAACATCTTTTTAGTTAAATGTAAAATAAAAATGTTTGCCTTTGTTTATTCATTTTTATTCAGAATACTTTATTTTATCTTTGTAAATTTGTTAAATATTCAAAAAAATCTAAATATTGTAATTTAAATTATATGTCTACCCATCCATTTTCTGAACCCACTTTGTCCACATAGAGTCGCGGGGGGGGGGAGGTGCCTATCTCCAGCGGTAAATGGGCAATCAGGCGGGGTACACCCTGGACAGAGAGCCAGTCCATCGCAGGGCAGCACAGAAACACACAGGACAAACAATCACGCACACACACACACACACTCACACCTGAGGACAATTTGGACAGACCAGTCAACCTAACAGTCATGTTTTTGGACTGTGGGAGGAAGCCGGAGCACCCGGAGAGAACCCACGCATGCACAGGGAGAACATGCAAACTCCATGCAGAAAGATCAGACGGGAAAGCGAACCCAGGACCTTCTCGCTGCAAGGCAACAGCTCTAACATACATACATATATTTATATAAATATATATATGTATGTATGATTTAGAACTAAATTTATTAAACTTTTAATTAATTTACCTTTATTTTTACATATTTTCCTTTCTTTTGGGGCTTTTCCCTTTCGGGGCGTCATGGTAAATCATCTGTTTTCATTTATTCCTTCTATCTTCAGCCTTCATGTACCTTTAAATTTACATGTGATTAAAAATATTGCTGTGTACTTTCACATATTTTTAATTCTAATTTAAATGGTAGGATTTGTATACTGGTTCTAAACATTTACATTTAACTTCAAATTTTAAGGTATTTTTTGGCAATCGGCGCCCCATATACTAATACCACTGGTGTCTGTTTCCTTAAAAAGTTTTTAAAAATCCTGTTATGTAAATATAAATAATATAAACATACCTATACATATAAACATGAATACTGTTTGAAAATCACTGATATCTATTGAAACGGCTCTTCAGTCAGGTAGCAGCTGTTTCCAGATACCTGAGTTAAGTTTTAAAGAGCTGATTCATAATTTATAGAGGTTTGAAATGGTAGCCATGCATCGTCGGAGAGGAGGTACCTTTAAATTTACATGTGATTAAAAATATTGCTGTACTTTCACATATTTTTAATTCTAATTTAAATGGTAGGATTTGTATACTGGTTCTAAACATTTACATTTAACTTCAAATTTTAAGGTATTTTTTGGCAATCGGCGCCCCATATACTAATCAAACGTAAACCGTTAGCACCACTGGTGTCTGTTTCCTTAAAAAGTTTTTAAAAATCCTGTTATGTAAATATAAATAATATAAACATACCTATACATATAAACATGAATACTGTTTGAAAATCACTGATATCTATTGAAACGGCTCTTCAGTCAGGTAGCAGCTGTTTCCAGATACCTGAGTTAAGTTTTAAAGAGCTGATTCATAATTTATAGAGGTTTGAAATGGTAGCCAGCTCTTGGCATCATCTTGTCCCCTGACAGGTCATCTCCTGCTCCCTGCTTCAGTGCTGCAGCTGCTGCAGGAGCTGCTGCTGGTGGTGCACAGCCTGCCAGAAACACAGCCTGCTCTACCTACCTGTCACCATGCAGGGAAAAACATTTCATTCGCAATGAAGATGCATGTCAGTATCTCTCACGGCAAAGCTCAACCATTTACAGTGACTGTCAAAGAGCTCCGTTTTGGAGGGGATGTCTCTGCAGCTTTTTCCTGATACACTGTCTTCCTTTCAAGGCTTTAGCATAGACCAGAGATGTCAGAGCCAGGATTTCTTCATGCAGCCGGTGGCATTTACATGCTCGGTTATGGTTTCGTAAAGGTATGAAGACACCAGGAACCAGAGATCATCAGGGTTAGAGCAGGATGAAGATGAGAATGATGATGATGAAGGCCTGCCTACCATATGTGTCCCTATTTGTTCTATTAGTCACGTGATTGATGGGGTTATGGGATTTTTTCTGTCCTGACTGATGTTTTTCAGATAAGAGAAACAATTACAAAATGATGGAAAATTCCCCAAAACTTTGTAAAACTTTTATAAAACAATGACGTTTTTTTCATTATTTTTTCCAGGGAGTTTATTGTGAAAATCCACCAGTTTTTTTTTTTTTAAGAAACAAAGATTTCCAAGTATTTTCAGTCCTAATTGTCACATGACGCTTGTTAAAACCCAAAGCAGAGCCGCTGAAGCTTCCCAGGCCCTCCCAGAAACTGTGTTCCCAGAATAGCAAAGGAACTGGTTATTGACTCTGCTGCTCGCCCAACTGGGCTTTACGATTTAGTGCAGTGAGCCGTCAACTCTCCGAGCAATGAGCAGGAAACAAAAAACATTTTATCAATATTCCATCAGGCAGTAACCCTCTCCCTGTTAATATAGCGGCCAGACGCAGAGCACGCAGCCGCCCTGCAGCTCCCGGGACCGCCGAACATTAAAGTGGGTCTCTGAGAGAAATACAGTCCAAAGACATCGTTAAGAGAAGACTCAATTAGTTTACTTCACTATGACTGTTCAGTGAGGTGAAAATAACAGACCGAGTAATATGATGGTGTTTTAGGGTTAAATATTTAAAGTTATTAAGAAAAGTGTCAAATATTTCATAATTAAAGGCATCATTTTAATAATAAAATAATCAACTGTAATCAAATGAAAAAAGTCTGAGTTTACTGGTAAAAACGTGTGCGTAGATCGAGGTCATACGTTTGTAAAAAAACAAAGATAAAGATGGTTTGAGACTAAAGGAGTAGTTTATTAGCTGAGTGAACCAGACCAAACTCTTGCTTTGCAAAGTTTGTCTAGGAACGCTCCACTGGAACCTCTGCAGCCCCTAACAGCATTCTGGCTGGCCAATCACAGCTCTCTAGAGGGGTTTCAAACACATGAAGAGCTGTGATTGGTCCATAATGGTGGGCCAATCATAGTGCTCTATCTGCTTAGTGAACAAATCACAGAGCTTTATCCGCTTTGTGGGCCAATCAGGGCACTCTATATGCCTGGTGGGTGGGATGATGCAACAGAGTGAAACAAGATGGCGACAGCTCGTTTGAAACGGCTTTTACATCAGTGTTGGACTATTAGAACTTGGGCTTCATTAGAATCAGGAGCAGATAGATGTATTTAAGTACTTTTTTTTTAGAAAAAATTATGTGTTTTCTCCTTCTTCAACTGTGGACCGCCTCATTTACCGATGTCTGTTGCGGTGAGTATGGCTGTGTTCGAGATGAGCCAGTTCTGCGCAGATTAGATCAGTGGTGATCGGCGAGCAGTGCATGCCGGTTAGATTTGTGTCCGACTTGACGCCGACTTGCTCTGAGTCATGCATACGTAGGCAACGATAACCTCGTGAGATCAAGGCGGCCGCAGATTTTGGAGCAAGGCGCTGCAGTTGCTCTCCACCGGCTGCAAAACCTAGGGGATGACGGGAAACGCCTGGCTCTCACCTGATCTAAGATCTGATTGGTTCATATTTTGATCCAAACATCCGGTGGGAGAACATGAAATGTTAGTTGGTCACATGTATTCTGTAAATCATGTAACGTTGATGATGACAATATAGGCCATAAAGAGAAATGTGTTTTTTTTCTTTTGTCACGTTTCCTATGCACACACTAAAGCTACAGCTGATAACCTTTACTTATTATTACAGTCGTGTCTTCATGTACAATATATGATATCCACAAGCACGTGAGGATGTGTTTCAGCTGCTAACAGGCACGAGAATTGAAATAAATAAATAAACAAGTGTGAACGCTAACGCGATATCTTCAGCCATCGTCATCCGCGAGCTACACATGCAGGAAATTGTGTCCGAGTTAAACGCCGGTGTCGGTACAGGATCTGCTCGGGTGCAAGATCGGCTCGGGGTCCGTCGACTGCCGATGACGTCAAAATATTTGATTGGCTGAACAAGAACCTCACAGAAGTTACGTAATCACGTTCCGTTGTTATCGCGGTCAAGGCAAATCTTTCTGTTGGAAAGATGGACAACTTTTACAAAGAAATCCATCATTACCTCTTTGAACATACACTTTTGGCATAGAGCTGCATGTATATTAGGGCTGAACGATTAACTGCATGTGCAATTAAATTGCGATGTGACAAAAGGAGATTTTCTAATCGCAAAGGCTGCAATTTGGCAGCGAGTGGTTAGCGCAATGCTAATATATGTGGAAAAACCCATAGGAATGCTAATGCTAATATCACCGATTACATTCTTACAAATTATGAATTAGAAATGTGCCAAATGATTACATTTGGAGTCTAATAGAAAGTAAAACTACCATCAATCAAATAAGTACAGACAGGTATTTTAGTAAAGCCAGAAAACTTTTAACTCCAGAGTTTTGGCTAGCAGCTATGAGCGTAACTGAACTACGCATGGACAAGACGTCAAAAACTCTAAACACAAAATACTTCAATAAAAGGGACACACTACTATTTCACAGGTGTTGCTAATACCTATGATCCTTCAAGGGATGTGCTCGAAGAGGAGTTCAACATTATGAATAAAATATAGTGTTTTATTTTACAAATACCATTATAAACACAAACTTACGTCGTAAGAAACATTATTTTAATAACGAAACTGCTAAATTCTTTCCAACAGTATAAAGATGTAGTGTATTTTGTCCGAGTGGGTTTGCCGTACTTTGACGTCTTTGGCAGTCGAAGGACCCCGAGCGATCCTGTACCGAAACCGGCTTTCAGCCACTCCCCCTGCTGCTTCCGTCTGCTCTCGTCTGTTTTCCAGGCGAGGCGCATCTCAACTCAAACACGGCCATTGTCCAGTAGCATGCAGAGATCATTTGAAAGACAACGGTAGAACCCGCCCCACAACCGAGAGCCGTCAATGGAGCGTTGCCAGACTAAATAATACATTTAGTTTGTCTGGCTTGCCAGGCTAGTGGTCTGGTGGTAGAGTGTCCGCCCTGAGACTGGGAGATCAGGGTTCAGTTCCTGGTTGGGTCATACCAAAGACTTTGAAAAAATGGGACCCAATGCCTCCCTACTTGACACTCAGCATTAAGGGGTTGGATTGGGGGGTTAAACCACCAAATGGTTCCCGAGCGCGGCTGTGTCTGCAGCTCACCGCTCCCCCAGGGGATGGGTCAAATGCGGAGAACAAATTTCACACACACATTAGTGTGTGTGACAACTAACTAACTAACTAACTAACTTAAACTTTTAACTTGTTTAATCAATACATTCGCGGTAGTCTCTAGTAGGAATGAATGACTTGTAAGTCGTTCTCAGATGGAAATAAATATACCGGTGCTTCATTTCTCTGACCTAAAAGTTGCTTGCATCACAGCTAAGCTTCAGACAACAGGATTTGGAGTCTTATTTCCTGATATGTGGACATCTCTCCTCTGATTGGCTAACAGCAACACAGCTCTACCACTGACTCTGTCTGCTCTGCAATGTCGATGTTTTATCTCCACAAATAACACAAGCCTGGAGGAGTTCTGCTGTGTGGTGGAGTTGCTAATGCTAACAGTTATCTTCTACTAGCTGAGACGTTCTCTGCTGTTTCCTGGACGCTAAACCAACAACAGCGTTCCCCGTCGTGAGCCAAGATGGGTGAGTCCATGAATAAGTGACAGTGTGACGTAGATCTGTGAGGATTTTCTAATCCTAGAGTTTCACCGTCTGTTTCTCATGCAGGAGATAGGTGTAGGAGACTTATTTCATGTTCAGCCTGCATGAAAAACTCAGAGTGACCCGTTAGAATCAGAAATTATCATTAAACAAAGGGTTTTTCAGTGTTTGACGTCTCTAAAGATCAGGCACGCATTCATGTCGCTTGTCATTTTTGAATTATTGTCCAACTTGAACCCAGAAGTCTGCTCTTACTTTCAAAGGATCTAGAGAATGCTGTAATAAAATCCACTGATTAAGTATTTTCTTGTAATTTGCCACTTAAATCCTAGAAAACATCCACAGTTCTTTATTATAAAAGTGGGTGGTTTTCTTTTTATCTATAAAACTAATTATTTTAACAAAACAAATCACTTTTTTCTCTAATTTATTGAGAAATTTTCAGCTATTGTTATTATTATTCTAATAATAATTGAAATTTCGACACTTTTTATGCTATTTTGAGTTTTCCAACAACCTTTATCCATGTTTTTTTCTGGATTATTGGGATTTTTCTAAATAAACGTACATCTCCCTGAACTCAGTTTTTATTTTATTATTAGTATTAATTTTTCCTTTTATTTAGAAAACTTAGACCCACCGTGCCACGTGATTATTTAATCAACATTAATATTTCGTCTTTACCAGCAGAACCAACCAGTTGCTTCAGCTGCACGACAGAAATAATGGTGTTAATCCTGATTTACAGCCGTAGGACGGTTTAAAGCAGGATCAAGTCTGCAGAAAAGGAAAAACGTTGCTGTTTTACAAATTCCTTCCTTTCTTTTGGAGTGACAGAAAAACTGAATTAAAGTTGGACCTAAAATTACATCTTAGTTGTTTTTTAGTTTTGTTTTTTCTGCAATAACCTGACTGAGGGAGAATTATTCTGAAAAAACATCGATGGAAACGGTTTTTTGCATGGTGGCAAACACGTGAATATGATACGAAGAATGGGATTCTGAGCCAAGACGCAATCTCCACAGCCTCCCGAACGCAAAATTAAACGCACACACACACACACACACACACACACAGTTGCTCTCTGACACACTCTGGAAGAACTATCCACTTTTTAAAAGCAGGATTTGATGTCAGAGCCATTGAATTGCATTGATTTCTGCTGCAGCGCTGCTCTTTCTGCTCTCCCAGCAGTAACTATTCCACTGAAACAGAGTTTAGGATCATGACTAAAGCCGTGGATCTAAATGAGAAAACGTGACAGAAGCTGAACCTTCTCGTTGCTTCAGCCGGCCCACAGCCTCCTGCAACCACAGCCTGGTGCTTCTGTTTGAATCCTACAGATAATTATTGATTTTAGGGACTTTACAGCTCACCACGTCAGCACATCTTTTAACTGTGATTTTCTTCACCGGGAAGAATTTAAATATTAAGACATAATTTGCATCTAGATTATCCGTGTTATCCTTTTTTATTCTTCACCCTTAGGCTCATGGGTAGTTAGTGCCATATGCTGAGCTAGGGACGCCCACAGGAAGGAGGGTCTTGATGCTGAAATGTGCAAAATCTCTCAGCAAAAAGGGACTGGTGCTGCTTGTGCTGTAGATTATAATATCCTTTTCAGGGCAGCTTTCCATTAAACACGGCGTGGCAACCCAAACAGCTCTCTGTGATAAGTCGATGCTTCTGGAGATGATTGCAGCCCTGAGGAGAGGTGAGGCGGGCTGCTCAACCGGTGCCGAGTCCAGCTCTTCTGATGCTGAATGCTCCGCGGCACGTTTTAACCTTATCAAGGCGCTTTAGTACGAGTTTGTCATTCACCTGTGCACATAAACACCCTGATGGTAAACACCGAGGGTGTCGCAGGGCTGATGTCAAAGATGTAATCTCACTTAGGTCTGCATGTGCAGCTGTCTCAGCAAGAGGCTCTACGAATGACGGGCTCAGTGTTTGCTCCCTTTGGTCAGTTTGTGGAGGAAGCAGGAAAACCTTTCAGTGGTGAAAGTGACTCGTCCTTAAGAGGCTTTTCGTTTGTTTGATTTCAAACTAATTTTTGATCTTTTTTAACTCGTTCACTGCCACTCACGACTAAATTCGTCTTTTGCGTGTTTTTACTGTGTGGGCGTCGGACGAGCCCCCGCACCGTAAGAACAAACATCTCAGCTCTAAAGCCGATCTTCATCCGCGTACGTCACACGTCACGTGATCAGGAAGCAGAACATCCATGTGTTAGGAGATCGTTTTGTGCCGCCGCTGTAAAAAAAAGTGAGGCGCGAACCGGAAAAGCTTCTGCCGATCACAATTCAACAACGGATTATGAAAGAATGGATAACGCTCGAAACGCTCGGATTCTTCCTGATGTAAGAGGTGAGTCTCTGCTTTGTTTTGGTTGTTTTGACGTCAACATCATCCTAGCGCGGAACGTTCTGTGACTCTTAAAAAAACAGTAAAAACGGTGAGAAACGCTGGCAGCGAATGAGTTCATTCATATTTTTCATGTAATCGTGGAAAGTTATTCGTTTTTTGGCTGTAAACAGCTGATCTGCCTTAATTCAGAAAAGGTGAGTTAGTGTTTTTCAGGGCTAACATGTGCAGCATGTGTTTACTCACTTGTTTTCACAGGCTCAGTAAATGAAGAAGACCTCAGGCGAAGATGGTGTTACAGACAAATGCTGTCCATTCTACATCCAAGTCATGTTTTTCAGCCAAGATACTGACTATTTGGGGAACTTCTGCCCCCTACAGGCTTGTCGTGCCTATAAATGGGAAAATGTGGTGGTGTGGACCTTTTTCCTAGATGGGCGAGGGAGGATATTTAGTTTTACAACAACCCAGCTAGGTGTCTCCATGCTAATACGGTGAATGTGCGTGATTAGATCCATGAAGTTTGGACATTTTCAGGTTTTAGCATTTTTTGTGAAATTTTTAGTAACAGCAACAATTTAAGTTCACTTTGCTCAACAGCTAATTTTGAGACATTCCTAAGGAATGTTGTTCAGCACTATCAGTGTTTCTCCTGCCTCCTGTGTCACCCAAAGCCGCGTCCCACGGCGTTTTGGAAATGCATCACATCCAAGCCGTTGCTCAGCAACGTGAACTCGCCCAAGGTGAGAATAAGTGACCGCAGCAGAAAAGACACAAAGAGGAAGAAACTTGCCGACGCAACACATTATCTGGTCCTTCAGCGCCGGCCGATGAGGGAAGTGACGGGGAGCGCCGGAGCAGCGGCTCGAGTGGCAGAATGCCCCTAAAGCCCCAACTAGTTTAATGAGGCAGCTTGATGCAGCGACCAGGTCCAGTGGGCACAGGAAGGACCAGATGTCACTCATGCTTTCACTCGGTCCTTCCAGCACAGCCTGCCTCCACCATCCAGCCCATCTGCCGCTATTAAGCGCAGTCAGTATTTAGCCACTGGGAGAAGGACAGACACGCTCCGCACCTGGATCGTTTTACAGCCTCTGGAAAATTGGAGGTATTTTCTTTTCTAAAGCCTGGCCAAGAAAAAGTAAACAACTTCTTTTCAACCCACTCGTGGTGACCCTTTGGACTTCACCTCCTGATGTTTCTCTATCCTTCTGTCCTGTTCCTGTCTCGCTTTATTTTAATGAGGAGAAAATCTAACACATCACAGTGCTAGATTGCATCCAGGGACAGTTGAATAAGCCTCACAGCTCGCGCTGCATGACTCAGCAGTGACTCACGGGTCGCCGTGGCGCCACCCAGCTAAAACCGACACACAATATGGCAATTCTTGCCTGAAGAAGAGACTGACAAATTAGGAGGAGGAAAATAATCAATTTTCTGCAGAGAAGATGTTTGAATATCTTTCCCAGCTTTTTTACCCTTGCACATTTTCTGTGTTTCTGATGTGGGTTAGCTCGGAGTGATCTGAACGTGCTGCTGATGCTAACACGGAAGCAGAGGAGTACAGGCTGGTTCCAGAAGCGCCATGACAGTAAGACACGTTTACAGAGGAGCGTCGATACTTGGAAAACACTCATATTTCTGTTTGTTTTTTTAGAATTTTATAAATGTCTAATTTTACATCAGGGTTGAGGTTAGATCAGCGGCTTTACACCAAACGCATAAGTAGAGTGCAGTGTTGGGAGAAAAGTGGTACAAAAGTAATTAATTACTGTAATGCATTGCTCTTTGCTGTAATGTGGTAATGTAAGGCATTACAGGGAAAGAAAATGGTAATATTTACTCGGTACAATTGTCAGTAACGCGTTGATTACAACGCATTTTTAAACCCAGAATCAAGATGTGGGTTTCCTAAAAATTCAAATTGCGGGAAGCCTGAAAAAAGATCCAGTGTCCACATATATGACGTCATTTATGGACTCAGCTTTGCGGGCGTTCCATGAGCAGAGAGGACGCAGCGGTAACGGCTCAAATACTCCAGCTGCGTCCTGCGCACGGCCGCTGTTATATTCACAAAATCGCTCCACCAAAACAAAGTCATTCGTTTGTGATCGTTCATATCAGCCCATATTCTCTGGTACTTCATGTACTTTCCAGCTGAGTTCATAATCTGTGCCCCGGTGATTTCAACTCATTGCTGCTGGAGCGCAGCGCATATTAAGCTTTATTTTTGGTGTGTGTTCGGTAGATCCCTTTGGCTGATTAGTTAGAAAGTAGGAAATCTAGTTTACAGTTTTTCTGGAAGACGGAGAAAACGTGCAGCATGCAGGAAGGTTAGAGAGAGAAAGGGCCGGAAATTATTCACATAAAGTCAAGAAAACAAAACAAAGTGCTTGAAAAGGAAAAAAGTAGGTAGATTTATCCCCAATAGACATTTTTACCAGTGAAAAGCAATAATATATAAGCATTTAATATTTATACATGTGATAGAATCAGACCACCCCAGAAGTCAGTCCCACATCCAGGGCCGTATCAAGGCATTTGGGGACCAAGGCAAATATAGGCTTGGAGCCCCCACCACCTCACTCCCTGCACAGTTAATATAAGATGGCAGCGTGCTGAGAGTACAGATTGTTGTTGCTTTTATTTAATAAACAATCATTTTAAAGCACTGTTATTATATCTGACTGTTTAACAGCAATCCTAGCTCAGACACCACATCACCTTCCACATATATGTCATGAGCTCACTGAGCGTCACATGACCAGATTCATATTGAAGTTGTTTTGGTGAAAGTAACTTAGAGTAATGTAAAAGTAGTGTAATGTCTTACATTTTAAAATCAGTAATATTGTATTGTAATGAATTACTTTAAAATGAGGGTAACAAGTAATAAATAATGCATTACAGTTTTGAAGTAACTTGCGCACCACAGGCGGAGTGTAACGTAATAGACGCGCTTTCCCATGAGCTCAGCGGCAGCAAACCAGTTCCATGCACACGGTCTCGTGAGGTCATGAAATCACCTGAGAATCGCAGCATCACGCATCGTTTCAGCGGCCCGCATGATCAAAAGAAAAAGAAAGATGGCAGCATGTGTCCAAAAGGTTCTGCAGCTACTTTCTGTTCTGTTTACCTCGACTTTGGAGGTTTTCACAGGTAGAGGCCTATTTTTTTTTACCTCGGTAAGCACATCTTTTAATCTGAAAAGTTGCCAGATGTTTTCCGCTGCTCTTGTGTCTGACTTCCTGTCTGGCTGAGAAGATTTGTCTGTAGAAAGTAGACCCAAAGCTTAAATTTAGCAGAGCGATGTGACACCACGCTTTTGGGATGCATCCAAAAGGCGATTAGCTACGCACCACCCTTCGTGGACTTACGAGACACTTAAACATCCAGCGGAGAGCCGTGGTTGGGAAGGTCTACAGAAAACCATAAAATGTTAGTGGTCCTTCACTCCAACTTTTTTATACATTTGCAGTAGGAACGAAGGCCTTGTAAGTCGTCCTCTGGGGGGAAAAATCTCTGACGCACCTCTTTCACCACAGAGAATTCAGCCAGCGGAGAAAGCGTCCTGAACAACAGCTGCACCCTCCGGAGTTGTTGTTTTAACTTTAAACAATCACCTCTAAATGCTCAGTGATCCCCTGATTTGTACTTTTGATGCAACATTTCCCAAAACATCACGTGACCATTAAGGATTAGATTTAATTCCCTTATGTGGCCCGTTAAATTGGACCCAGACCCGGCGGCTGCCTGGTGGGGTCTGGGTCCCTGGGCTCTGCTGGGTCCCCGGCAGGGGCGGTCGCCCCTGGGTCCCGGGCTTGGCCGGCAAGGGGGTGGGAGGCTGCGGGCGGGCCTGTGGGCTTGCCGCCGATATCTCCCGGGACTCTGCCGGCTGCTGGTTGTGGCCCCCCGGGCTGATCCTCTGCGCCTCTCGAGGGGGACAGGCTTTTCTGGTCGCAGTCTCCCGGGGGTTCCTGTTCTCTGGGGCAGCTCCTTTATCTCTGGGACTTGGAGCTCCCCCCATCTCCTGCACATCTTTGGGGGGCAGATCTGTGGCCCCTCACACTCTCTATTGGATGCTCCTATAGAGAAACCTTACATAAACAAGCGCGTGTACACACACAGGTGCTCACATGGTGCTCTCATAAGTATGGACTTGGGCACGTTACACATGTCTTAAGGCTGTGGTTGGCACTTAATGCACTGTGATTTATTATCGTGTGATTGTTCAGTTAAACAATGTTGATGATATATTTCTTCATCAAGTTGACGCAGCGATAGCTTGATCTTGTTGTATTGTTGTTGTGTCCCATTTTTTTGTTTGTTTTTTGTTCTAGTGTTTTTTTCTTCTCTCTTTCTGCAGGTCTACAAGCAGATTCTTGTTCATTATTGTTATTTTTGTGGACCCCCCCATCTTTTGTCTATTCCTTTCTCTTTCACCTCTGTCTCCGTGTCTGGTCGGAGTTACAAAGCATTCAAAAACAATAACAATAAAGTTTTAAGTATCAGGCGTGACATTAAAAGCAGACGCTTTGATGCTCCACCTGAGAGTAAATCTGTAAGGCTTGTCACCAGACATCAATTCTGTTTGCGTCACAGCCAGACAGGACACGGGGAAAAAAATTAAATAAATAAAAACAATGCGAAGAGCAGCAGCCGCTGGTCCAGTTATCTCTGCTAAGTAAAACTCCTGTGTTTACTGGAACCAGGGCGATGTGGAGTGATTCTCCGTTTATTCTCTGAGGAGAGAGCGGGATGCTCCGTGTAAAACCAGCTTGTGCCGCAGCCCTGTCTACAGTGCAAATTCAGAAAATCAAAGGTTTTCATTTGCTTCTGCAGAAACGACAACTCATCTGTTGCATGTGTGTGGGAGGACACCCCTGTGGTTGTTTGTGTGCAGCTCGTCTTTTCATGTGTTAACTCTGAAAACCTTGAAGAATCCAGTGGTTCTTATTCTAACTTTGCCTGCCTCTCAGGAGTCTCTCCTGTGGGCCGGATTTACAGTCAGAGTCAGAGAACAGCGCGCTTCGTTGCAACAGCACCTAAAGAAGAGTTCACGTCAGATTTCCACCTCAGCTTCCGGGCAAAAGGAAGACGTGGTTTTTCTTGGATTCAGACTGTTTCTGAGTCAGACTGCAGCACAGAGTTCAGCTCTGGGTCTGCTCTTTAATAGGGGCTGAAATGGTTCCTCAACAAAAATTAGATGCTGGTTTGTGTCCTTTGAGGTTTCCTGGTGATAAACCGTCCAAATAACAGCAGTTTAGGGATCATTGGAACAACTTCAGCCTCCTCTGAAGCTGACTGGACTACTGTAACTCGCTTTATGCAGGCATCAAGCAGGCCTCCATAGTGAAACTGCAGAAGGTCCAAAATGTGGCAGCCAGGTTACTGACTGGTACCAGGAGACCTGAACACATCACGCCCATCTTGGTACCCTTACACTGGCTTCCAGTCTCTTTTAGAATTTCGTTTAAAGGGACTTTACGGACTTTTGAATTTTTATGCTCGCGATTGCCCCCTCAGGCCAAAAGCGTAATGGCAGCTTCAATAGTAGGCTCGTGCACAAGGCGCGCATGCTGTACGTGCACACTCCCTAACGAAAATAGCAGCTGAGACAGTCCCGTGTGTGTGTGTGTGTGTGTGTGTGTGTGTGTGTGCGTGCGTGTGTGCGTGCGTGCGTGTGTGTGTGTGTGTGTGTGTGTGGCGAGTCTTGACCCCTCTCTCCACAGCAGCTTCAGACCCATCTCTAAACTTCCGTCATCTCCAAGATCTTGGAAAAGGTTGTGGCTAAACAACTCACAGCTGCTCTTGATGAACATAACATCTATGATAGCTTCCAGTCAGGTTTTCGTAGAGCTCATTCTACTGAAACAGCTCCTCTTAGGGTCTCTAATGACCTTCTGACCCACAGTGATGCAGGGGACTGTTCTGTTCTGGTCCTGCTGGACCTGACTGCAGCCTTTGACACTGTTGACCATCACCTGCTACTGGAGAGGCTGAGAGACTGGGTAGGCCTATCAGGAACTGCTCTGGAGTGGTTCTCCTCTTATCTCTCTGAGCGCTCCTTTTCTGTGGCCGTCTCCAAGTTTAGGTCCTCCACCACCTCTCTTACCCATGGTGTCCCACAAGGTTCTGTGCTGGGGCCTCTGCTCTTCCTCTTCTCTCTGCTTCCTCTTCAGCACATCCTGAGCTCCTTCAAAGGAATCTCCTACCATCTTTATGCAGATGACATCCAACTGTGCATCTCCTTTAAGCCCCATGAGATGTCTAAGCTGCAGCTGTCACACACCTGCTTAGAC